>VBSM01001562.1:25897332-25909991 GCA_008086735.1 Cheirogaleus medius | reverse complement strand
AAAGGGGGGGGTGGGAGCTCGGCTGGGCGAGGGCGCGAGCTCCCGGCGAGGCGGAGGGGACGCGGGAGACCCCCGCGCGCTGTGGCCTCCCGCCGCCGCCGCCCGGCTCGACTCCTCCCGGCCGCGCAGTCAGCAAGTTCCGAGGCGAGCGCGGGGGGAGGGGCGGGCGCGGCGGCGGTGCGCGTGCTCGCTGCTTGCCTGGTGGAGGAGTGCGCGCCGCCGGTGGCCGACGGGCGCGAGCTGTTCCCGCGCGCTCTCGCGCGCGCTCTCCGCGCCTCCGTTCACCCGGGGGGCGCACGCGTCCGCCCGCGCGCGGCCAGGACAAAGAGCGCGGCAGGGACCCGGCGGGCTGGCCCCTACCGCCCTTGGCCGCGGAGCCTGTGCCAGAGAAGGCGGGGGCGCGGGCGCCGTCTCGCGGGGCCGCCGTGCCGCGGGGTGGCTTCCGGCCTGGGCCAGCCTCTGGGCCGAGGCTGCCCATTAGGCTACCCACCTCCCCAGGACTGGCTACATCCCCTCCGCTGCGCAGGGGCCGCTGGGGACCCCGGGGCCCCAGGACCTAGGCAAGGGCCCTGGGCGCGTGGCTGGGAGTCTGCCTCTGCCCTGGGACTAGTGGGTGTTGTTGAGGCCAGCACGGAGGCAGAGGAAAGCTGCCTCTTGCCCCTCGTGGGAGGTAGAGGAAGGGGCATTAAGGGAGGTAAAAAGGATTTGGAGACTAGGGGACCAGTCTGTTTCTCTTTGGCTCACAGCCTGCAACTGTCGCTGCCAAAGGGGACTATTTTTCGGATGGTTTGAAAGCTTAAAAATCCAAAACAATTTTTTAAATGTCCCGCTCAGGATTTTAAAAAGTGGGGGAGAGGAATTGAGCGGGGGAGGGCGAGGGCTAAAACTTGACACTTTCCTGTGGTACTATTCTGCCTTGCACGAGAGATGCCAGTTCTAGAAAGAGAAGCCCTAAATGATGTTGGGTCAGAATGTCCACCCAGAAAAGCATCAGATAGGGTCATTGAAGGTTAGTTTTGTTTGTTCTACCATTCTTTTTGCAGAGTCTCCAGGTGGAGTTTTTGCCCCCTGGGCACAAAGTAGCTAGAGTACAAAAACTTCCTGTTTGCAGCCCAGACCTCCTTCAGCTACTGAGAACTTGTTCCAGTGATGGAGGCTCGAAGGAATTTGTGAATTCCTCTCCCACAAGTGTCCAGGGACAAGGGTGCTGGAAGAATGTGGAGTTCACAGAGGGAGTGAGAATGGTGGAATTATAACAGATGAACCAGAGTTAAAGAACAGAATAAAAGACTGAATGAGCCAACATACTTTTCCTCCAAGTAGAAAACTTTTGGTAAAGGCTTGCTCACAACTCTGAAGAGTAAGTTATATTTATGTAATTTTCCCAAAACACACTAATTCAGTGAACTTTATCTAGGGCTTTATGCTGCTGGGTGCTAGACACACAAATGTTCAATTACTGTGTGACTAAAGCCAGGTCTCCCCTACTCCGTGCTAGGAGCTCCCAGTGCAGAAAGAGAACAGTTGATTAAAGTTCACCAGGTTCATAAGGACGAAGGATATTCCATTCAGAATGAACAGAAAGAATGTCTCTCCTATCTCAACAAAGAGGTTGGCTGTGTGCAGAGGAGCATTTTGATTTGGCTGGATCAAAGGGCGCTTCTGGGAAGAACTTGTTAGTGAAAATACAAGCAAAGGGTTCTCCTAGCTTTCACAATGTGATGCTATACAGCAAAAGCCAGCCAATTTGGAGTTCGAGCTTTGTTTGGAATGGGGAGCTGTAAATGGAAAGCTATATATTAAGAGTAGGTTCTTTTAGGAAATTTAATAGCACAGCCTGAAGGCCTAAATGCCAATTGCTGATGGGATTTGGGTGGGGCCAGGAAGTTGGGAGATAAAAATACTTAGTTGTGTTTTGGTAACATCTTCTGTGGAAAAAACGGTATTGGGCTGAAAAGCAAGAGCCCTGGATTCTAATCCTCATTATACCAAGTTTATATGCCTTCAGGCAAGTTACTTGTTTCAACTTAATCTTTCTCCTGTGTAAAAGGAGATTGTATCAAAGATTCTAAGTCCTCTCCTGCTCAGAAATTTCATGATTCTTTGGTGACTTTGAAGTCACGGAGTTTCACTCAACAGAATATTTAGGAACTACTAAATACTTGGGAAGATGGGTTGTTTTTGCTGTTACTGAGCTCAATGTGTAGTGGGGCAGCCAGAAATGTAAGGCTACAGAATGAGAAGTGCCGTATTAAAGGAATAAACAATGAGAGTAAAGCATTCTTAATTGTCAATTAGTAATGGAATTATTAATTCAGCTTGGGGTTGTGGAATATGGGGTATAGGTCAAAAGAAGAAACACTGGGCTGGGCCTGGAGCGATTAATAGGGCCGATGATAACATAGATAATACAGATAATGCTCTTGGCAATACCTGGAACTTAACAGGTGTTCAATAAATAATACTGATCATATTATTAAAGTCACCATAAAGAGAACGAATGTCTCCATAAGGTTAGGGAGAGTAGTGGCCTGCCCCCACAATGTTGGGTGCCCAGCTGCCTTCATTCAGCTTACTAAATGAGTTGTTCAGATGATTCTTTTCAGCTCACAGCTCCCCTCCAAGGTAAAATGACCCCACCACCTTGACCAGGAGCAACTTGTAAGTTATGAATTGCTTCAAATGTGAAGTTCTTCTTCACAGGACACCCTGTTTTGTTACTATTTTCTCTCTTTTTGGAGGGCTATGTCTATTCTAGAAATTAGAGATCATATTTTATAGACACTCTGGGGGCATACAAATTTGTAATTTGTATATGCAGTTATCTTATAAAATATATAATAAACAATTTTGCCATAATGCTCCTCTGTGTAGTACCACAAAGCAGACCCCAGCTCCCTCAAGATTGTTCCCTCTCAGTCTCTTTTTTTCTGTCCTGTTGGTATGGGGCCCTGCCAGCCTGTCACTTACAACCCTGAAAGGGATAGAGATAAAAAGAAAGGTACTGAATCCAATTGCAACAGATATTAACATTACCACAATTACCTCCTTTATCCTTTTCTACCAAATGTGACCAAAAGAGACCTGTCCTTATAGTAAGGGCAGACAAGGCAGGCCCCAGAATCCATTACACCTCCCTAGTTGGAGAGATGCTTTTTCCTGAGCCTTTCAATGGGTCTCAGTGTTATCTATATGCATAAGTATATGTGTATCTAACCAAGATTATACAGGATATATCACTGAGTTGCCCAAGAAGTTTCTGAATTGAGTGATCATGTAAGCCAGGGTGAGGCTGCAGATCTTAACTCACCCACCATGGCCAGCAGCATAACTCATACATAATAGGTGTAGAATAAATACTTACTAATTTATTTTGTTGATTTTAGGGTGCTTTGTTTCCTTCCACACAATAACTCTTCTCAATATCCCTTCATTTTACCCTCTTCATTTTTGCTGTTTCTGATGCTTTCCATTTATATATATCCTTCCATCCTCTTGCTATACAATTTTCTCTTTCTACCCATACGAACTGGATTAGTTTAATAGGAAGGTATTTCTTGGCCCAGCCTTAGTTTACAAAGCCATGTTTGCCAATGTTAGTCCCAGTGTCTCTGGACACCCCAAGGTCCAGTGCACTATGGCATCTAGGTATGTCTCCCCTGTGTCATGTGTGGAAACCTGCTGTGTGCCAGAACAGGAGCTGGCCCCTGGATATGGAAAGGTACATAAACCTTGGTTTGACTTCAAGGACTTCAGATTAACTCAGTAATCATTTCCTGCTTTTCTCCTTTGACATGACTCTAAGGAAGGGTACATACCCAAAAAGGCTCATGTGTTTATAAAGGGCTCCTACACATGAAACAAAAGGCAAAAGGCATGAAGAGAAAAATTTTTAAAGAAATATTTTATTTAACATTATAAAAAAAATTTTAGCCTTACTAATTATCCAAAAAGAAATATTAAAATGAGATACCTATCAAAATAACAAAAACAATTTTTAGTGATTATAATCATTGCTGGCAAATTGGTTAAAAAAATTTTTTTCCCTTTGTCCATTTCCAGTGGCAGTGAAAGTTGGTACAACCCTTTTGAAAAGCAGTTTGGAAGTTTTATCAAGAGCCTTGAATGTGGTTATACTCTTTGACCAAATTTCTCCATTTCAAGAAATGTATCTTAAGGGAACATTCTAAATGTGGGAAAAAATAACATTGAAAATTGGAAATAGCCAACTATAGAAAAATGATTTACACAAACTGATTCACCCACACTATGAAACTTGCAGTTATTAAAATAAAACTTGTGAGGAGTAGGCAAAAATACAAAAACAGATTATGATAAAATGCTAATGAGGGTAGGATTTTGTCTACTTTATTCCCGAAATCAGAGTCTGACTCAATGCCTTGCAAGGTATCTGGCACAAAGTAAAGGCTCAATTAATATTTGTCAAATGAATATGCACCATAATTTTATAATTAGCAAGACAAAATGTCTGAAAGAAAAATACTCCAAAACGTTAATTATACTTAGATTTTAGAGTGACTATGAATAACCTTTTTTTCCTTTTTTTAAATTCAGTATTTTTCTAATTTTCTTTAATGAGCAGGTACTACTTTTATAATGAGGGGGAAAAATGTGAATAAATGCAAAGGTGTAGATTTGGTAAAAATAAGTGCTGTTTTCTTTTAAGGTTTTATAATTAAGTTCTTATATAAATTAAAAGAAATGATGAAAGTTCTAGCAGACTATTTTAGAATTTGTCAAAATTTTAAAGCTGATGTAAGGAAAAATAGGGAAGAGCAATTTTTAAATCCTGAAAAAGCCATGTGAGGAAACTCCACATTAAAGAAAACAGCTCTGGTTCAAGGACAGATAGGTCACTGAAAAAGAAGTAACCAAGAATTAGATACTTTAAAATATAGCAAATGAGATTTTACCTAAAACACAGGGAAAAAAGGATTATTCAATTAATGACTGATGTAACAAATTACCAATTTGGAAAAAAATCACTTAGAACCATGCCTTATATCATACATCAACAAAATTACAGATGAATTCCAGAGTTTTTAAAAAGTCACTCTTTGAAAAATTAGAATAATTTGAGTACTTAATATATAAAGAGGAGTTATGATATACTATGCTAAAAAGCAACAGAGAAAAAAAATCACAGGAGAAAATATATATTTTACCAGGTACAAAAATTGAATCTTTAGTATGCTTTCCTATACATACACATGCACCAAGTTGAAACAACAGACTAGACAAAATGGTTTGTACTATGAAAAGGGATTAGTATATGTCACATATAATATCATATAGGCTTATAAAAATATCAAAACATCACAGATAGTTAAGTTAAACATGTTAGATTCAAGGTTATTAAATTGTATGTAAAAAAGTATTGATCTTTGCCTTTAAAAAATCTAAGACATAGATATTAAAATGAGGTACTACATTCTTGTCCACAAAATTTGCAAATCTAAAACCTATGTAATGCCAAATACCTGTGAGAGTATTATGAGAAGGGCACTTTCCCATATTGCTGGTGGCTTTGTAAATTGATATGACCTTTTTTGGGAAGCAATTTGGCAATATGTTTCAAGAATCATAAAAATGTTCATATCCTTTAACCTAGTAATTCTACTTCTGGGAATCTATCCTAAGGAAATAATCCAAAATATTTTTCCAATACTATATGCCTAATAATGTTTATCCCAGTGTAATTTATACTATATAAAAATGATAACCACTCAAACTGTCCAACATAAGGGCTGTGCTTTAGTGAATTATGGTTCATTCACTCAATGGAATATGATACATGAATATAAAATGATGAGTATTGTAACTAACATTTTTACTATCAATTCGTCCTTGTTGGTAAATCCTTTTCTGTGAGATCAGCTCATGTCCTGCTTAGTAAATAAAACAAACAAAAGATATCACCCACCAGATTGTTAATTGATATTTTTACTTAACACTGTCACTTAAATTTTCCTGAGATGCTTACGATATCTCATGTGTAAAATCAGGTTAAATGTATGCTTTCTGCTTCAGAAAACAAAATTGTATGCACAATGACTGAAAAATGTATAAAAGAGATTTGAATGAAATATGCAAACAATCATTTTGGATTAAGAAGCCTGATTACTTGTGATTCTGGCTACCTCTTCTGTATTGCACAAATGGTTACCTAATTGGAAAAGACCCAATAAGGAACAATATATTTTCATTTGGGGTTGCAAGTAAAGTAGCTTAATTTGACATGATAAACAACTTTCTGTTCCAGCTGAATATCTCTATAACTAAAAAATTAAAACAAAATATTTTTTAAATGGGATGTTTCTATATTAAGAGTAATTCTTTAGTTTTTTTGTTTTTTTTTTTTTTTAGTGCAATCTAGAGGCTCATCATAATTTATAAAAGATCTCAAAGGTATGCCTAGTAAAATGTCAAAATGCATATGTTTTTAACTTCTCTGGATTGTAATATCCTAGAATAACTCAGCTAACGTAAACATCACAAAGTGATGTGAGTGGGTTAAAAATAGTGATAAATAATTTTCAATAATATATACTCTGTGTATGGTAGAGGTAAAGAGCCTATCCAATTTGGGCTCATAAAGTAGTGGACACTGTGTACTTGTAATCCAAGAAAAGGATGTTGAAGTACTAGACTTTTTCAAACAAGGAAATTGAGGATCTGAGGCACTAAATTATTTCACTAAAATCTTAAAGATAGCTCTTGACAGAACTGTAGATAGAACTTTGAAATTCTATGCCCATTCCACTATACTGTCATATCCACCAGGGCAGATGGCCCAGTTTCCCAGGTCACCACCTCCTGCCGAGATTGTCAAAAGGATGTAATCAGAAAGTTCTTGTGTCAGTGTAACAGTCTTTTCTCACCTTGTTCATAAGCATGAAAGAGACCTTCTCTGATAAGATAGCATAAAGTTCATAATCCTATTATACTCAATCATAACATTCTATATATTCTATATAACACTTATCACAGTTTATAAGTAAATATTTATTTGTGTGATTATTTCTGTAATATATTTCCCCTACTAGAATGAGGGCAGGTCCTATCCTATATTTATTTTTTGTGCCTAGGACAATGCTTTTAGTAAATAATTCCTGAATAATGACCAAATTACCTTAATTCACTCTCAAAGCCAATTGAAGGAAATATTATAGAATAACAAGAAGAAAAATGATCGTTCACACTACTTAATATGTTTATGGAACTGATTTTCTTTTTTTATTCTTTATTTTTTTATTTCAGCATATTATGGGGGTACAAATATTACGGTTATGTATATTGCCCATGCCCCCTCCCCCCTCGAGGCAGAGCCTCAAGCATGACCATCCCCCAAATGTTACATATCTCACTCATTATGTTTGTATATACCCATCCCCTCCTCCCCACCCACCCGCCCAACACCCGACAAATGTTATTCCAGTATGTCCACTTAGGTGTTGATTATGGAACCGATTTTCATGAAAGGTAGCATACCAGAATCCAAAGGTATTTCGAGAAATTAAAGGACAGTAAGTTCATACATTTGAATTAATTATGGATGTTTGGTATAAGACCCTGACTTCAGAGATAAATGTCAAGGGGACAGTGACCACATTTTGTCACTAAACTTCTAATAGCACCATGGTCAGAGAATGAATATTGGGCTCTAGACTTATGTTCTTTTGTAAAAATATAGTAGGGCAGCAAAAATTTTCTAACCTGTTTAATAAAATATCTGCATAGAAGAGATCAAGTTATATAACTTGATCTTATATAACTTATATAACTATATCTTATATAACTTGATCTCTTCTATAAAGCTAAATTCTGGCAATTAAGATTTAAGTCGAACAACTTCAATCAATCTCAGACTCATTGGCAGAAGAATTTAAAAGGACTGATGGAAAATAAAACTGTTACATATTTGGTCAAACTTTCTCTACCCCTTAATCAAAACATTGTGGTCATTGACCCAGAAACCTGCTATCTTGCATTCTACTTCTGGTTATAAAGTTTCAGCCTTCTAGATGCTAGTTGCTTCATCAGTACAATGAAAGAGTCTGAAAGTCTTTTACAATTCTGGAGCCCTTATGATTTAGGCTCTTGTTTAAATAAGTGATGTTGAACACATTGAATTAACTAACATGGTTTGTAGCTTTTTTTTTTTTTAACACTAACGATGCTTAAAGGCAAGACTTATGCTAACAATGATTTAAGACCATATGTATCCACATGAGTTGATTAACTATTAAAATTCAATTTGGCTTTTAAAAATTTGAATGTCTTTCTTATGTAAAGTATACCATAACCAGCCACCTTCCATTCCCCTGTTATATTGGCTATCTGAACATACGAATGTTCAAACCAGCTGTGAATTTGAATGGGAAAAAATATATCAGCAATTCTAGTTATTTGGAGTTTTGTAAAGAAAATAATTAATGCCATTTTTCATTTTTAACAAGATTATGTTATCAAATCTTACTTTATCAAGTAAGATTTCTATTTCCTGGTCAGATTAATTCTGTTTTTTTTCTTGTGTCTAGAAAAATTTCTTTAAAAAAAAAACTTTTTTTAAAACTTTAAAAAAAAAACTTACCTTGTGGGCATTTCTGCTATTCACACAAAAAGCACAGCACAACAAAACTGAACTTAGGAAATACAACTATTTGCATATCTGAGACTTTATTCATTTAAAAAATGTAGCACATGTCTTTCAGAGGACAAATCACAATGCTAGAAGGTATGTGCCAAACAGGGTATGATATCATCTCTGCTCTACAGGCCTTATAATCTAGGAAGATGATTTACGAGGGAGGGCCTCGAGGTCTAAGGACAGGAGCTTACTGCCTAAAAACAATGGCAGAATTTCTTTTGCCTATTCTTTATGTAATAAGCAGCCCTTTAGAATTGTGCTTTTATCTCCCCCAAATAAATTAAAGGGGAGGCCAGAAGATGTGAAAGGCATATTTATATGCTTGTTCAATAAATATTGAGTACCTATCCAACAATTGAAAAACCTGTATTTTTGAATGTAGGTAACACGTCCTTCGACACACATACACATGTGCACATACACAGAGCAGCCTCTGAAGAAGTAGGTATTAGTTAAGAGGAAGAAAACAAATTGTATCTTAGGAGAAATATATGGTTAAAAAGCAGCAGTTGAATTTTTTTTACACTGTGGTAGGTTGTCTTTTTTCTTTTTTTTAAGGAGAATAGAATTCAGAATTTAGCCTTTCACTTGGGATACTTCAGATGTTGGGCTGTCCTACCCACTCCGTGCCATCATAATTGTGTCTGCAGTGCCTAGCATTCTGTTGGAGCTCAATAAATATTCATTGGATAAATATAGCAAACACTTCTGTAGCACTTACTATCTTTTATTTATTTATTTTTATTTCAAAATATTATGGGGGTACAAATGTTTTTGGTTACATGGATCGCTTTTGTAATACTTGAGTCAGGGCTATAAGTGTGCCCATCACCCAGAGTGTGTTCATTGTACCCCTTAGTTAGGTTTTTGCTCATCTCTTCCTCCCCCCTCACCTCTGCTTGATTTCCACTGAGTTTTACTTCCATCTGTACATGTGTGTGCTTATTGGTTAGTTCCAATTTAATAACGACTACATATGGTATTTGTTTTTCCATTCCTTAAATGCTTCACTTAGACTAATGGTCTCCAGTTCCATCCAAATTGTTGCAAAAGGCATTAATTCATTCTTTTTTATGACTGAGTACTACTGCATGGTATACAAATATCACATTTTGTTAATCCATTCCAGACTTCAAACTATACTACAAGGGTATAGTAACCAAAACCGCATGGTATTGGCACAAAAATAGAGACATAGACCAATGGAACAGAACAGAGAACCCAAATATAAAACCATCCACATACATCCAAGTAATCTTTGACAAAGCAGACAACAATATACACTGGGGAAAAGAAGTCCTATTCAATAAATGGTGCTGGGAAAATTGGATAGCCACATGCAGAAGATTGAAATAGGATCCTTATCTCTCACCATTCATAAAGTTAATTCGACATGGATAAAAGACTTAAATATGAGGCATGAAACCATAAGAATTCTAAAAGAAAATGTTGGGAAAACTCTTCTAGATATCAGCCTAGGAAAAGAATTTATAAAAAAAGACTCCAATGGCAATCACAGCAACAACAAAAATAAATTAATGGGACTTAATTAAATGAAAAAGCTTCTGCACACCTAAGGAAATAATCAACAGAGCAAATAACCTACAGAATGGGAGAAAATATTTGCAAGCTATACATTCGATAAAAGGCTAATAACCAGAATCTACAAAAACACAAGCAAATCAGCAAACAACCCCATTAAAAAGGGCGCAAAAGACATGAACAGAAGCTTTTCAAGAGAAATAGACAAATGGCCCACAAACAAATGAAAAAATGCTCAATGTCACTAATCATCAGGGAAATGCAAATTAAAACCACAATGAGATGTCACCTTACCCCATTCAGAATGGCTTTTATTAAAATGTCCAGAAATAATAGATGCTGGCATGGATGCAGAGAAACACTTACACACTGTTGGTAGGACTGCAAATTAGTACATCCTCTACAGAAAATAGTGTGGTGATTCCTCAAAGAACTAAAAGTAGACCTACCATTTGATCAAGCAATCTCACTATTGGGTATCTACGTAAAGGAAAAGAAGTCAATTTATCAAAAAGATACGTGCACTCAAATATTTATTGCAGCACAATTTATAATTGCCAAGATGTGAAATCAACCCAAGTGCCCATCAACTCATGAGTGGATTAACTTACTGTCTTTTATGCTGTCTTTTGTATACATTGACTCATTTAATACTCTCAAAAACCCCAATGAGGTAGGTACTATTATTATATATTGATGTTACAGATGAGGAAACTGAGGCACAGAGAGATGAAGCAACGTGCCTACAGTCACATGACTAGCAAATATTGGACACTGACCCCAACACCCATGTTCTTGGTTGCATGCTCTGCTACCTCTGAAGAAGTGAGAAGATGGAAAGGAGGTGGAACTAATAGCATCATTGGTCCAATAGTTGGTATAAAAGGATTGAGACCTCTGGGACAGGCTGGAGATGCTGACAGCCAGTGAAAAGTGAGGAAGTGTTGTGGTTTTAGGTGTACCCAGGGGGTTGGACAGTCTTTGGATAGTGGGATTGAGAGCAACTGTCCAGTAAAGAAGAAACACATAAGGAAGCTTCAGTTAAAATCAGAAGCAATTTGTGGTCCTTCTGAGCAATTTTTCTTTTACCAGTTTCTCTGTAGTTCATTCTTTTTCTTTAGGCCATTATCTTCCTTTGTCTCTTTTCTCTACTATCCCTTTTAGCCTGTATTAACATTGACCTAAATTTTAAATTATTGTATTTATTAAATCAAATGTATTTATCATCCCACTCTCTCTCTCCACTTCCATTAAAAGAAAGCAACTAAAGTTATTATATTTCCAAATTGTTCCTTATTGGTGTGGAACATGTGGGTCAGTGATTCTTAACAGAAGGAAAGTCCCCCCAAGTGGACTAATCCTTAAAAAGTAAAAGATTATGAAAAATAAATCTTGGTTTTCTTTCATGTCAATATTAGAAAGGATGACCAAATCTTAAATACAAAACATTTCCTATTGAAATTTAACATTTTCTTTTAAATTTTAAAATTATCTCCAAGTTTAGATTTAGGAACATTTTCCCATTGATTAGACTCTTTATAATGGGAACAAGAAGTTCATGTGTGCCTAATGTAGGCTGAGGGACAATTTATAAAATGCTGAAATTTCTGAGTTTCTATAAAGAACACTAAAATATTGATAAGTTATATTTGTGAATTTAACTGAGTATATAAAAATAATAGTGAGTCATTTAAAGGAATTGTCTGGGGGAAATTCCCAGCATTATCAAGCAATCTGTGCCTCCTGTAGTACCAAGTGTTTGCATTAATGACTTAATCTGAGTACACTTACTCTAATCAGTAAAATAGTGCAAATATCTACATATCACTCTATATAAATATGTATGTATCCACATACATATACATATATGTGTGTGTACAGATAGTCAATTTGCTACAAGAATGAGCACTTGTTTGTTAAAGATACTATAGATGAGGATCATTGCAGCAACTACATAACTTGATAAACCCTGGTAACTTGAGTGCTACAAATAGGAAGTAAGTAAAAACCAGTATCAGGACTGCCATCAGGAGCATATGCACAGGCTCTATATTGCCTGAGCTAAGTAGCTACAGTGTTTTTTAGTGTGGTATGTGCAATTGTCGCGCCCGCCTCGCCTGCAAGGAAGACACGGCAACCGGAGTTCTTCTGACAGTGCTTTAATGGGGTTCCCTTTCTTCTTACATGTTGCGGAAGACCCTGAGCATAGATGCTCACCCCCTTATATACTCTACTAAGCTGAGGAAGTTACAGCGATAGGTTGAAAGCATGTAATGGGCAGCAGCGATTGGACAAACTGAAATCCTTCATATGCATACTTATGCAACCTGCCAGGTCCTGCTTTGCGCCTGCGCTGGACTTGTTTACCACAGGTGGGCCACCGGAACTCTATGCCATCTTGTAATGGCGTTGTCACCGCGCCTCACATCTCCCCCTTTCTTAAAAT
>VBSM01001562.1:25883999-25897232 GCA_008086735.1 Cheirogaleus medius | reverse complement strand
GGGCCACCGGAACTCTACGCCATCTTGTAATGGTGTTGTCACCGCGCCTCACATGCAATATAAAATCTAAACAAAAAGAGATTCCATTTTAAAGAGATTGATTTGGGGTAAGAGAAGGTGATACAATATTCATGTCTGTATAGCTTCTTAAAACTGATTTACTGCAGTGGCTTGTGTAAGTAACAGATGTTTATTTGAATGAATATTCATTTGCTGACATTGAGTCCCAGTAGATGACACTTTCCTCTTAAGAGGTCATATTTTCCTCTTATGGGGTGTTTGCTGTTGCAGTTGCCAATTGTCTATTTAGAAGACATAACATTAAGGAGATATGTAAAGTGGAGTATTGATATATAATGATGTAGAATCTGAACCAGAGGTAAATGTGCTAATTAGAAACAGCAATAATGCCAGATATAAACATCATAGTGACTTACCTTAACTTTCTTGACAGTGTCATGATAGCTTCTCATCAACCAATGATGCATTTTCTTTTAAATTACCTTATTATTACACCACTTGAGCTGTAAAAACATTTACTTAAGGAAGAACATTACCAAGAAGTGAGGTGACTTTAAATCACCATAGAAACCAAATAAAGAACTTCATTGCAAAGAAGCTTTAAAAATTATAAAATTCTGTATGAATAGAAATTATTCCTATTTGGGGGCCTACCTGCATCTCTACCATTTGCTATGCAAAATCTCGCTTTCTTTTATGTATGATTTTTGAGAAAACAACAATATCAGAAGTACAGATAGCTTGTTACAATTGTTTGTTTCATAAGTTCATGCACTGGGGCCAGTTTATCATACCTAAAGTTACTTTGGCTCTGTAAAAGATTATTTTGGCAGAAGTTTTATTAGTGTGTCAAATTGTCTTTTATGAAACTTGGCCAGAGTTACTGCCCAAGAAGGCAAATTATAAATTTTAAACCTTATTACTACACACTCCCACTCCCCTCCCCCAAGACAGTAGTACTGTTGGATTTTATGGTGCTGTGGTCCAAACACAAATTTGTTATAGAATTCCTAAAACAAATACGATAATTTTAGGAACAGAGTTATAATGAGATAATGATCTGGTTATATTTTTTTGGTCCATGAAATGCCTGAAGTATTTGGCAACATAGCTATGGTGTTACAAGAACAGATATAACATGTACATTGAAATCTGTAGCTAATTCAAAAGTATCACTGTTAAGCTATTTGAGTCAGCCTTCTTTCTCAAAGTGACAGATGTGTTTTTTATTATCTAACTCTTTATATTAGTGGTTCTCAACTTTGGCTGCACATTAGAATCATCTGGGGATGATTGAGGAGCTTTTAAAAATCCTGTTGCATAGGCCATCCTCCAGATCAATTAAATCTTAAGCTCTGGGGTGAGACCCAGGCATTAGTATTTTTTTAAAAGCTCCCCCAGGTGATTCCAATGTATGGTCAAGGTTGCTTTAAACAACTTAGTGGGAGGGATGATAAGAATCAGTGAGGTGGGAAAACAGTGAGAAAAGAATGTCCTTTGCTAAATTAAATACTGAACATTAGTGATTGTTCAAATTGCTGTATACCAGTGATATGTAGAAAGAGATTATTATGTTCTTTTTTTCTAATTCATTTGACAATCATAACTTCAGTTCCATCTATTGTATAAGAGTAATTTTCCAGATTAGAGAAATGTGTATCTATTTATTAAGACTGAAGTACACCAGTGAATAAGTGTGTATCTATTTATAAGACTGAAGTACACCCCTATGTTTTAATCTGTAACTATTTTTAATTTGTGGGGATCTTTTCCCAAAAAAGTGATCTTGGAAACAAAATATATATGAATAATGCACACATTATTTTGTAGCCATGATGCAGAATGAATAATTTTCAAATGGTAATTGGAGGTGGCAGATGTCCTTGGGAAGGTGAGTTTAGCCATTTTCAGTTTAGGGAAAAAAGATAAATCTGTACTTTGTGCTATTACTCCTCAAATTATGTTCATTTTCATAAAGTATGCTTTCCTGAGGTATCTTAGAATTATCCAGTAAGAAAAATGAATTATACTACAGGCAGAAAAATTCCTCCTAACTTTAATGTAATTTCAGTAAGTTGGAAGCAGTGATTTATTTGCTTAGATATAATCAGTGTAGACTATAGAAGACAGTATAGTCCAGGGATTATTAATAGATTCAAACAAACTGAGGCTCAAAACCTAGCTCTGCTCCTCCTAGTATGTATCCTGGAGCTTACTAGTCCAGGAAGAAAATTTTTTACCTATAAAAGGGGTCTATTTATATCTTTTGTGTGAAGTTGTTAGTTGTGATTGATTCAATAGGGGAAATGTTGACAGAGTCCTTACTGTAGTGCCTGGCACATAGTAAACCCTGCATAAATGGTAGCTATTTTGAATTATTCAAGCAGGTTTTTGAAAGCCTGTTTTTGTTCCCCCTGTGGGAATATATGTCTATTTTTTGTAACTGCCCACAGTAAACCTTTGCCATTTGTTAGGGCTTTACATATGCTTACATTTAGGAATAGAATGGCCAGGAGAGTGGAAGTTTCTGCACAGGTGTACTCAGGGCTGTGTGAGTGGAGTGCATAACCCACCAGGCTCCTTCACTAACTGAGGAACCCTGTCCTGTGCACCAGATGAGAAACATGCGCATTATGTGTCTCAGCAAAGCTGAAATCACCTCTCATCACAGACCATCTCAGTTACTACTGCAGAGTGGGAATCAAGAATCATCATATTCTAAGGGTCTCCCTAATGTATAATGTCATTGATTCTACATGGACATTTTAACATCTCTTAAATCAAAACAAACCTTTCAATCAATGATGTCTTAAATCACTCTCAGCCAGGCAGCATTTGTGATATAGCTGTCATTGCCTGTGACTGCATGAACTTGGCCATAGCTCTTCATGCCGATGTGATGTATGATAAAAATAAAAGCCCAAGTAAGTTTAGAAAAATTATTTCCATAAACATAAAATAACAATTCCAAGTAGTAGAAAACATTATCATGGTTTAATTGGTGGTTATTTTTCCTCTGTAAGGGCACATAAAATAATAATACATCTTAGAATCAAATTTTGAATTTGATATAATAGTTTGTGCCATTGTTAAATTGACAATAATTTTTCTTAGAGGTTCATGAAATAATGGTGTATTTTAGAATCAAATTTTCAACTTCTGAAACATGGTAAAAGCACATATTAATTTTTAAGGTTAGTCAAATTTACCAAACTATTGAATATGATTGTTAAAGAATTCAGAATTATTAATATATTTAAGTATATTTATATATTAAGCTAACAGCCATTTGAGGTGTTAGACACCATGTTTACATGTTCTAAATACTAGGTGCTAAACATTAGGTTTAGAAAGATGGTTAGAGCTAATAGTTATTGAGCACTTACTGTATGCCAAGCATGATTCTCAGCCCTTTATATGTTCTAAGACTTGATCCTCACGCAGTCCTACAAAGTAACTAATATTATAACTATCATCATTTTATAGATTAGGAACCTAAGGCACAAGGAGCTTAAGAAATTGTCCAAAAACACATAATAAGTGTGGAGCCAGAATGCAGACCCAGGTTGTCTGATGCCAGGGCCCCTGATCTCACTTACACACTATGGTGACAAATGATTGCCCGTGCCCTCAAGTAGCTAACAGTCTAGTGAGAAGAAATACAGATAAGTAAACAGTTAAGATATATTAAGGCAATTGTAATAAAGTTAAATACAGAGTACAATGAACGCACAGGATAAGGATCATCTGAGTTAGTTTTTCATAACATATTTGTGTGTAATTATTCAATTAATGTCTGTCTCATTATAGCCCAACCAGGTTTATTGCCCACTGCTCAAAGAGGAAGCTAATGCACTGAGACAGCAAGGCACCATGCAAGGAGATGGAAGAGATTTCTCAGAGCATATCCCCAAGAATTTGGGAGAAAGGTTTTTTAAAGATAGTTTGGTGGACGAAAGGCCAGGGAATTGTGTCTGCTGATTGATGGGAGATGAATTCATAAGGCTGAGAAACAGAGATTATCTTCACAATTGGGAGAGTTCATGGGTAGGAGGGTCTCAAGGCTGTTGGATCTGTTTCCACATCTATCCATGGATCCAGTTGGCATCAGTGTGTCTCCCCAGAATGCAAAGTCTGAAAAATACTTCAAAAACCAGTCTTAGGCTTTATAATAGTGATGTTATCTACAGAAACACAAGTCCTTGGGCTTTACAATGGCAATGTTATCTATAGAAGTAGTGGGGGAAGTCACAAATCTTACACCTATCAGGGATCATAGTGCCATTAAGTAGTAACCAGTTATAGCAGTAAGGAAGTAAGGGAACAATGGTTGGTTAACTTTTGGCTATATCTATTCTTTTATAAAAATCAGGCTTTGATTACTATTTATACCTTTTGGCTCCACACTATTTTAATATAGATGGTTTCAGTCTTGCTAACTAGTCTATATGCTCATCATAAAGCAGGGACCTTGTCTGTTGGCTCACTGTTGTATCATCAGTGCCTAGCAGAGTGCCTAGCACTTAGTTGTTGCTTTCATTTTGCCTCAGGGACTAGGAAAGGCTAAAGAGAGGTAATGTTTGAATAGACCCTCAATGGTTATGCTGTGTGGTTTTTGCAAAGCAGTTTGACAATATGCTTCAAAATCTTTACAAGGTACATTTATGTTGTTTCAATAATTCCAATGCTCATAATTCATCCTAAGGAAATAAAAAAAAAAAGTAAAGCAAATCAGCACTTCTGTCTTAGTTGCTATTCAGACTAGGTTTGTTAATGTGCCCAGAATAATGTCCCCTCATCCACCAATAGATGTCCATGTCCTAATCTCTGGAACCTATGAATATGTTAGGTTACATGGCAAAAGGAAATTAAGGTTGCAGTTGGAATTAAAGTAGATAATCAGCTGATCTTAAAATAGGGAGATTATCCTGTATTATCCATGTGGGCCTGATGTAATCATAAGGATTATTAAAAGTAGAAAAACCAGGCAAAAGAATAGAGTCAGATAAAGAGATATGGTGTGCAAAGGACTCAATTGTTGTTGCTGGCTTTGAAGATGGAGGATGGGGTTACAAGCCAAAGAATGCAGGAGGTGTCTAGAAGCTGGAAAAAGCAAGGAGACAGTTCCTACCCTAGAGACTCAGAAGAAAACCTTCCCCTTCCAGTGAGACCCACATCGGACATCTGACCCACAGAAGTGTAAGATAATAATACATCGTGGCTATAAGTTTGAGTTGATTTGCTACATCAGCAACAAATACGTAATGCAGTTACTAAGGTAGAAAATGTTTATGATTGATTGTCTTAGGCAAATGGTTATAAAAATTGTGAATTTAATAGACCAGTAAAAGACCCCCAGAATGCTGGAGCCAATTGCTAACTTTTAATTTTATTGCTTACTGCTTAAAATTATAACATAATAGCCCCATACTATAACATAGTTTCACAAAGGAATAATAATGCAATATAATATTATATTATATATATCATAATAATATAATATTATATATAAGAACAAATAAATAAATTTAATTTTGGGAAAGCTCATTCCATTATCTTCATTTTTTTCACTTCATCTAGGGACCAATCAAAAACATCCCATACCAGCACCACTCTATGGTCAAGCATTTGGAAATCCCTACACTAGCTACATTTTGTTGATTGTAGTGTACGGATGTTAGAGTCACCTAAAAAGAGGGAGATTGCCATGACACCACCAAAATCCTCAGATTATGAATTACTAGTGCAGAATTCTCAGAAGCTTGGATAATTTTATTCAATGATAATTTTATCATTTCTTTGCTGCAAAGTTTTTGATTTCCCTCATCTTTTCTTGCTGTGTATCCAAAATATGTCATATAAGTTTCCTATGACTATTGTAGCAAATTGCCACAAACTTGGTATCTTAAAACAATAAACATTTATTCTTTTACAGTTCTGAAGGTCAGAAGCAGGAAATCAGTTTCACTGGGCTGATATCAAGGTGTTGGTAGAGATATGATCTTTCCAGTGGCATCAGGGGAGAATCTACTTGTCTTTCCCAGCTTCTAGAGCTGTGGTCCTTGCATTTCTTGGCTCATGGCCTCTTCTTCCTTCTTTAAAGTCAGCGGCATAGCATCTTTAAATCTCTCTCTCTCTGCTGAGATGGTCACATGGCCTTCTCTCTTCTGTGTTAAATCTCTCTCTCCTCTCTCATAAGGATACTCATGATAACATTTAGGGCTCACCCATATAATCTAGGATAACCCACCCATCTCAAGATCCTTAATTTAATCATGTCTCCAAGCCCTCTTCTGCCATATAAGTAACATTTATAGTTTTCAGGGATTAGGACCTAGATATCTTTGGGGACCATCATTCAGTCTACCACTTCTGCTTAGTTTATATATATATTATATTCCATAGCTGTTATATTTGTTTTAAATTTAAACAGGGAAGTTTCTTTGTAAGAATCTTGAGTTACCCATTAAAGTTGTTATATATTCTAGGATGTCTAGATCCTGAAAGGCCATGCCTATGACTACCAAAAAAAGGGGTCACAAAACAAGCCATTTTGATTAATATAAATATAATAACCTATTTTTTGTATATAGTGTCTTTTATAGAAAGTCCTCTCTTAGGTAGAAAAGTAAGAGCTACTTGAGAATATTCCACATTAATTTTGAAATGTTCCTCTGAAAATCCTGGTGCAAAAATGACACTCAGATTGGTAGGGCAGAACAGCCTACTAAGAATCTCTCCATAAATGTTCAGTTACCCCCTTTTAAGCAGCTTATTCCTGAGATCAGCTGTTGCTGAAGCATATAAAAATGTAATTTAAGAGCGTTTTCAGGGCCTCTTCTTTCCTTCTACTGAATTGCTATCAGACAACTGGAGGGTAAATTGTACTGTGTGGGAAAGAAAACAAGTTGATAAACCCAGTCCTGCAGCAGACACCAGTCATCCTGTGGAGGTCATTGCTGCAGAAGGTCAGTGAACAGTATCTGAGTGACTCGGACCTACCAATGCCTAACTCACTGCTGAGGAAGAGCCTGGGTGTAGGGAGGATTTATCTCTGCAAGTATCAGTTCCTACTAAATAAGACAAACATCTACTTGTATGCCTAGAAAAGGAGAGAGATGCTAAATCAGTGGTCTCAGATTTAGCTCAGGCGTTATGGAATTCATAGGTAACTCAAAGAGGGTTACCAGGGCAGATGGAATAAACAGAACAGACCCAGCTCTGAGCCATCCACCCAAGATTGATCCAGAGCAATCTCACTTTAATCTGTTTTACTTATTGACATTCTCTGGGAGTTTTAGTTTTTAAGAATGATTCAACTCCTTTTTTTTTTTTCTAAGTAAAATGCAATTCTAAAGGAACATAAATTTTTTTAGCTCTTGGTTTTATAAACACACACACTCATGCATGCAGTGAAGGCATACTGGGAATATGTTGGTTAGGGATACAGGCTTTGGAATCAATAGACCTAGATTAAAATTTTAGCTCTAAACTTTGAGTTGTGTAATACTGAGCCTGTTTATTTCAACTCTTAGTTACAGACTGATTCCTGCATCTCTACAATGGGGATGATAATAACTGCCTGACTTTCCGTAGAGGTTTTGTGAGAACAAAAAGAGATCTTACTGGTAAAAATTTGATCAATTTAAATTCAGAAACAGGACAAGGTTACATACCATCACAGCTTGTGTTCAATATTGCGTTGAAGATTATAGCAGCACAAGAGAAAGGAACACAAAGTATAAGGTTAAGAAAAGGAGAAATAACATTGTCATTATTCACAGATAATTATCAACATCAAAATGCCAGGAAAGTCTACAGAGGAGCATGATAACTTAGTGACTGAGAGCACAGACTCTGGAACCAGTTAGCTTAGGTTCAAATATTGACTCTGCCACTTACTACCTGTTTGATGTTGGGCAAGTTTCTTAAACTCCCTATGCCTCAGTTTTCATGCATTTATTAATAAAGTGAGAATAATAATAGTACATACATCATCATCATTAGGTAGTTACGGGGATTGAGGTTATTTATGTAAATACTGGGACATAGGGTTTACCCTCATTATTAGTATTTCAGCTAAGTTATTAATAAGAAAAGTCAACACCAAAAGGAGTTGTGCTCCTATATATGAGCAAGAAATAATTTTAAAAAGTTATTTAAAAAGAATAGACTTAAAATGGCGATGACTATTATTCACAAATAAATTTAACAAAATATGTGCACAATCTTTATGGAAAATATTAAACATTTATAGAAGTAACAAATGAGATCTAAATAAGTGAATTGGATTATCATATTTATGGATCTATAGATTCAATAGTGTGAAAATGTCAATACACTCCAAGTTATCCTATAAATTCTTTGTGGTTCCAATTAAAATCCTGACTTTAGTCCTGGTGTGTAACTTGACAAGCCAACTCCAAAATACGTATGAAAAAGAAAAGGGCTGGATGTAGCCAAGACAATTTTGAAGATGAACAAGTTGACAGGATGTGCTCTCCCAAATATCAAGATAACAGCTGTATTAAGGCAATGTGGTATCAGTGTAGGGATAGACAAATAGACCAATTGGACATAAACAGAGCAAAGCATGAACAAGCTGTTCAGATCAGTGGGGAAAAGACAGACTTCAATAAATAGATTCATATCTCACTCAGTAAATAGGTGTAGTGCCCTAAGGACAATAGCCAAACAGACTCCTGTATTGCATAATAGCAGTTCTCAACTTTGGTATTTCATATGGGGAAAAAAATGTACTTTCTCTTCCCTAATGCACAAAATTAAGCTCCAAGTGGATTAAAGACCTAACTGTGAAAAAGCAAAACTTTAAAATTTGTTGACAAATATTTGTAAACTCAGCTAAAATGAAAAACTTCTTTTATCAAATGATACCACAAAAATTGAATGAGTAACCTACAGCCAGATAGAAGACATTTGCAACACTTACAAAAAATGATTAGTATCAATACTATCTAGATCGAGAACTCACTGAAACCAACAAGAAAATGACAAGCAACTCAATAGAAAAATGGTCAAAAGTGATGAGCAGGTAATTCACAAAGGAGGAAACACAATTGGCTAATAAATAAATGAAAAAAGTCTTAAATATCACTAATAATTATGTCCCATGTTACATAGCTGCAAAATGGACTAGTAGCTCTGAAGCTTGTGCTTGTATACCTAACAAAACATTGTATAAAAAGACGCAACACACCATTAGAAAATGGTCTTAGAGGTATGATCTTGCCTGTTTCACAGGGTGATTCAGAAGAGAGAATGAGATAATAGATGTGAAAACATTTTAGACTTAAAAGTGCTATGCAAGTTATTTATTACAATCTACATTATAACGGAAATGAAATTACTTCTTGGCTCTAGTCTTAAGGGAGTGGGTTTTGTATAAATTCAGGAATTCCTAGACTCATGAGTGGCAGGAAGTTCCAGAGAAAGTGACCCTTAAAGGAAAACACCAGGCAAGTCTTGTTCTAGTCAGATATCTAACCCTGTCTGCTGTTCATGGGACTACCTATTTTATTTTATATATTTATTTATGTATTTATTTTTCTTATGGCCTGGACAATAAATAGTTCAGGGACTACCTATTTTAAAATGAACTAGTCTTCAAAGAGCTAGCTAAGTTAACACCTGGAAATAATATTAGCAATAGACCAGATTTAAAAACATTTTACTCCTATATAAAACTCCTATTTAGTACTTCTATTTAGCTTTCTTGTGTAGCTTCAATTTTTTTCAATTAACTGTTTTTTAAATTATGAAAGTACAACATGCTCAGGATTGAAATGTTTAAATAGAATAAAGGGGTAAAGATAAACTTAAATTATTGTCTGCCAACTCTTTAGCTCACCGACATGAAGTCCAAATAATTAAGAAAATTTAATAACATGTTCATATTAAAAATAATGTAATATTACAATAAAAATAACAATCTGAATATTTATTTGAAATGAAAAAAGATCACATTTGTTAGCAATACCAAGTATGGAAGGTCCCAGAAGCAAATGGGTATCTTGAAAAAATCCTAAAATTGTGAGCTTTCATGGCAGAGAGTATATCACCAATTGCCTTACCTTATTATCTTGGTTTCTCCACATTTTTTTAAATCCCATGTTCCTACCTCAAACACAGAAAAGAAAGAAATCCCTCTTATTTGGTCATATGAGAAACAGCAACATTAATCAAAAAATATCAGACTATTGATAATTTTGTATCCCTAACTCTCCCAGTTTTTCAGAAAGCACTCACAGAATAAGCATTTACTACTCCTATTACCAACTACTACTGCCACCACTACTGGTACTCATAGTACTAAGAATAACATTTGGAGAAGCTGCCATTTTTTAGTTGAGCACTTATAATGTGTCACAGGCTTTGTCTGTGTTTTCTTATTTTTTTTTCTTACTATACATATAAAGGCTTATCTCTATTTCACAAAGAAACAAACTGAGATGAAAGATTTTAGGTAATTAACCTGTGGTCATACCATAAGTGCTGAAGCCTACGTTTGAAACCGCATAGCCATCAAGGCATTCAGTATTTTATTTTTTTATTTTTAGTTCAGGATATTATGAGGGTACAAACATTTTGGTTACATTTTACGTCTTTGCCTCACCCAAGCAAGGATTAGAGGCATGACCTTCCCCTCTACAATGCTCACTGCGTCATTCAGTATTTTTTTTATTATTATTTCAGGAAATTATGAGAGTACAAACGTTTTGGTTACATTTTATATCTTTGCCTCTCACCTCTCAGTCTTACCCACTTACCAAATGGAACTTTGGAAAGCACATTATACCCCATTGGTAATAACTTTTGTGGCTTGATGAAAATTATTTGAAATTATTTTTAAACCCTGTACTGATGTAAAAAAGTAACAGATTATCACAATAAAGTTAATTAGCATAGATGCTTTGAAAATCTACCTGAGAAAGCACTCTATTTGGAATAATTGACAATTTGATGACCCTACACACATTTCCAGGGTTTTAATTAATGCCAAAGTGCTGATGAACCCCGGATCTTTAACGGCAATGCCAGCTTCTCCTCCAAGTTCCACTCTGTCTATATAACTGTATCAGAACTTTTCTGAGGGAAAACCTCATACTTATCTAAAAAAAAGTCTAAAATGAAAATCAGTTCCCCTAACAATACTACTGCTGTCTCGTAGCACTCTGGTTTTTCTCTTTATTTTTTTTTTTACTGCAATTTGTAATTCAATATTTATTTTCTCATGCATTTTTCTTCATTACTAAAATGTTAGCACCAAGAGGGTAGGGATCAAGTTTATTATGTTCACCGAAAATCGAAAGTTTTAAACTCTAGTTTTACACTGTGCTTTGACACATGTCTTTCTTCTGCTTGAAATATTTTACTCATCCTTTCTTTTATTTGAATAAATCCTATCTATCCTTCAACATCAGGCATGGCTTCTCAAAGGAAGCTTTCTCTCATCCTCCCAAAGCTCTTCCTCTGTGCTAACTGTACCTAGGGCCACCTGCTATTTCTGTCAATTATTGCCCTCTATTGTAATTGTTATTCTACCCCATTAGACTTTAAGTTTATGGAAGACAGAATTAGTAGGAATACAGACAGTCCCTGGGTTATAGACAAGATATTCCTGAGAACATCTTTAGGTTGCATTTGTATGGAACTCAGATACCTGGTATAACAGCGCATATACAGTAATAATAAGAACAACAACAAAACTATCATGGCTCATTAGTGGTAATATTAATATAGTGTGACTGTAATAATAATAATACTCCATACTATAATAAGTTACAGAAACTACTGTGCTCTTTCTTTTAATTCAAACAAACAGAACATAAAAACAAACTCATACAAAAAGTTTAGATAGGAGATGAGAGAAATTTCCAAAAAGAATATTAAAGGTTAACACTCACCTAATGTTGCATCAACTCTATGCCAGTACGAAAGTTAGGCTTATTTTGATCTTCTCACCAAATCAATAATAACCTTTCCATTTCAATAATTAATCTACTACACTGCTTAATAATAACTGATGCTTTCATTGGAGCCCTGCCTTTCACATGATCCATTATTCTCAGTTTATCCTTTGTAATTGTTCTGATAGTGGAGCGACTGAAGCCTAATGCTTTCCCAATGAATGATGGCATCTGGCCTTTCTCCGAACACTTAATTATTTCTACTTTCATTCCTATTATAATCACCTTTCTTTTCACTGCAGGCTCACCTGGACTTGTAGTGGACTTTCGCTTTGGAGGCATGATCATGAGGGTAAACACGAACTCACAAAATCAAATTGGAAGTTAAGACGAAAGCGATGCTTTGAGTAAACGACCGTATAAACAATGAGAGTAGCCGCTAGGTAAGGATACTACACCAACGAACCCCTTACACCATGCAGGTTTCTTTACATGTGCCAAAGAAACTAGTTCCTGAACTATTATTAATTAAATTATTTAATTATAAATTATCCTTAAGGGGAGTCCTGGGAGTCTGTTTGTAAGTATGGCACACTGTGAGTTGGGTCATCCATTACCCAGGGACTGTCTTCCATTTGGTATCCCCACTGCCTAGTATAATGCCTGGTCATAATAGGGGCTCAACAGATGCTTTCTAAATGTATTAATGAGAAATTGAATGAGTGAAGGAGTGAATGAATCATGTAATATATTCTAAACACATGGAAGTTCTTGACATTTTAAAATATATGCATCTAAGCATAGTGGTATGGCTATTTTACCTAGTAAATACTAAATTACTAAAGTTATCACTTTTTCTCATTTATTTTATTTATATTATCAAGACTCTCACAAGATCTTTGAAATAAATTTATACACGTCACACAGAAGACAATGACGCACTGTAGCCCACTAAGGTTGATTATGGAAATCACCACTGAAAATAAGACTTGATTTGGTGTGGGTACAGAGAGATGGGAGCACTCCTGCATTGCTGGTGGGACTGCAGACTAGTTCAGCCTCTGTGGAAAGCAATATGGAGATACCTTAAAGCGATACAAGTGGATCTGCCATTTGATCCAGCAATCCCATTACTGGGCATATACCCAAAAGAACAAAAGTCATTCTATGAAAAAGACACCTGCACTCGAATGTTTATAGCAGCACGGTTCACAATTGCAGGGTTGTGGAGACAACCCAGGTGCCCAACAATACACGAGTGGATCAACAAAATGTGGTATATGTA
>VBSM01001562.1:25829241-25883899 GCA_008086735.1 Cheirogaleus medius | reverse complement strand
TAATATTTGTACCCCCATAATATGCTGAAATAAAAAAAAATAAAAAAAAAATAAGACTTGATGATGTATTTCTTCACAGAAGGCCAAGCTTAACATAGTTAACAGCCCCCCTTCTGACCCCAAAAGTATGACCGGACAAGTTTCAAGATGGGAAGAAAACTCATGTCCTACAGAGCACCCAATGTTGTAATAGTTATTTATTACTGTGTAACAAATTACCCCAAAACTTAGTGGCTGGAAACAACAAATATTTATTGTTTCTATGGGTCAGGAAACTGGGAATGACTTAGCTGGATGATTCTGGCTCAAGGTCACTCACAAGTTTGCAGTCCTGCTGTCAGCCAGGGCTGTAGTGGAATCTGAAGAAGTATCCAGTCTTGAGCTCAGTCATGAGACTGTTGGGGAGCCTCAGAAGACCCATGTCCAAAATCATTCATGTGCACCTTTTCACAGGACTGCTTACAATACGGTAGCTGGCTCTCCCAAGACCAATTCAAGAGATAGCAAGATTCAAGAAAAGATTGAGAGTGAGCAAGAATACCCAAGACAGAAGCTGCAGTCTTTTATAACCTAATATCAAGGAGGATATAACATTACTTCTGTCATATTGTATTTGGTAGAAGTGAGCCCGTAAGGCTGGCATGTACTCAAGGGGAAGTGATATGCAGGATGTGAATATCAGAAGGTGAGGATCACAGGGGACCATCTTATGGGCTCCCTACCAAAAACATATTCTCTGTATTTCAGATGTAAGCATAGCAAAATAGCAGAATATCACAGGTAAAATTGCACAGACATTTAGGTGATTAAAACAAATAACAAAGAGGAAAAACCCTTAAAATAATGTTTAAACTCAATGTTTTAAATGAATTCATATTATGTAGAGGTGGTTTTTGAAACAACAGTTTGTAAGCACAATCCATCTAACAGTTATTAAAATTGTTATAGTTTATGCATAGTTTGGAATTATTGACAGGTTAATTCCTTAGTTCTCAACATAATTCAGATCCCTCACCATCAAAATATAACAAATGAAAATAATCATTTGCTATAGATATTTGTCTATTCTATTACCACTAACACCATTTGACTTTTCTTCTTTAATAAAGGGGAAACATTATTCTTTTAATTATTGAATTAACCACACTCTACTTACACACTAACATATGTCTCTAGGTGGTTCAGTGGGATTCCTTGTAATAAACCAACAGTTAACTTAATATTACCATGGAAATTTAACCTTCTGCTTCTGTTGTGTTTTAATGAATACGTATCAATTTAATTAGAAAGACAAGATTTTGTAATGTATAGCTTGAAAAACCAGCAAAAAATAGATTACTGTCCATTACTGAATCATGGCAGAAATTTCCAATCTTGTCTAAAAGCAATTTTGTGTTATTATTATAGCTCCATTTTCTTCATTTGTATTTAATAGCAGAACTAGACCTACAGTAAGAAAGGCACATATCCATTATTTCTTGTATCCTTTCTTAAATTATAGGTTTCTAAACTGGATGCCCTTTAATATATATATTTTTCAGGCCTAAATTTTCTAATCCTTTCTTATGGAAGTCTATTTTTAGTTCTCCAAAGCCCTGACACCATTGGGAGAAGGGTATTGTGATGGGCAGAGAAGAAAGCTGAAGATGAAGCATCTGTTCCAGGTCTCTCTCTTAGCTTCTAGTAGCTCCTTGGCTTGTGGCAACATAACTCCAATCTTCATATGGCATTTTCTGTGTGTGTATGTCCAAATTTTCCCATTGTAGAAGGGTACCAGTCATACTGGATTAGCTGCCTACCCTAATCCAGTATGATCTCATCTTAATTAATTATATCTACAACAACTCTATTTCCATATATGGTCACATTTCGGGGGAAAATTTTAACACATGAATTTCGAGGGGCACAATTCAACTTGTACCAAAGCCCAAAGAGTCCACTTGAGTCCACAGGCAGTGGTGAGCCACTAAGTGATGATTTTTTGTTGTGTTGTAGTTTGTTGTTTGTTTTGTTTTATTTTAGTCAGGAAACTAATGTGTTTCAACAGGTCTTTTTAAATGATATGTCTACTTGTAGTGGTAATAATGATTGAAGGGGCTATAACCTGGAGGCAGAGGCTGTCATTTACTCTCTGTCTGCTTTGTCAGACTATGAATTCCATAAACAGGGGACAGCATGTGTCCTATCATTGCCAGAGTATAATGCCTTGTGCAGAGTAGGTGCTCAATACATATTTGTTGTATAAAAGAGGTAATAAAAAACTGTGCTAGGGTGGGAGCTATAGAAATGGAAAGGAAAGGACAGAGGACAGGTTCAGGAAATATGATTTGCTGACTGGATATGATGTGCACGAAAAGAGAAATCATAGATGGCACCACCGTTTCCAATGGGAGAGAAAGATAGTCCACTGATAGAAACAAGGAAGCTAGAGGAGCTAGTTTTGGAGCCCAATTTTTAGCACTTTTAATGTGAGATGGATGATAAGACATTTAAGTTAGAAACATCTACCAGCTAAAGAAAAGAAGGTAGACAGAATTTTGGTTGACGTGAGAGTCGATGTTGCTTCTAAGAAACTCTGAACAATTGCTGTTGAGGGAGAGGGTGTTCTGCTTTACTTGGCCTGAATTTCTAACACTATATATTCATAGTCATTTTTCATCTGTGTTTAAGTATTTTTTCAGATTTTTAAAACATTCACATTTAAGGCAGACGATTTAGACAATTAAAAATATAAAGAAGATCTGGTAAGCCAGGTAACATAAGTAGAAATTAGCTTGCCTACAATGAAAATATGTAAACTGGTATAACACTTCTGGATGACCATTTGAAAATATGACATAAAACACTTTAAAAATAACAATATACATAATACTAGATCATTTCTATGTCTTCGAATTTATTCAAAGGAATCAATCAGATATGTGTAAAAGGTTTGCTTAGGAGAATACAATCTCTTTATGCAGATATCAAAGCTGCATGGTTGAATTTCCTTTCAGTAATTTTTCTATGTTGGGTCTTATTGCCTGAATAATTTTTTAAAAATTCAGGTCACACTCTATATACCATTCCAAACTATGCTTTTATCACCCTATCTTTTATTTATTTATTTACCTATCTATCTATTTATTTATTTTATCTATGTTGTCTATAACACCCTATCTTTTACTTTATGTCCCAATAACCTAATACTTAAGTTCTTCCCATTTTAAAAATTTTGATTATGCTGTGATAAACATCTGTCTGCATAAACCTACTTTATCCAAAAGTGTTGATCCGATGTGAGCACAAAGTTGAATTGCTATACCTTTTTAAGACTCTTCATGTGTTACCAAATGATCTTCCAGAAAGTTGAACCAATTTATATTCTCATTAACAGGATATGACATTTTATAGTGTAACCAAATTCTGGCCAAATTTAAAGCTATCTCTGATTAGATGTTGATTACTCATGGGGTCCAATCAATGTCAAACAGGAATTTGTCTGGGCTTTGAGAAAGGAAGAAGGAAATGAGGCCACCGTCACACACCTATCATTAGTGACATAAACTTTATGGATTTAAACCCACGTAATAAGTATTTGAGTCTATTTACACTGAGTTAATTGAGTTGCATATACATATAGCCTAAATATAGAATCAATGTCTATCCTAGAAATGTCTTGTTAGCCTTGACTTTTTTTTTCTTCAGAAAACTCTTTAGTTTTTGATTGAGGCATTATAGCATTCCTTGTGTTATATTGAGATATCAGCATCTCAGCTGTAGATATTGATCTTTACCTGATTCCCCTTCATTCTCCACTGCACTGAGAGGAGAGGATTCAGAATTACCAACAGTTGCTAACAGGAAACTATTCTGAGAACAATTTTCTTCCAGAACCAGGATTCAGATTAAATAAGACAATACTTGAACATTATAGGCAAGGGTTATTCTTCAATGAACTCTTACATATTATTTCATCATAGACATTTTTAAACTGGGAGTATAACTTAACATATTGCATTTGCTACATTAGAACTTACGAAAAGCCTCTCTGTAGACAGATGAGGATCTCATTTTTTAGAATCAAGGTATATAATGTGGGAAATTTGAAGAAAACTTTTCTACTGCTCTTGTAAAAATTATGCCCTGAATAGAAGAAAAAAAAACTAACTCAAACAAAAATAGAGAAAGACAGAAGGGAAGTTGAAAACAGCCTTAGAAAAGAAACAGAACCAGGAAGATCAAAAAGTAACTACTGCAAAGTGGCAGGTAACTCTGAAAATAAAATGTAAGTTGAAAATTCCCTTATATTTGATTGCCTCATCTAAGTTATAAAATTTTTAAATTATGCCCTTTCTCTCTCCTCAAATGCTACTAAAATTAATCTTATGTTCTTGAACAGCTTTTAAGTGATCATTAATGAGGAGTAGATTTTTTTGCATGGATGGAAAAATTTGGCTTAGAAATTTGATTAGTTATACATGTTTGGAAATAGCTTGTAAGTAATACATTGGTTTCCACTTAGACATGAGGTTGTGATTATACACATTTTTACAGATGTGAAATTTAAATATGAAATTTACTGAATGACATATGTTAAAACCCATAGCAGAGTGAACTGTCCTTTATCATTTTAAGACTTTTTCATAAATGTTAAGAATTCATTGGTAGAAATGATTCTATTTTTGAAGGAGTTTTAGATGACTGTGGTATTGTCTTTGTCATTTGAGGCTGCTCTAACAAAGTATCACAGACTGGGTGACTTAAAGACTATAGGCATTTATGTCTCATAGTTCTGGAGGCTGGAAGTCCAAGATACCAGCATGGTCAGGCTCTGGTGAGGTCCTCTTCTGGGTTGCAGACTATCACCTTCTCCTTGTATCCTCACATGGTGGAAGGAAGGCAAGCTAGCTCTCTGGTCTCTTCTTATAAAGGCACTAATCTCATTCATGAGAGCTCCACCCTCATGACCTAATTACCTCCAAAGACTATCACATTGGGATTAGGTTTCAACATATGCATTCTGGGGGGACACAAACATTCCATCCATAGTAAGTAGACACTGATTTTTTTCCCAACCAATATTTATTTTTCCCTTCACCATTACTAATGAATTCTCATTTTTTTCAAAACAACAAAGTGCATCTTTAAAAGTACTGACCTCCTGATGCTACCTGGCATCAAGGGTAAGTAATGTCACACACTCTGCTAAAGAGACAAGTGGAAGTCTGCTCTGGACGTGTCAAACGTTTTAGCTCTCCTCAGACTCCTTCCATCTAATTCTTTCCCGAAACTTAAGTGTGAAGTGTGGGAGCAAGGAACCAACTATGACCATGAGGCTACAAGCATGAGGATGGCTAGGGTGGCGGAAGACAAAGATGGAAGAAGCATGGGTCCCTGATAACATTACTGTGCAGCTGCCCAAGCCCTGGACTGCTCACATCTAGTCTTTTTTTTTATGTCATAATAAAAACCGTCTGTTTAAGTCATGATGGTGGGGTTTCCTATTATTTGTAGCTATACACATTCCTAACTCATACAGTAACCCATTCTCTTATAAATTCTCTGTCCTTTGACTGCTTTGGCGAACAGTGCTAAGTATTTATAAGAGAGTGTGCTTTATTTAAAACAGTGGAATACTTCCATGCAATTTGTAAATAGCCACTTCCCCAAGCCTTCCAAATGCCAGATCCTTACTCCAGTGGTCTTAGTTACTCCTCCAAGGCTCACTGGACTTCCCATAATCCAGCAAAGGATGAGTCAATGTCAGGCTCAGCAAGGGGCCTCCAAAACCTTGCTCCAGCTGGGCCCTGCAGCCTTCCAGATAGGTCTTGCCATGCCTGAAGGTTGTTTAATATTTTGAATGACATTTCAGATAAAACAACATTTATTTATAAAGACAGCATCAATGATATTTTATACACTTTAAACTGTAATAACGTATACTTTATATTCAATGCCCATTTGCTTCCTTTTATTGTAGAAAACTTTCAGAATTTTCCTCTCTTTGAGTTTTAACCAGATACTAATGAATTCATTTTTTCTTTATGGCACACAATCTAAAAAACAAGGGTTTTTTGTTCAGTTATGGATCCATCAATGCTTTTCTGGTTCCCTATGTCCAGGGTTGTTTAATAGTATGCTCCAGTAACCTACATCTTAGTCAAGCCTCCTCACTTCCTCTGTCTTAAGACCTTCTCACTGTCTTAACCAAGGTACAGAGAAAGACTTGGATACTTGAACTGGAAAAAGCCTTGAGTCATCTGTATTTAATATACTCATCATCATAAAGCAGGTATTTATTACTCTCTTTCCAAATTCTCAGTTTTATAAGGCCTCAGCTCTTTCTATGAAATCTTCAAGCCAAAGAACATGTATTTGGCTTCCTTCCTTTCTCCTTCCAGATGTTACAAGAAGGCAGTCCTAAGGCCTGCATTTGCTTTTCTTTCTGCTCTTCTTTTTAAATTTTTGCATGCCTTTTTGGAAAAGAAAAAAACTCTTCTTTTTACTTCTCTACCTCTATTTTATGTCTGGTCTCTATTTTTGACCCCCCAATCTTACTTTTTCTAATTAGATCAATGGAAAGAGCTCACCACTGTCTTATATTAGAACGGAAATTCTCATGATCACTGAATACATACATATATATATATATATATATGGGAATTTTATGGTTAGACAGGGTTAGAAAGAGTTTACTAAATTCAGTGAACTTTTCTGTTAGATAACACATTTTTAAAAATTATTATAAATTATACTATATGTGTTAAAAAATAGGGTTTTAAAAAAGGATAAAATCACAACTCTCATACAAATATAAAATAAACACATGCAAAGATTTTATGTAACTCATTAATTAATGAGGGAACTGGTAGATGTTTTAGTTCAATAGACAACTTACAGTCAGATGAGGAATACTGAAATGATTATATAAATGGATGGAAAGTTGACCCAAAAGAGGTCTTTGTCTATAGGGAAATAATCAATTACATTCCACCAGATATACTGTACATTTCTATGGACAGGAATTATTACTATCAGTTTTCTACAAGTTAATTTAAAATGTTGTAAAATAGCTCAGAGACAAATGAAGGTGATCACTAGATGTATGAACTAGCCAGGACACATCGTAGCTTCAAAGCCTTTCATAATTTTTTCTTACCTATGTGACCAGGTGAAGTATAACAAAAGGTAATTCTCTTTCTTGAATCCCACAGTGGTAACTAGCTTAATGGCTTTTTCCAGGAGGCAAAGATAAAAATGAGAATGGGAGAGAGAGTTGAGAGGAACGACAATTTTAAAGGACAAGACTAGAAAATTGAGTAAGAGCGAGGCAAATCATCCTTTTCCACCCCTTTTTGGGCTAGTGTTAAGAGTTTGGGCCCTAGAGCCACAACACATGGTTCAAATCCATTTCTGCCACTTACCACATATGTTGCCTATTGGGCAAGTTACTTAGTCTTTTGAAGGCTCAGTTTCTTTATCTATATAATGGAATTATTAGTAGGACCTAATTGATAAATTTATTGAGATGAGATGATCTAAGTAAAATGCTTATCATAATAATTGGCTTGGCAAAGTTCCAAAAATGTTAGTTGTCATTGTTAATATTTTTGCCAATATTATAATTGTCTTTTAAATGAAATTGATATGTTCAAGTTAAACCAGCTCAGAAGTTCATAATAACATCAAATTGATTTTTTAGGTTGCTTTATTGAGGCATAATTGACATATTAAATTGGATATATTTAAAGTGTACCACTTGGTAAGTTTTGATGTAAATGCACCGTGAAACCATCACTATAATGAAGATACCTGTCACTCCCAAAAGTTCCCTCAGGACTATTTATAATCTCTTCTTTCCACTTTTTTCTCTTTCCTATACCCATCCTAGACAACTACTTATCTACTTTTGTCTCTATAGTTTTTATTTTCTAGAATGTTTATTAATGTAATCATATAGTATATATTATTTTTGTTTAGTTTCTTTCACTCAGCATAATTATTTTGAGGTTCATTCATGCTGTAGTATGTATTAATAGTTCATTACTTTTTATTGCCAGGTAGCATTTCATTGTACGTATATACCACAGATTTTTTTTTTTTTTTACCCATTCAGCTGTTGATAGACATTTGGATTATGTCCCAAATTTGGCTGTTACAAATAAAGCTGTCATAAACATCATGCACAAGCATTCATTTATATGAATGTATTACTTTCATTTGTATAAATACCTAAGGATGGAATAGCTGAATCATAAGCATGTACCATCATACTTAGCATATACTATCATAGTGCTTAGTATGTTCTAAGCATTTGACAATTATTAAGTTAAAAGGACAGCCAACAAAATCAACAATCCAGATATAAATTCACCCCAGATGAAATCAATTTTATGGGATGATATGACAAAGACTTTAAAATAAGTTTGTTCTTTCAAAGAAAAAAATGAAAGAATGATATTCATTACAAAGAACAGGATGGCATGAAACCAAATGTGCATAAAATACATGAATATGAAAAAGAATCAGAAATATTGGATATGAAAAACTATACTTGCAATTCAAAATATAGAAGATGAATGAACTCTAGCCAGATATAGTAAATTGCAAAGAATGATCATATATTCTTTGTAGTTCCTTTTATCAAAAGGGGGAGACTACTTCTCTACTTCTTAAAACTGGGCTAATCAATGTGACTTGTTTTAGCCAAGGGATCACTAGCAAAGGTGATGACGTGGACACTGCAAAAGCACATGAGCCTTGGGTCTTACAACTTTTTGCTTCCAGGAACACTGAAACCATCCTGAAAAAGAGCTTAGGTTGGTCTGAGTGGTGAGAGATCACATAGTGTCAGAGATTCAGCTATCTCGCCATCTCAACAGCTCAGTGAAGCCCAGACCCTAGCTGACCACCAGGTGAATGTAGTTGCATGAGCAAGTCCAGGCAAGACTAACCAACCCATAAAATCATAAGAAATAAGTTGCTCTTATTTCAAACCACTAAAGGGTTTGTTAGTCAACAATAGATAACTGAGAGGCTGGCATAGTTTAAAAGAGAGAATTAGTGAATGAGAAGATAGTCTGAGGAATTCACCCAAAACATAGCTGAAACAAAAGAGACTAAAATATGAAAAGGCAATTAAGACATATGTAAGATAGATTTGGAGATTCTAATATATTTCTAACAGAAGTTCCAGAAGAAGAGAAGGGAGGGAATAGTGGAGAAGTAATACTTGAAGCAATGATCATTTGGAATTTTCCCAAACTGAAGAAAGTCAGGAATAGTTTTAGCTTCTGAACTATTAAGGGACATTTTATGAGGTGAATAATATAATCTATACATAAACTAAACTTTACTGTTCTTGTAATCTATTTGCATATTGACATAAAAATGTGACTTCTGCTCAAATTAAACTGAAAGAAGATAGTTTCTCTTTTTGAAATCCAAGTTTTTGAAAATTTGACAAATGACCAGGATGGTGGTGGAGAAGGTCTCCCTGTGGCAAGTGTCAGCATCTTGAACATGCTTTGTTTTTATCTGTCAATCTTCCCTTTCTTTTAGGAATTAACCTTCCCACAAACCACATGGTTTTGATGGTCTCTATAGCACAAATCCTCAATCTCCGCTCCAGCATTGCAGGGAGGTCATACGAACCAAGATACTCCAAACAGTTTTTTGTCTCTCAGCAATTTTAAACTTCAGAATAAATTCATTATAAAATGCCATACATTCTTGCCTTGCACATCTACAGCATATATTTCTTTCATTTTTAGTACTTGGGGAAGAAAGAAGAGGTACACATGTATACTCAGTCCACTATTTTGATCTAATCTTTCTTACGTACTCTTACTCTGCTTAAGTTATCCAGTTTTCAGAACAACAGCAGATAGTCACCGTGATATCTACTAGATCTCCAGAACTTATTTGTCTTATAAGTGAAAGTTTGCACCCTTTGATCAAAATCCCCCCATTTCTCCAAATCCCCGCTCCACAATCATTCTATTCTCTGTTTCTTTGAGTTCAATTTCTTTAGATTCCACACATAAGTGATATGCAATATTTGTCTTTCTGGATCTGCTTATTTCACTCAGCATCATGCAAATAATAAGATTTCCCTCTTTTTAAAGGCTGAATAATATAGTATACTTGAAATTTGCTGAAAGTAAATCATAAGTGTTCTTACCACAGACACACACACACACACACACACACACAAATGGTTAGGACAATGTGAGATGATGGATATGTTACTTAGCTTGATCGTGGCAATCATTTCACAATGTACACACACATCAAAACATCATGTTGTAAATATATATAACTTTTCTTTAGTTTTAAACACCCATCTTCAGTTTATTTCTAGTTATGGATATATTTACATTTATTTTTGTGACATGTCATTTTAATGCAGGTGGGAGGGGGAGAAGGAGATGGGTATATACACACGTAATGGGTGCAGTGTGCACGGTCTGGGGGATGGACACACTTGAGCTCTGACTTGGGTGGGGCAAAGGCAATATATGTAACCTAAACATTTGCACACCTGTAATATGCTGAAATTAAATAAATAAATAAAATAAAAATATGTATATAACTTTTATTTGTCAACTATACCTCACTAAAGCTATGAAGAAAAAACTGGCAGCAGACAAAGAGCAAATTCAGTATCAGGAAAAAAGTTGTTAGAGATAGTCTTACTAACAGCATCGAAGAATGACAAACTAGAGTCTGATAGTAAGGAAGAAAACCAAAAAATTAAAAAAGGAAATGCTGCTTGTCAAAACACACATCAATGGAATGGTAATGTAGGATTGATTATATATATGAGTCCGCGGACTGTGAGGGCATCAATGTAAGTTGGGTATAAAGTCATAATTGTGTAGATCTTTAAAGCTTTTTAGCTGAGCATATTATATTGATAATTGAGTGGCTCATTGTGGCATTTTAAAATTTTATTTTTGTTATCTGTACCTAATAAAATAGGAAAGTGACAAATGTGCCTATACATTTATAAAAAGATTTCTGTCAAAACAAAACTTTTGTTGGTTAAAGGAATAAACATTAATGTGTAAAATTTATTCCATAAGGACCTGAGATTTTATTCCATTAGCTAAATTCTGATGGTTTAGAGATTTATCAATAATTTTTTGTTTGTTTCTCTTTGTCATGCTCATGTTTTCATAAAAAACATTCAGGAGTCCCATGCTGATAAAAATAAAATGTTTTTCTTTCCTTAATATAATATATAATGTTTTAAATTTTATCTAAGAGAAATTTTTCTTTTCTGTGTAATTCAGAGTAGTCCTGTTTTTCAAAAGGGAACTGTTTGTCCTGGTAGGTTGTTTTTATTTAATGCATTGACTACTGACTGTTCTGAATCACAAAAAGATCAGGACCTAATTATTTTTGCTACTAGAAAATTGTGAATAAAACTTTCCCAAAATATACTCTTTCAGACATGTTTAGAGTTATATTAAAAAGTGTGCTGTGTAAGGACTATTTTATCACATTAAAAAATAAAAGTATAAATAAATGCCTAAAGATTCCAAATTAGTTATCTATCGAGACTAGCTAATTTAATTGTCATTGGTACTGCCTTTCTTTTAAGGTGGGAATGAACCCCTGAAAAAAACTCTGATGATTGCCATCAAATCTCTGTTTGAATGCTTCCAGTTACAAGGGATTCGTAACTTTACAAGCCATCCTATTTTAACTTTATCCAGCTCAAATTAAAATACTATGTTGCTTATATTGAAGTAAATATGCTCCCTGTAATCTGTACCCATTGAGTAAGAAATAGTTCTTTTTGTGTTTCTATAGATGAATCCTTAACCTATTTGAAGACAATGGTATGTTTCCCCTTATATCTGTCTGTATTTGTCTAAAATAGATTTCCTTAATTTCTTACCCAGCTATCTTTAAAAAAAAGAAAGAAAAGAAAACTAAGCTTGCTTCCTTCCTTCTTCCATTGATCCTTCCCTCCTTTCTTTCTGTACTTTTTTCCTAATTCAGTACAAAAGCCACCAAATGGAACCAATTAAGTTAGGGGTGTATGTGGTGGGGAGAGGACTGCTGATTTAGCACAGGTGTAAGCATCTGCGTGAGGTGAGGACACTTACAGTTGGCTGGAGATACAGGTTCAAATGATGTCATAAGGTCTCCCTCCGTATCTTGGCTTCCAGACAGTAGCAACATGGCCACTCTACCTCTAGGCTAAAATTCAAACAAATGTCTGGGGATTGACTCTCAATCCCATCACTGAATCAGTATTTGCAACTAGCAACACAAATATTGGTTGAGGTTAGGTCATGTGCCATGTTTGTTGAGTTTGGGTTTGAGTTAATTTCAGCTAACCAGTGGATGGAAGATAAGAGAGGGATAATTTGAAAGTCTGAGTCTTGTTAGTAGGAGAAGGAAAAATAGATCCTGGGTAAGCTAAAACAATGGATGTCCACTCTGGAATGACTTAATATTTTTAGTAATGATATTGTATCTAGACTTTTTCATACATATGTATTTCTTACAATGGGATCATGCTGTGAAAACTATTTTGTGACTTGTTTTTGTTTTACTTAAAACCAATTATAGAAATCTTTTTTTTGTCAATAAACATCCTTTCAGAAAATCATTTTGATGGGTACACAATACTAATTTTATTTAATGGTTCCCTACTTTTGAACATATAAGTTCTTTGTATAGCTTACTTTGCTTGACAGCTACATTGTCAAGACTCTCTTTGCACACAACTACTTGTGCATTCATCTAGGTATTTTATCAGAACAAATTCCTAAAAGTAGGATTATTCAGTCAAAGAATATGCCTATTTTCAAGATTTGCAACCATTTGTCACTACCATTCTTCATTTGGCATTCGATAGGCCCTATTGTTTGGCACTCAACAATATTTGTTGACAATTTCTTGCCTACCTACTCCAGTTTGCCAATGCCTCTCTTTATTAATGTCAGAAAGGAGCATAATACTTCCAATACATATGCAGATATTGGCACCAATATTTCCTTGTTCTGAAAAGTATTTATTTTTACTGCTTAAGATTATATTAAGATTGTATTAATTTATATATTTAGTAATACAGGTATTCATACCTTGTATTGTCCCCTCTCACGTTTTACCAGCGTTGACCTGTATGATCAATAGATGACAACGAAATTATGGCATATCACTTCTGAGATTCAGTTATAGAAGACTCTATGGTTTCTGCCTTGGTTGGTCTCCCCCTCTCTCCCTCTCTCCAAGATCACTCACTCTGCAAGTAGCTAGGTGCCACACTGTGAGAACTGTCAGGCAGCCTACGGAGAAGCTCACATGGGGAGTAATTGAGGTTACCATTTGAAGACCAGCAAGGTACCAAAGCCTGAAAAAATCCCATATGAGTGAGCTTGAAGTGGTTTCTCCTGCAACTAAGTCTTTAGATGTCTGCAGCTTCCCCTGACAGGTTAATTGAAACCTCATGAGAGATTCTAGGCTAGAACCACACCATTATTTGGTTAAGCTGCTCCAGGTTTCCTAATCCACAGAAACCGTGAGTTAATAAATGTTCATTTTTTTAGCTGCTAAGTTTTAGAATAATTTGCCACACAGCAACAGAAAACTAATATTTCCTATATCTGTTATAGAGATCGAATTTTTAATAAAAACCTTTTCACAAAGAAAACTCCTAGCCCAAATGGCTTCACTAGTGAGTTCTATCAAACATTTAATTAAGAAATGATATCAGACTTACACAAAATCTTTTAGAAAATAGAGTAAAAGATAATTCTCAATTTATTTTATGAGGCCAGCATAATGCTATTATCAAAACTAGATAAAATTGTTACAAGAAAAAAATACAAAGCAATCATCTCTCATAACCATAGATGCAAGAAACCTTAAAAATATTAGCTTATCAAATTAAGTAATATATGAACACCACAATATATCATGGAATTTAGTACATAAATGCAAGATTATTTTAACATTCAGAAATCAATGTAATTTGGGTTATAATGTAAGAGATTGAGGTAGGAAAAACCCACAATCCTTGCAAGAAATGCAGAATCAGTAGTTGACAAAATTTAGCACCTGTTCACAATGAAAATTCACAGCAAACTAGAAATAGATGAAAGCATCATCCATATGATGGAGTGCACTTATGAAAAGCCTACTGTTTAGCGTTGAAGTATTAAAACTTTCCCTTCTACTTGTATCCAACATAGTGGTAGATAGAAGTTCTACCCAATGCAGTGAGGGGGAAAAAACCCTCAAGATTGGAAAGAACATGAAAAAATATTTTCAGATTATATGATTTTGTACAGAAAATCCGAAAGACTCTCCAAAAACCTACTAAAAATAAGCAAATTTAATAGGCTGACAATCCAAAGTTAGTGTACAGAAATCAATTATTTTTCTCTATAATAGTGATGAACTATTGAAAAAGGCAACTAAAATTTATCATCATTTGCAGTAGCACCCAAAAACATAAAATTCTTAGAAACAAATTTAACAAAAGATGTGCAGAACCTCTGCATTGAAAACTATAAAACACTGCTGAGGGTAACTAAGGCAGACCAAAATGAAAAAAGATATACTGTATTCTTCGATGGGCAGACTCAATATTTTTTAAAGTGTAAACTCTTCCTGAAATGATCACTATATTCAATGAAATCTTAATAAAAATAGCTATAAGATTATTTTGAAAAATTGACAAGCTAATTCTATAATTTATATGGAAAATGTCAAAAAACTAGAGTAGCTAAAATGATCTTAAAAGTTGGAGGGTTTACAATACTTAATTTCAAGACATGTCTAAAGGGACAGTGATCAAAACAGTGTGGTATTGGTCAAAATGCACACAAATAGATCAATGGCACAAATAAAAAGCCCCAAATACACCATATGTATGGTCAAATGATCTGGTACAAAGTACCAAAGCAATTCTATAGTGAAGAAAATTTTCAATCAATGGTGTAGGAATATTTGGATATCCACATGAGATAAAAATGAACAGGCCTATCCCTACCTAGCCTATATCATACATAACAATTAAAGAGGGCTCATAGGCTTATACATAAAACTAAACCAATAAAGCTTCTAGAAGAATTCACTGTAAACTAGCTTTACAATTTTGAGTAAACTGAAAGTTACTGTTTTTTTAGAATCAACATTTTTTAAATTTCAAAATATTTGGGGTAGAAACATTTTTGGTCACAATAATTACTTTTGTAATGCTTGAGTCAGGGCTATAAGTGTGTGCATCACCCAGATAGTGTTCACTGTACCTGTTAGATAGATTTTCACCCATCCCCTCGCCCCCTCTCCCCGCTTGATTTCCGCTGAGTTTTACTTCCTTCTGTGCACCTGTGTGCTCATCAGTTAGTTCCAATGTAATAGTGAGTACACGTGGTGTTTGTTTTTCCATTATTTATATATTTCACTTAGGATAATGATCTCTAGTTCCATCCAAATTGTTGCAAAAGGCATTGATTCACTCTTTTTTATGGCTGAGTAGTATTCCATGACATACATATAGCACATTATTCCACATCTTTGCAATTGTGAATTGTGCTGCAATAAACATTGTAATGTAGGTGTCTTTTTGACAAAATGACTTCTTTTCCTCTGGGTAAATACCCAGTAGTGGGTTTGCTGGATTGAATGGTAGGTCTTTCAGTTCTTTGAGGAATTGCCATGCTGTTTTCTGTAGAGGTTGTATTAATTTGCAGTCCCACCAACAGTGTATAAGTGTTTCTTTCTCTGCATCCATGCCAGCATCTATTATTTCTGGACTTTTTAATAAAAACCATTCTGACTGGGGTAAGGTGATATCTCACTGTGGTTTTAATTTGCATTTCCCCGATGATTAGTGACATTGAGCATTTTTCCGTGTGTTTGTGGGCCATTTGTCTATCTTCTTTTGAAGAGCTTTTGTTCGTATCTTTTGCCCACTTTTTAATGGAGTTGTTTGCTTTTTCCTTGCTGATTTGCTTGAGTTTTTATAGATTCTGGTGATTAGCCTTTTATTGGATATATAGCTTGTGAATATTTTCTCCCATTCTGTAGGTTGTCTTCTATTTGCTCTGTTGGTTATTTCCTTAGATGTGCAGAAGCTTTTTAATTTAATCAAGTTATATTTGATATGACTTGATATTTAATCAAGTCATATTTTTGTTGTTGCTCTGATTGCCATTCGGATCTTAGTCATAAATTCTTTCCCTAGGCTGATATCTAGAAGAGTTTTTCCTACATTTTCTTCTAGAATTTGTATGGTTTCATGCCTTACATTTAAGTCTTTGTCCATCATGAATTAATTTTTTTGAATGGTGAGAGATATGGATCCTCTTTCATTCTTCCGCATGTGGCTGCCCAATTTTCCCAGCACCATTTATTGAATAGGGCTCATTTTCCCCAGGATATATCATCTGCTTTGTCAAAGATTAGTTGGCTGTATGTGGATGGTTTTATATCTGGATTCTCTGTTCTGTTCCATTGGTCTATGTCTCTATTTTTGTGCCAATACCATGCTGTTTTGGTTGCTATAGCCTTGTAGAATAGTTTGAAGTCTGGTAGTGTGATGCCTCCAGATTTGTTCTTTTTGCTTAAAATTGCTTTGGCTATTTGGGCTCTTTTCTGGTTCCAAACAAAGGATAGAATTATTTTTTCTAGATCTGTGAAATATGATTTTGGTATTTTAATGGGGATTGCATGGAATTTGGGGTTTATGGAAACCACTATTGGTAGTATGGACATTTTAACAATGTCGTTTCTATGGATCCATTAGCATAATATATTTTTTCATTTGTTTGTGTTTTCTGCAATTTCTTTCCTCAGTGTTTCATAGTTCTCTTTGTAGAGATCTTTCACCTCCTTCATTAAATATAGTCCTAGGTATTTTTTTGTGTGTGTTAATAGCTATTGTGAATTGTATTGAGTCTTTGATTTGACTCTCAGCTTGACTGTTATTGGTGTATAGTAATGCCACTGATTTGTGTACATTGATATTGTAACCTGAGAGTTTGTTGAATTTATTTATTAATTCTAGGAGTCTCTTGGTGGAGTCTTTGGGGTTTTCTAGATATAAGATCATAGCATCAGCAAAAAGTGATAGTTTGACTGTTCCTTCCTGATTTGGATACTTTTTATTTCTTTCTCTTGCCTGATTGCTCTAGCTAGGACTTGCAGCACTGTGTTGAATAGAAGTGATGACAGTGGGCACACTTGTGTTGTTACAATTTTTAGTGGGAATGCTTTCAATTTTTCCCCATTCACCATGATGTTGGCTGTGGGTTTGTCTTATATTGCTTTTCCAATTTTGAGATATGTTCCTTCTATGCCTAGTTTGTTGAGGGTTTTTTTTATCATGAAAGGATGCTGAATTTTACTGAATGCTTTTTCTGCATCTATGGAGATGATCATATGGTCTTTGTTTATATTTCTGGTTATGTGGTGAATCACATTTATTGATTTATATATGTTGAACCATCCTTGCATCCCTTTGATAAAGCCTACTTGGTCATGGTGGATTATTTTTTTTGATGTGCTATTGAATTTGGTTTGCTAGTATTATATTGAGGATTTTTGCATCTATATTCTTAAGAGATATTGGTCTGTAGTTTTCCTTGCTTGTGTCATTTCCTGACTTTGGTATCAAGGTGATACTGCTTCATAGAATGAATTAGGGAGAATTTCTTTCTTCTTGATGTTATGGAATAATTTCTGCAGTACAGGTACCATCTTTTCTTTGTAGGTCTGGTAAAATTTGGCTGTGAATCCATCTGGTCCAGGACTTTTTTTTTTATGGAGGACTTATTACTGCTTCAATTTTGCAGCTTGTTATTTGTCTGTTCAGGAGTCCTATTTCTTCCTGATTGAATCTTGGGATGTTGTGTGTTTTCAGGAATTTATCCATTCTTTCTACATTTTCAAGTTTATGTATGTAGAGATTTTCATAGTATTTACAGATGATATTTTATATTTCTGTGGTGTCAGTTGTAATATCTCCTTTTTCATTTCTGATTGAGCTTATTTTGGTCCTTTCTTTTCTATTTCTGGTTATTCTAGCAAGAGATCATATTGTTTATCTTCTCAAAGAACCAAGTTTTTGCTTCATTGATCCTTTGTATTGTTTTTTTTTTTTTCCATTTTGTGTAGTTCTTCTCTGACCTTAGTTATTTCTTTTCTTCTGCTGGTTTTGGGTTTGATTTGTTTCGCCTTTTCTAGTTCTTTGAGATGTGTCATTAGATTGTTAATTTGTGATTGTTCTGTCTTTTTGATGTAGGCATTTAAGGCTGTGAATTTTCACATTAGGATTGCTTTTGCTGAATCCCATAGATTTTGATAGCTTGGGTTCCCTTTGTTGTTCAGTTTGAGGAATCTTTTGATTTTCATCTTAATTTCATATTTACTCAATAATTGTTCAGAAGGAGGTTGTTTAATTTCCATGACTTTGTGTAGAATTGAGTGTTTCTCTTGTGATTCATTTCTAGTTTAATTCCACTGTAGTCTGAGAAGAGACATAATACGATTTCTATTTTTTTGAATTTGTTGGGACCTGCTTTGTGGGCCTTACTGAATTGTCTCTCTCAGAAGCTGTGGGGTGAGGAGGGCAGGGAGAAGCCAAGGGTCTGGATAAAGGAAATCTAGCACTCTGGTCATCTCTGCCCCTCTCTCTGAAAGGCAGCCCACCTGGAATTTCCAGGCTCTGGGTTCAGGCAGATTCCCCGGGAACCAGTGGCCCCCCTTTGGATCCCACAGTCTGGGCCAGAGTTGGAAAATATTTGTATGGGAAGAAGTGAGATGAAAACTAAGGGGATGAAGCCCCCTGGGGAGGACAAAGGCACATGGTGGAGAAGCAATATCATGACTACCATCTCCACTCCAATCTGTGGTGATGGGGGTGATGGGAAGTGCCCCAAAAGGGCTGGGCGGGTGTTGCTTTGTCCTCAAGGAGCTCCCAGTTCACTGGTGGCAGCAGTTTTGGAGGTTGTGAGGGTAGAAAGGCTCTCTAGCAGCTTGGAAGCCTACCGATGGCCAGAGATGTGAGGGAGGAAGAAAGAAACCATGCCACCTACCCTTTTCGCTGGACTCCAAGCGTCTCGGGGGTTTATCTCTGCCAATATCTTGCTCCTTCTTGTTATGCTCCACAACTTCTTCCTGTGGAATCTCTGGTAGGTTCTGGCACTTTCCCCTTGGAATTATACCTGATCTATGTTTGTTTATTCATTTTTTTCTTTCATCTAAATTTTTCTTCTTTCTGAGGTGACCTGGCAGCTGGTGTCTCTTGTCAACCATCTTGTCTCTATGGTTGAAAATTTCTTAATAATGACACAGAAAACACAGACACTGCTAAGAAATGAATAGTCAATTCAAAGAATGGGAGAAAATATTTGCAATCTTTGTGTCTGAAAAAGAACTTGTATCATATAAAGAACTATTATAACCCAATAACAAAAGATGTCCCAATTAAACGTGAACAAAAGAAAATAAATACAAGGTCAATAAACACATTAAAAAGACTCAGCATCAGGAAAGTGAATTAAAACCATAAGATACCCCTAACCCCTTAGAAGGGTTAGAATCTTAAAAATTTGCAATACAAAATGATGTCAAGGATGTGGAGCTTTCAGAATTTCCATAATGATTGTGAGAATAAAAATGGTAAACTGCTTTGCAAAATAGTTTGGCAATTTCTTATAAAGCTAAACATACTTGACCCAATGTTATCCTTCCTGATGTTTATCCAAGAGATATGAAACCTCATAGAAGAATTTTTATTGTAGCTTTATTGATAATAGTACAAAACGGGAAACTGCTCTGGTGTCAGTGTCCACAAATAGGAGAATGGATAAACTAGTATATTCATAGAATGGAATACTATTCAGCAAAAAAGGATTAAATTAGTGGCACACTCTGCAATATGGATGCTGCTCAAAAACATTATTCTGAGTGAAAGATGCCAGAGTTCAAAAAATAAATATTGTTTGATTCCAATTATATGAAGTTCTTGAGCAGGCAAATTAATCAGTGACAGGAATCAAAACAGTGTTGCTTTCTGGGTGAGAGGAGCTGACAAGGAAAATGGGCACAGGGAACTTCCTCAAGAGATAGAAATGCTCTATATTTTGAGAAGTATGTGGTTTATATGGGTGGATGCATTTGTTAAAACTGAACAGAACCCTTAAAATCCATTCATTTCACTGAATCTTAACCATATATCAATAAATTAAAAAATGTGCATACATTTTAATTGTTCTTTAGAGCTTCCTCTTTATCAGTCCATTAATTAGCAAATATTGAGCAGGGCAATTCAACTGCCAAAGAATCAATCCATCTGAATCTTTACGCAGTCAATGTTTGTCCATTGTCTCCAAGGATATCTTGAGTTATCTGATAATGTTAAATACAGCTATCATTTGTTATACTTTTCAATATATTCATCCTGTAATTCTAATTTTACTGATGAGATTAGACACAGAAGTCAGTTTTAAGTCTTATAGTCCTTTAAATGTCCATTTTCATGCTTATTTCCTCTTTGTTTCTTAATTTTGTGCTACATTTATTTAGCTTATTGTGATATTTAACTTCTTTAACATATCAAACAATTTCTATTTTCCGGCAACTTGGGTTTTGTTCCAAAATATATATTAAAAAATAAGACTAGCAGAATAGGAGTAGAGGTAGAATCTTTCTAAATTGAATGGTAGAGGCTGTGAGGAGGAATATTAGGGCAGGGGAATTGGACAAGAGAGAGAATGAGAGGAGTTAGAGAGTCACTGGAAGAGAGATTTAGGGATTGTGTCAAGAGCTGTCCAAGGTCTGAATCAAAGAGATATTATTCAGCCACCTTTTCCAAAGTGGTCCAAAAAAAGACAGAAGACACTGAGGGAAAGAAGTTTTTATTTACATCAAGTCCATTACAAACCTCTTCATCTAGAGAGGCAATTATGGTAAAATATTATCCAAAATATTTTGGTAAAATATTGTCCAATCATCCAAAAATAAAAAATATTTTGTGGAGGGGCTTGACTAAAGCTATATTCTTAAAAGTATTTCACTTTGTAATTGTGGCACAGATTTCATTGTTATAATAGTTCATGAATTAATGAGAAGCCCTTGTTCCATCGATATCTGTCAATATATCTGAGGAGTAGGTTGGTTAAATAAAGAAAAACTAGGAATAAAAGATCAAAACTTTAAATAAAACAAAAAAAATCTGTCAATAGCCAGTTCAAGGGCATTTGTGTATTATAGGCAATTCAGGACTAAATATGATACATTATTTTAGAATCTTATTTGATGATGATGATGATGATGATGATAATGTTCCTTGAGTTTTAGTATGTACCAAGTAGTATGCAAATATTTTACATGGATTTATCTAAATAAATCTTTACTTCAACATTAGGATACAGTGTCACTATTGTTTCTATTTTACAACAAAGGGAAGAGAGCTTCAAAAGTGTGATAATACACATTCAGTGTTACCCAGCTAACAGTGGCTGATCCCAGAGTATTTCTCTTAACCAACATACTATGATCGAAAGCATTCAATTGCATATAATTGAATGCTTACATAGTTGCTCTTTTCTTTTTAAAATATTCTGCTCATAACATGTTGCTACTTTTAATATCATTTTTTTTTCTTAGGGTTGTTTATTGTTTATTTGTGACAGCATCTTCGAAGAACACTGGCAGCAATCTTATTTCTATATTCTTCAATGTAAAAATGATGCTTTTACCCAGCATGAAAGTATTAATATAATCTTTTCCCAGAGAGATGGATTATCAGTGAAAATAAAAGACAACATTCTCTGAGCAATAAAAATAATGAGACAGACAGGACAAAAGTAATGACATCCTCCAGTATAATCTCGGCAGAAAATAACTAAATCACCTTGAAGGAGATAAATTGTTACAAAACACCATCCTTGCCTAATATGGATTGACAGGGAATGACAGGATCCTTCAAGAGGATGGCAGCCCACAGGCCCATGTGCTTTCAAGGGATCAAAGGGACTGACACTGCCTGCCAGCCCCATCTGAGCAGAAAACAACTAGATTCTCTCCAGGCAGATATTATTTCTAGGAAAAGATAGCATATTTGGAAAGGACAAAAGCATTTTTTTCCTACACATCCTGTCATCTGTTAGAGTAGGATTGTGATAGGGGAGAATCTACCAAACCTGTTCTAGGGATCCAAATCAGTCATAAATCTTTAGCAAGCTAGGAAACTTGAACTATTCTGTCACACAATTGCTTTACACATAGGCTATGCTGAGCATTTGGCTTACAGATTATTATTAATTTCTCTTCTATTAATATAAAATTTATAAAAGTTTTGAATTTTTAAAAAAGTTTTATATAGGCTCAGTTTATCATTCAGCAAAGTAGACTTTAATAATGGTCTAGAAAGCAAAATAGCTTTAGCAGATTTATATGTTAAATACCTTTTTTAAAAGTTCTAGGAAAACAAAACATAGGAGAAAATTTTTATATTCTTGAGGATGAAGAAGACTTTTCTAAGGATGATATGAAATCCTGAATCTATATGGAAACGATTTATTTGATTATGTAAAATTATAAAATACTACTAAAAAGTTAAAGACAAAGGATAAACTAGTGGAAACATTCACAACCAATATTACATTGATTACTGCCCTTAACAAAATAAATCTTGTAAATGATTAAGAAAAATATGACACTTGAAATGGCAAAGTTTATGAAAAGGTATCTTAAAAAGAATGAAATTTAAGTGGTTATCAAATATATGAAAAATGTTCAACCTTACTACTAATCAAAGGAATGCAAACTCAAACAAAAACAGTATCTCATTTCTTACCTATCAGATTTGCATTCAAAAGAGTGACAGTGTTTATTGATGTTGAAGTGTCAGGAAATACATTATCTCCTGTGTCATTTGTGAATTGCCAAATGGTGCACGGGGGAAAAGACAAAAAATTTGTCAGTTTCTCTTAAAATCTAAAGTGTGCATATTCTTTGATTCATCATTTCCACTTCTTGGAATGAATCCTACATTAACATCTTTAGAATGATACAAATATTTATGTACATTGTTGTTTGCTAGAATACTCTTTATAAAATTTATGGTTAGTATAATCTGAGATTTATAAAAGAATTTCAAGAGTAACCCAAGAATATATTTTTTACTCAGAATTCTCAAATTTAACATTTTGTTATATTTGCTTTTTTCTTTTCTTTCTCTCTTCACACACACACTCTCACACATTTTTTTTTACCTACATAGGGCATTCTTTATCCCTAAATACTTCATTGTGTATTTTCTAGAAATTTAGGACATTATCATATAATCTCAGTACATTTGTCAAAATTAAGAAATTAATATTGATAGAATACTATTATCTATAGAACTTATTCAGATTTCTTCAATTATTCCAGTAATGTCCTTTATAGCAAAAAAGTCCATAGATTGTATTCACTGTCTTATCTCCTTACTTTTGTTTAATCCAGAACAGCTTCTGTATCTTTCTTTGTATGTCATAACGTTGAATTTTTTTTTTTTTAAGTCCAGGCCAGTTATTTTGTAGAATTTTTCTTCCTTTGCTAATGCTAATCTGATGTTTTCTTGTGAGTAGGCTCATGTCAGGCACTTTTGGCAGAAATACCCCAGAAGTCATGCTGTGTTTTCTCTGGCCCATCATACCAGGGAGCACGGGCAGTTTTGTCCTCTTACCGGTGGTGTTACCTTTGATCACCTGGTCAGGGTATTATTTGACAGGTTTTTCTACTGTAAAGATAACATTTTTCTCTTTCTAAGTATCATGTGGGTATATAGTTTGAGACATACAAATACTTGTTACTTCTCAAACTGCTACCCACTCATTTTAATATTCAATAATGATCCATACCTAAAGCAATTATCAGTATGATGATTGCCAAATGCTGACTTTCTAATTTCATCATTTCATTTCTTCTATATTTGCTAATTATTTTCTTTCTACCATCAAGAAGGGCTTTTACTTCTTTCCTATTTATTTTTTCTTTATATCAGTGTGGATTAATGGATTCTAGTTTAATTAAAGAAAATAATCTTTATGAACATTTATTAACATATAATATTAACAATATAATCTTTATTAAGATATATATGTATTTTGGTGCTCAAATTGTATCAGATTTGGCAAAGAGGGCCTATTTCAAGCTAGCTGCTATGTCCTTTTGACATATTCTAATCATTTTAGAACACTTTCCTAGTGTTTGATACCACAAGATGGTCCAGGCTTACTTTCCTTGCCCAGCTCTGGAATTAGCCATTTTCCTGAGGAGTCTTTGTTCCATTTAGTGGAGAATGGTATTTTTGAAATCAGAAACTGGGCACTATATGCATAGAACAGTGCACTTTATTTTTAATTGTTTTATTTTTTGAACATAATTTTTAATAGTAACAATGTTAGAAATTATGTAAACTTTTATCAGAAGAATCAAAGTATATCTGCATAGTAGAATACTATATAGCTGTTAAAAATAATGAGGAATCTATTGTACTGATGTGGAAGAGGGTCTAATATACATTTGGAAAAAACAATAATTTATACAGTTGATGTAGCTACGTGATATACATGATAACTTCAAGCATTATGTATAAGTAGATGCATATTCAAACAGAAAATTTTAAAACTCCAGAAGAGAACATATCAAACTACAATTGTTTTTTTTAAACTCTGGCAGTGGGATAAGAAATAAGGTAAAACTTTCACTTCTTTGTAGGTTTCTACAACTTTTTTTTGCTTGAAGCATTTATCTTTTTAAAATTTAAACACATACATCTAAAAATCAATAAATACAAAATAAAACAATAAAAACAGTTTGGGTGTCAATGGCTTGCAAGAGAATAAAAGTGATTTACAGGGAGGTTAGGGAAATAGCTTCATTGTACTATATATTAGTAAAGTTGCCAGGATTATTACTCACTGGTCAACAGGTTTGTAATAATTGCCTCAATCGGCAAGTTGATTTTCTCCAAGTCTCATTTAGTATCCTAATCAGTTAAATGTTTTCATCTGTAAACAGATTTTCATTCAACTGGGCGAAAACTTGTTAACATATCCCCAAGTCAAAACTCTTCAATGCCCCTGGGGTGTGCTTCACTCCCATGAGGCCCAGCCCTGATTTCAGCTGAAGCTGGGCGGGGGTGGGGTGGGGTGGGGTGGGTGGGTGGGGGGGGTGGTTCTGTGCCACCTCAGACTCACCTTGCATCATCAGTGACCAGCCTAGATCCCATGCAGCATGCTTCCACATTCAGCCAGCGGCTTCTCCCTGGAGCGTTAAATGCTATTTTCCATAATATACTCAGGGAAGGACTTTTGATAAAGTGATATTTGAGTAGACACTTGAATTAAAGTGTGCAAATAGTTGGAGAATACACTTTTATAGGCAGAAAAGCAAATGCAAATGTCCCGGGTTGGCTGCAGACCTCATTTATTTTAGGATCACAAAGGAGGCCAGTTTGGAGGGCAGTGACTGAGGGCAGAAAGAGTGAGAGAAGAGATCTAAGAAGGGATACATGTGAGGGAGAAGAGGAAGTTAGAGGAAGGGGAAGATACTGAATATGGCTTTTATTTTCAGGGATCAGATAAGTGAGATGATTTGGTATCCCACTGGCTCCTGCGTGTGAAGAATACAGTGCCAGGAAGCCAGGAAGAAGAAGGAGTTGCAATAGGAACCTATTCCAGCAATCCAGATGAGAGATGGGAATGGTTTAGGCTATGGTGATAAAGCTAAGGTAAGGGCAAACTCTGGGAATAATTTAAAGGTAGAGTTGGCAGGATTTGCCTGTAGGACATGGTAGATGAGAAAAAGGGATGAGGCATGGATGATCTCAAGGTTTTTGCCTAAACATTAAGAGAAAGGGAATTTCCATTTACATATGTAGAAAAGATGATGGAAAGAAAAGGCTTGGGAGAAATTCCCATGGTGGGTTTTGTTATCTTAGGTTTGAGGGCCCTATTTGGCATGTAAGAGGAGATGTTGATATGAGCCTGGAGTTCAGAGGAAAGGTAGGAATGGAGATAAACATTTAGGAGTTGTTCATTTGTAGTTAGTATTTAAAATGATGGGATTTAATGAGATCTCATAGGATATAATTGTCAATATTGTAATGGAGAGAGGAGTCCTAGGATTAACCCAGGAATTCTACCACTAAGTCTGGGAGAAGAAGGTCTAGTAATACACATGGATCTTAGGTACCAGTTGTGTTGTGTGAGTGTGTGTATGAATACACGTGATGAGCTAGCAGCCGAGTGTATTCTTACTTTGAGGTCCTTTCCCCTTTCTTTCTATCTCTATTAAAACATACCCTCGGAACACACTTTGTGGATTTGGTAAATGAAATTGTCCCAGTATTAATAGCATCAAATCCTGACTAAAGTATTAGTAATCAAACAAGAGTCCTTCAGTGACAAGAATGGAAAAGTTTGGAGCTATAGAAAGTGCTCAGAACTGCCAATGGAAAGAAATATTTTGAGTTGCTGTTGGTATTGGGATGTATTTTCAGTGTATAACATATATATGTGAGGTTGAAGTTAATTCTAAAATAAACATACTTAGTGTAAAATAATCCCATCTTCTTATGTAATGAAATGAAATGTTTTGAATTTTGGTAATGAGATAAAAATACCAAAAGTTATTCTTCAAATAGAGAACACACACACGTACTATAAACCTGCACTTAATGATTGCTTGTAAAGGTATCAGTTTAGAGATATAAACATTTCTTTTCCTGTAAAAATGATTAAAAATTAAAATGAGAAATAATTAATTCCCTGTGACATACAGTTCTGAAGTACCATATTTAAGTGAAACAGGCTCATTTGATTTTTAAGAAGCCTATAGCTTTGAACTTCTTGGGGGAACTCTAAAACGTAATAGGAATATTTGAAGAAGATCCTTAGAACTAGGGGAGTTTGGGGGAAGAATTTTAGCTCTATTTTAAAAATGTATATATATTTTTGCTTTGCTCAGTAGGATGCTTTGCTTTTGAAGAACTGGCAGTAATTATTAAGCACCAACTGTGTGTAAAACTTTATAATTTTATATCTTATCCTTACTTGTGCTATGTATATCTAAATTTTCTCATGCATTTATACATGTATCATTGCAGTTGCTTCATTTCTATTGTATTAATATAATATTCTTTAGAAAGATTAAATCCCATGCCTTTTTCTTCTCTGCTATTTTTAAAAAGAAATAAATGACTAGGAAAATCATTATTAAGATTATTATCAAAGATTAGTGTACATTTCATCATTTGTCCAGTTCTTTTAGGATAAACATATGGGAGGAAGACTATATCTGTCAGTATAGTCTAGGTTATGCTGCAGTAACAAACTACTCCAACATTTTAGTGGTCATAACCACAAAAGTTTATTTCTCACACATGGTGTATGCTTAGGGCAGGGATGCTATAGCTCTCCTCCATATTTTCTAATTTCCAGGAAGCAGGCTGAAGGTACTACCTCTATTCGGGCTGTTGCTGTTCTGGGACAGAGAAAGGAGCCACAGCAAAGTGTGAGCTGGCTCTTAAAGCTTGCACGCAGAAGACACACACACACTCCTGTTCTTATTTCATTGAGCAAACCAATTTTCATGAACACTTTCAAGTCCAATAGGAAAGGAATGTATAATCTTCCCTCGGGGAGGGGCCTATGGTGAGGAACACTGCAGGGAGGGGAACCAGAAGATTTGGCAAACAGAAATGCAGTTCGCCACCAAGAATAGAGATGAAGTTGGAAAAGCTGTGGTCTTTCTTCTCTGATATAAACCGCTATAGTTTTTCCTTTTCTTTTCTCATCATCTGGTGTCTTTTTCCATTTACTCACAATGCCTAATGGAGTATTGCTCAGCAATCAAAGATCCTAATCAGCCTTTTAAATTGATTTTAGGGTTCATACCAATTGAGAGTAAGAGCAGTTTCTAGGCCTGGAGCCACTGACATTCTTGGCATTGGGTAGTTCTCATCATCTGATCCTTCTACAACAGTTCTTTAATGTTTTTTTTTAATCCAGTTGGAGACCTTATTATTTAGATCTACCCTCATCTAACATCACTGATTCCAGATCTATACTACCTTTAATCTCTGCCTCTATCTCTTCTTTGAGTTCTTCTGATGAAATTTTTAAAGAAGCCAATGATTTCCCCACAGTTGTAATGTAATGAAAAGTGTACACTAAGTATTTGAAATTGAAGGAAGTCTTTGTTCATGATGTCCTGGTTCATTGATGCCATTATCTAGCCTTTTCACTTGAGGCAAGTAATTGATCCTCTAAGAAATTTCTAATATGTACAATTGGGATAGATATACCTACCTTATAGGGCTGTTATGAGGATTGAATTAGCACATGTAAGGTGCTTTATAAATAATTCTCCTCCTCCTCCCCCTCTTCCCCCTTTTCCCCCTCCTCCCCCTTCTCCTCCTCCTCCTCCTCCTCCTCCTCCTTCTCCTTCTCTTTCTCCTTCTTTAAAAAGAAACAGGCTCTCATTCTGTTGCCTAGTCTAAAGTGTAGCGACACCATCATAGCTCACTGCAACCTCAAACTCCGGGGCTCAAGTGATCCTCCTGCTTCAGACTCCCGAGTAGCTCGGACTACAGGAACATACACCATGCCTGGCTAATTTTTAAATTTTTTGCTATGTTGCCTAGGCTGGTATTAATCTCCTGATCTCAAGCAATCCTCTTGCCTCAGGTTCCCAAAGTGCTGATATTACAGGCATGAGCTACCACGCCTGGCCTAGGTGCTTTATAAATTCTAATGAGGGGAAAAAGTTGATTGATATGGTCATTGCAATCATTCCACAATGAGTCAGGAACACACAGTTCTTACATGTTATTAATTCTGGGATGGGGGCATAACAGAGATCTATGAAGCCCCAACATGTTGTTTTTCTTCATATTTTCTAGTGACTAAATCATCCAATTTTAGAAAGAAATTAGATGATGAAATAAATGGAATGATCAGAATCTTATAACACATTTGTCTGGCATCACCATCCTGTGTTCACAAAGGATCTGACTGTAACAAAATGACTTTCTCCTTGACAAGGTTCCAGTTCCTTGTTGTCTACCACTGGGCAGAGAGACTTTTGTGGAAGCAGACTTTATATTAGCAACCTTACTCCCTAGTTAGCATCATGGTGATTGGTTAGCTTCTGCGGTAACTAATCCACAATAACAAGGGGCTTATTTCTATGTCAGGACTTAGCTTTCTGATAAGACTAGTCTGCTGGGCCTTAAAACATATAAAGCACCAGTGCTTAAAGACACCAAATCTTCATATTTGGGGAATTTAATAATTTTCATATACATCTTCATATTTTCCACCATATGGAATAATAATTTAAGATACTGGAATGCCAGAAATAATAGTAATCAGGCTTCACTGAATAACAGTTTACCTTTATGAAGACCTTTCCAATCTCATTTGGGGCTGCCAAGGCTTTATCCATAGGAAATCTGTAGGGATTTGGAAGAGTGTTTCCACAGTTTTTCTGCTTAAACCAAAGAGGAAAACATCTGGTGAAACTCATTTATCACAACTGTCTCTCTGTAGTAGGAAGGTAAAGTAGGAAAACAAAAATTTCAGTGAAAAGACAGGTAGACTTCTAACTTAAAGACTGGAATATGACATGTGATGAGTATGAGATTTTCTTTTTTTGGAAAAAATTTTGAAGATTGGAGATCTAGAAAAAGTCACTGAAAATGAAATATCTCAAAGAAAAATAAAATGAAGAGGCATTAGTAAAAAGTGAGTATGGCTGCAGAGGGAGCTTTCTGACTAATATCTTTTGCTTAAAATGACATGTACCAAAAAAAAAAAAAAAAAAAAAAAAAAAAAAAAAAAAAAGGAAGAAGAAACTAAGAAATAAGCACTAATTTAAAACAGAAGCACAAACATCTAGAAATATCAGAAAGATTAAAACCCAGAATGCATTTGAGAGTTTGAAAAAAGTTACTAAAAGTGGCCTAAGTAACTTTTTAAGCTATGTTTATGGCAGAAAGAAGAGTAAAAAGAACAGATTAGACTCAATATTAGAGACAAGCAATTTCAGGTTTCCAGAAGTCACACACAATATCCAAAGCCTGTTTGCTTTCATATTTGCTACAAAATGACAGGATTTCCCAATAAATATGAAAAATCAAAAATTATAGAAGCAGTTGTAGACCAAGAAAAGGAAAAAAAAGAACAACACTACACATGAATTTGAGTCTCTCTATGCAGATCAAGTGCCGTGGTCAGGGTGGCAAAGAAACTTTCATCAATATTCCAAAAGCAAGAGAGTCCTGCAAAAGCTGCTGAAGACTTGCAAGATAATAATGGCAAAAGCCTATCTTTTGTGAAACAGTAGAACAAGTTAGTATACAAAGGATTCATATTTAGAAAATAATATAAGATTTTACATGGCTTTTTTTAGGATAAAAATTCCGAAATATTTCATCATGTTTTACCAGAGTTATTAGATTGGTGGGAATGGAATGTTAAGATTGGTGTATAATGATTTTAGAAAAAAGAATTACCTTTCACACTATCCTTATGGATAAGCTGGTAATGTAAGTGGAGTACTAGCCCAGGGATGGGTTTATTACTTTCGAATGTTGGGTTATGTGTATCATGGACACAGCGCATGTCAGGTTGAAGGCTACTGAGGACCTTCCTTTCTTCCTGTTGCTGTCTGGATTTCAATGGCAGATTGAAAAGTACAGAAAGAAAAGAACTGGGGTATGTTCTAGTCTTAATTGTGCCATTTGGTAGCTGCGTGACCTTGCAAGTATCCCTATCTGTAAAACAAAGACAGAATAATTGCTTTAAGTTGATCTCATAGGTGGCTGTGAGTTTACATAAAATTGCAGTCTTAAAAGGCTTTATAAAGAGCATGTAGGCATAACATGCAAGTTAAGGGTACCATTCATATCTCTGTTTCAATCTGGAATGAAGGCAAACATGGAAGACTGGAGGGTTCCCTTCCTGAATCCATCCTGATCAACACTTTCTTCAGTAGAAATAGAAAACATAATTATTAGCTTTTTAAAAGCTTGGCAATGGCAGACTCAAGATTCAAAACTTCATTTCCCAAACCCTGCCAAATTATATTTCTAGGCAAAAATGTCAGACCAAAATAACAAGATAAAATTTAGCAAGAATAAAATTCTGCAGCCTAGACTTGGAAATGCAAATATGTAAGTACAAAGAGGGGAGAAAAAAGCAATCAGGCAGCAGTTCATGTGAAACAATCTGGAGTGTTCAGTTGACCACATGGTTAATAGGAATATTATGGAAATTATAGATCCCTTCAGTCTAAGATAGTCAGATCACATTGGCCCAATCCCTGGAATGTAACAGATGCATAAAAAAGTTACTTTGCTCAATTCAGCACCCCATTCCCCCTTAATTCAAGAGAGGTAACTACAAACTGTAATGTGAGCAGTAGATGCTGGGAGTGTCAGGAAACTATGATATACAGGAAATGTTGAAGGAACTGAAACAGGATAACCTTAGGAATCAGACTAGTGGAAAACCTTAATAGCTGTCTTCAAATATCTAAAGGACTGTCATGTGTTGTTATAGGGATTATTTTCACTCTGTGTCATTCCAGAGAGCAGAGCAGGAATCAGCAGGTGAAAGCAAAAAGAAGGTATATTGTTGGCTCAAAGAAACAACTTTATAATAATACCTCAATCTGTACAACAACCAGAAGGACTGCTTGGTGAGAAAATAAGATCTCTATTGTTGGAGGTTTAAGCCAAGGCTGGCTGCAATCTATTAGGGAATCTCTATACAACACATTTCTGCTTTGGGCTGGTCTCTAAGGTCCTAACCACTCTCAGGGTCTATGATTTTATTAGATATTTGTCTTTATTTCCAAGACTATTATATGTCCAAATGTTTATTTTCACTTTTCTTATTACATAGATATCAATAGACAGTTTGCAGTGGAAGTATATTATTTTTCTGCCCACAGGACATTTTGAAGAAGCTAGTCAACCCTTAAAAATTGCTGATTTACCATCTTAGAGGTTTCTTTACTCCATAGAAGTAATTTATTGCACACAATTATGGTATGTAATATTTCTGGCTTATTAAGCATGAAAAAACCATGTTTCTGCACTATTATGGTTGAGTTTTCCACCTTAGAAAGCCTTAACATTCATAGTTAAGGTTACTATGGTAACCATAACTCAATTCTTTGTGACTATAAATTACTCTTTATTCCTATATGTTAACTTTGATTCTTTATGTCCATATGATATCTACCTATTAAAAGTTATAAACTGTAGTCTGTCCATAAAGATAATAAATTAAATGGATTAAGGATCTTTCCCCCTAATGGTTATGAAAAGAACTGTTTGAAGTAGATAGTCATTATAAGCAAAATAAAAAAAAATTAATACTTTGTGTGATAAGGAAGGGCAAACAAGGGGTCATGGTAGATTATAGCATAGATTGTACTAAAAAATAAAGTCAGCATAAATCACTAAAATCATATCATAGGTAAAATGTATAAACTCTGGTACTCTGCAAATTAGGAATGAAAAAAATAAGTAAACTATATGCAACTATTTCCCCTTTTTGTGCCCATGGTAAACATTGATAATTAATTATGGCACTTTTTTCTACTGATCTCAACCAAGTCTTCAGAATCCTTTACAACACAATGTTGTAGGCAGTCACTATTAATTGATCTCAATTATTTTCAATTCTCATTTTTTCTAGAAATGCCATAATTATGGTTGTAGAAAAGGCAATAATTTCCATATAGTTTGCGCTGATCAGATTCTATTGTTTCTATAGCTAAATCTAAGAGGTTGGAGTATTTTCTAAAGAAACAATGATTCTGTAATTAGTGATACTATAGGGGAAGGTGACCATGCTTTATTGAAAAGATTGGGGGCTTGGACTCAAAAGGATTCTAGTTGTGGCACGTGGGCAAAAAACTTAACTTCTCTGAGTCCTACCTTCTATTTTTGCAAAATGTACATAATAATGTCTATCAACCACGTTTCTGAGAGGAAAGTGTTTAGGACATTTTGTGGCCCGTTCTCTATGCAGTGCCAAGTGGTGAGGGAAAGCAGGTTTGCTTGCCAAGCCGAAAAACTGGTAATTAATGGGTTCTGGACAGTTGTAGCCAGATTACCTTCATATTCAGATGTTCTTTGTGGTTTACCTTGTGCAACCAAAAGAACTTGGATTAAGTTTAGCTAGTAACCAAGTTTGGAATATAATAATTAGCTTCATTTCCCTAGCTAGATTGAAATGTCCCTGAGAGCAGAGATAACATTTACTCTGACTTCTTATCTGCAAAAGAACCTTGTGTGTATAAGACTTGAGAAATTTTTGTTAAGATAAATTAAAAAGTTAGTGATGAGACATATGATGGATCAGTTTAACCTAATAAACCTTAAAAACTATAAATAAAAAGAGATATTTCTACTTGTTAGAGAATATCATGACACAGGCTTAAACCATAGCATGATCAATGTTACCTAAGTGCAAAATAATAAGATATCACAGTAAAACTATAAGACATTGAGGGAAGAGTGGTTAAAACCCAGTTCTACAGATTAATAAGCCAGTGCTATTTCTAGTCTATTATCCTAAATTTTCCAAAGTTATTAGATACTCTATTAAGCTGCGTATGGGAATAATATACTACCTCCTAGATTATAAAAACATAAAAACATTTTTCCTGATGTAATTACCTAGCTCATCCTCAATATCACATGTATTAATACATACCCCTTTGGCTATAAGTACTATATTATGTATAAATATGTCTACTATTAAGTATTAATTAGTAATAGATTACTAATAGTTATAGCAATAATGATGATAAGAATAATGAAAAATTTTAGGAAGCTATATATTATTGGTTTGGGAAAAGTAATTGTAATAACACCAATAACAATAATCTCTAAAATGTTAATCAGGTGAAATTTATGTAGAATATAGGTCTATGATGGATAATTTAGAAGTGTTAATAGTTATGAAAAGAAAATTTATTAGAAAGGAGAAAAACAAAAATGTGATGAGAAAGAGAACAATATTTGGCTGAAAGCCTACCCATTATAAATGTTAGAAGAAATTTCCAACTTATCCAAAATAGATCTTTGGACAAGGAGAACTCTAAGGCAAAAAAAAGTACCTCATATAAGACTAAACATGGACCAATAAACAATGATGAGAACAAAATTGACCAAGAAGAGAGCAATGTTGTGGAGTGCTCAGAAAAGATTTTGATAGTATGATGGGCCTCATCAGAGAGGTTACTCTAGTTTTGGATCAAATCTATTGTTATAAGCAGTACCATAGAGTTTTTTATGGGACATAGGACTGCTGAGATTTGTCCACAAGATTTTACTTTAAAAATAAAGTCCCTTCTTGGTATTTCATGACCACAGTGCTTACAAGAGTCTTTTAGATCTCTAGACAGGATCTAAAATTGCAAGTGCCCTGATGTTCTTACCTTGGGTCCTCTGGTCAACTGGACACAAAGGTATAGTATAATAATAAACCAGCAATAAAATTTACAAAGCCCATTGCTTGTGAGGGTAGATTTGAGCATTGGTGATGCTTTTGCTAAAAATTCTGGAGTCATTCAAGTTCTGAATATTCCTTTGTGCATCATTATTTGTAAAGATAGAGTAGGACTATGTGATTCTTAATAACAGTTGAATTTTTAAAAATAGTAACTTTCTTCTATTTCAAAAGTGTTACATGTAGCAACTCCAGAAAATAATATTAGAGAAAGAAGACAGAAAAATCACTCTGCAATTTTGCCTTCCAGAGACATAAGCACTAGTCTATAAGCTCCATGACAGCAAGATCCAGGACCTTCTTGTTTACCTCCATATCCACGGTGAAGAGCATAGTACCTGGCACATGGTGGCAACAGTATAGATGTGTTAAATAAAATAAATGTTGACATTTTGGTGTATGCATTTCTAGAATTTTTTTCACGTGTAGATTTTCTTTACAAAATGAGAGTATAGTGTGTAAAGTTTGAATCCTGGCAAGCAGTTGAATTTTAAACACTAAGCTTGGATTGAAAACATATTCCCTCAATATTACAAGATTTTGTAGATTTGTAAAGTATCAGTATTAGAAGAGAACTTGTGATTTAGTCCAAAGCTCTCCATTTATATACAAGTGAAACCTAGTTGTAGAATGGTGAAGAGATTTGCTCAAAGGCAGGGCAAAAGTCATTCTAATATCGAGGCCTCTGACTTTCAGGTTGAATTCTTTCTGCCATATAATATGATTCCTTAACCTACACTGTATCTTATTTTAAACTTTTTGAAGTTGAGATTGAAAAATCATGCTTCTTCAAGAGGTATGCTTTCTTATTTTTGGGTATTCCTTTGAATACTTCTCACTGTCTTTGATAAAAGCTGTCCAAATTCTCTGTGGAGATATTTGGTGCTGATTATCATATCTAGGTAATCTCTAATGTCTACTTTATTTCTTCTGTTATTAAATAAACTATTTGTTTTAATGTTTAACATTCAACTTCAGCATATATACATATTTATTTTTTTCTACTTTAGGATATATTTATTAAGACTTGATTGATACATGTTTTGAAAGCCCAGTGGTTCTTCCATTGCCAAAAAAGCAAGAAATCTCTGTAATTAAAGTAAGTCCCCATCCTTAACAGCAATGTCTTCTTTCCTCTAGTCAGTAATTAGATAGATTTGTTTTTCTCTCAAATATTTTCATTCTTTCTGTGCACTGTTTCTTGCGCTATTCATCTTATTTGACATAACATGATTTCAAATTAGGTTTTAATGGTCAAGATTCATGTTTAAAGATTTTGAAGGTGAGTAGTTACAAGTATGCCCAGCACTTCCTGTGAAAATACTAATGTCTCAAACTATTTAAATGGTAGCCTCAAAAAAGGAAACATTCAGTTAAAATCATAAGCATTGTCTATTTTGAATATCACTGTACAATATGATTAAACATAAACCAAATAATATTAGTACTGCAACAGTTTTGCATCTTTTCCAACTTTCCCCCCTTTTAAAAGTGATCTCCCAAGCTGGGGATTTCTAACCAGTTGTTCTTGACAGTGTACTTAGTAAATCTCTAAGCCATGTTAGGTCCTTCCCCCTCCTGTTTCATTCAGTTTTTCTAGACCTCCTGAACATAAAAAAAATTAAATTTTGATAACCAATCCCCTTCCACCCCATCCTTTTCACCATCGGTTCTTTTTCTCTCCCCTTTACCCTGTTAACCCAAGATTGCAGTTGTGAGAGGTTTGTGGCCCTTTCTGAGAAAATGAAGAAAATGATAAAGCTGTAACACAATTCCTGCCTTTTGGTGGAGAAGCAAACAGACTGAAGAAGAGCAGGAGAGGGAGGGAGCTGGGAAGCAGAGGCTAAAGAATAAATGATGTAGATACTAAGAGTTACAGAAGACTTTCATCTGATTGTATTTCCTATCTTGTTATCTTTCTACCTTAAAATTCTTTAATTTTTTTTACTTAGAAGTAAAGATTGAATAAGAGTTGGAGTAAGTGATTTCTTCTAGTTTTTTCCTCCGTCCTCCCTTTCCCAGGCTCAGATCGTCTGCTTTTCTCCAGCCGGGAACTATTTGCAGTAGTGCTTCATGCTTAGCATCCCCTCTAATTGCTACCCATCTGTTTCCATTAGCCTCTGAGCCATTTGTCTCATTTAAATATCTTGTTCTTTTTTCTAAACACTTTGAACCCAATTCTGACCTCAAATATTTACATAGCATTTCCAAAGATTTCTGCATCTGTATTAGTATCATATGCTATAAAGAATGTCATTCAGCCCCTCTCACACTATGATTGTTAAATATACAATTTTTGTTACTTTGGTAATACGGTAGTAAGAAAAAGGTGAGTGGAGCATTAAGTTCACCTGTTTATAACACATTCCATAATTTAAATTAATGACAATAGTATCTTCTTCTGATCCAGCTTCAAGGTAATTATCTTACCAAATTCTTTTGAGGTTTTTGATTTTAGAAACATGACTAAACAAAATCAATCAGTAGTTGGAGGTATCATAGTAGCCCTAGAATGTTCCTTCAATAATCTAAAACAATATATTAACAACATCCCTAGTCTCCAAATTGTCTTGTTGCCTATGAAATAAAGGTCTTAATAAAAAGTCATGAGTAGGCCAGGCGTGGTGGCCCACGCCTGTAATCCTAGCACTCTGGGAGGCTGAGGTGGGTGGATCATTTGAGCTCAGGAGTTCGAGACCAGCCTGAGCAAGAGTGAGACTCCATCTCTACTAAAAATAGAAAGAAATTAGCTGGACAACTAAAAATATATAGAAAAAATTAGCTGGGCATAGTGGCACATGCCTGTAGTCCCAGCTACTCGGGAGGCTGAGGCAGGAGGATCACTGGAGCCCAGGAATTTGAGGTTGCTGTGCGCTAGGCTGACCCCACAGCACTCTAGCCTGGGCAACAGAGAGAGACTCTGTCTCAAAAAAAAAAAAAAAAAAATAAGTCATGAGTAAACAGATTCCATTCAACGTTTACGATGATGGAAGTGGTAACTTGTTTTTTTCCCGAGGTAACTTACTGGATGTAAAGCACTTCCTCCATATGACAATGACAACATACACATTCTTATTTCAAAATATTTTAAAAGTATTTCTGCATTGCATCGGCTGCCCTTTCTTCAGTGCGAAACCAATAGCATAGGAGCCTCCAAAGTATCTCCTGAATGTTGCTTTCCCACACTCTAGCAGGCATCTGTATCCAGAAATCCTGGTGTCTGTTTAACCTGTGAAAAGTCAAAGGAAAAAAAGTTAAATACTGTTTTTATCATATCACTTTCTTGACTCCTGAAAGTTTTTTAAAGCTCTTTCCACTATTTCTTTGCTGTCCAAGGTCCATTATTCCATTTCTCTAGGCATTTTTCCTAGTATGTTTTGATTACTATCCTTTATATATATTACTGTCCCTCTTTTACATTCTTCACTTCACACCATTGCTCATGAAGTTCCTTTCTAATGAAGTATCTGTCACTTTTCCAATAGTTAAAACTTAATTCTAGCCAATGATTTACCTTACCCCTACTACGTTACTCTATTCCTTAGATGTTTTCAGTTTTTTGCTATGAACAAAAGCAGGTGTAAATGGCGATTAACACTTACCTTTTTCAGTTTTCCTATTTCTAGCCTTTCACCACATTGCACTTGTGTATGTGTGGCTGTTCTCTAGCTGTCAGCTCAACCAAGTGTGTGATCTAAGGGGAAGGAAAATTCCCTTGTTAGTTTCCTCATACCCTTGTATATTCCCCTACACAGGCAGCATCCAGTAATGTTTTTGGGATTTATCTATAGAGATACTTCTTTTAGGAGAAGAGTCCTGTTTACTAGGACTTTCAATGCATATATACCCAAGAACTTAATTATGATGATGTCTTCAGGATCCACTTAAAGGATTGCCTTATAAATGAGGATGTTGTAGGTGAGGTTTTCCTGCATTTCATTAAGTAAATACCCTGGGATAGGATCCAAGATGATTCTTCCCTATATTAAAACTTATCCTAAAATCCATACTGTTATAGCAAGGCTACAGAACTCACCCATCCCTCCCAAAATATTTAAATTTGCCATATGGAATTCTACTCCATTCCCACTTAGCTAAAGGCTGGCAAAGAAGGTAGCATTGCCAGAACCTTGGCAGGAGCAGTCAGGCTCTACAGTGGCAAAGCCCAGTGAGTAAACTTTTGGCTAGTTTCCTCCTTTTGTCTCTTCTTTCCCTCTGACTCCACAGCCTTCTCCACCTGATACTCTTTTTCTCTTTTTTGAGCTCCGTTCTCTCCCAGTGTTCTCTGAGCCCCTTTTCTTGTGTGGGAGCTACCTCTTAACATTTGCTTTTGTTCACTCTTTCAGGTATTTTTAAAATTTGCCAGCTATTTGTTTCTACACATTAAGCTGTACTTTTGTGTCTCTATCTCTAGTGATCCTGAAAATATTCCCTTTGTGAATTATACTCATTCCTTTTCTTATAAATGCCTTTTTTTCTCACTTTGTTCTGCACAGGTTAGGCACATTAGCTAGTTTGAAGCTCACAAACACCTACACAGAGTAAAGGCCAGTTGGTAGCTGGGTTCCATATAGGAAGCCACCTTTCATCTCTACTTTGTTCTACTTTACTTATCTCCTCTTGAACCCTCTTTATCTTCCACTTCCTGTCCCAATCTTCAACTTTCTTCCATATTCTCTCAGCCAAAAGCAAGGAGAATTTTCTTACCTTCACTGCTTAAATTTTAAGTCAAGTCCATTATACGCGTCAGTGATTTTTCTCAGATACTATTGGCATCTGATTTAATTGGTCTGACATGAATTAATCTTGGGATTTACCTGTAGCCTTCTTTGTAATTCTTTGTTTGGCTAGTACTCAAGTCTTGATTTTCTTGGCTGTAAGTTTCTGAAAGGAAATACCTAGTTATCAATCTAATGCGCAAAGACCTCCTAGAGTCCATTTACAATATTAAGCAAGTAGATTATGCAAATTGACCAAGGTCTTCTTTCCTCCACTTTCCAATTAGCTTTGAAGTTCTGGTAACAGAAATAGGCCAAGATGAGTTGGGTGCTGAGGGTAATAGGCTCAAAGTATTTATCATTGGTATTCTGTGTGCAGATATTTTAGTATGTGTTTATGAATATCCATTTCCTTTTTTTAGATGATTTGGCTTTTTATCTTGAAAGTCCAGTGGAAAGAAATGTGGGCCTTTCCCATTTTATTTGTGAAAATCCATTTCTTCCAGTGCTATTGTAAAATGTAATGCATATTCATTTGCTTTTCTTCTTTTATTCTTGGCACCAAATTTGACATGAAATATCTTAATATCAACATATGAATAGTAAATGAGTTGTTTCTTTTTCACTACCCAAACATTCCATTTTCTTTTATTTAAAAAATAGAGTTGATTCTTTTTAAGGTCTATAAGCACAGTCTCCATCACATACTAAAATAATAAAGAAATTATGCAGCATATAAGGCTCAAAGAATACCTCTGCCCTTATCCTAATTCCTTTGAAAATAAATGATAGTTTGGTATATGACTACATTGACCATTCTTTCCTCTAGTTAACTTAAAAATTTTCCATGGATTAGGATGGAGTCACCTTGCCATTATCCATTCTGCTAGGGTCCAAGTCTTGATATTTCTTGCCTGTTAGGGACCTAGGTCCCTGTTCTGCATGGTTTTGGCTCCTGTAGAATTAGTTTTCCTGAATTTTGATGCTATGGCATCAGCCAGTTTAGAGACGTGTTATAAGAAAAGGCCTATGACGTATCACTACTGTAGAGGTATAGTCATTGATGCTGTTTACTACATCAAAGAGGGTCCACTTTATGGCAATGCATGGGAGAGATGTTTCACAACACCAGAAGCAACCATACCTCCTGAGCATATGGACATTGTATATCATAAACTGATCGTGTTTTTTTCTCTTATAACTAAATTTGTAGTCCTTCTCTGGCAAGCACACTGAGCCATATGCATTCTAACCTTACTTTAGGCTCCATCTTATTTTTTCTACACTCATTTTTTTCTTTATCTCAGTATTAACTATTGATGGATTAATGTTTTTTATGTTGTGGTATAGCTATTTAAAACACGACACTGCAATTCTGTTTGGGAGTAAGAGAGAGTATCAACAAACAAACGAGCCAATAAAATTGCATTGCCTGTTACTTGCACGTATAGTTCTTAAATTATTATTCAATTATTCTTATAAATCATTCACCTAGGCTTATTTGAAATTTATTATTTAGAAATGCTGTATGATTTTATATTAGTGATGTTTAAAAATTTACATAAGTCATTTATTCTCACACTATTTAATATCATGTACATACTCTCTAATTACTATTGCATGCTACAGACATTTTGAAATTCTTCCAGATATTCTTGTGTCTGTCTGCATTGCTTCAGGGTGTGGAATATTTACAGCCATATGTACACTATTAGGAATCTTTTGCTCCTAAATCTAAAGCTTAAAATATTAGCAGCACCACAGCTAAAGCATCCTTTAATGGAAAGGCCAAATATAGACATAAAATACATCTTTAGATAGATTTCTAAAAGGAAAACTGTAAATGGCACACAGTATTTGCATGCCACATAGCTCTACATGCCAAAGGAGCTAGCCACTTCCAATGAATTATAGTTAATAGGATTCATCAATGTAAGCAAATATGCCTAAGTCATTTGCTATTTGGAGACAATCACCCATCAATTAACCATTGATTATTACCATACAGTTGTTTTGATACTGGGAGATCTGCTCTTTTATATAGGCTACAGTTTTTAAAAAGTTTTATATACCTATAAATGAGCAACATATAAATCTAACAACCTATACCTATAAATCTAACAACAAATAATTACATTTTTAAGATGGCAATGATATGACAGTGATAGCAGCTTTAGCACTTTGCAGCTTAAAGTGATTTCTATTATTTCAAGTGATTTCTATTATTTCAAGTGATTTTTATTATTTCATTCATTTGTCAGAATGTTATTATTTCAAATTTACATATGAGGAAACTAATAAAGAACTCATCCAAAGTCAAATAACCAGTAGGTAGGGTAGCAGGGATGTGAACCCAAGCCCTCCGACTTCAGCTCCCACACCGTTTCCAGTACTTAACTCTATATCTCAATTATATATTAACTGTAATAACCAGCATTGCTCAGTAGCATCATTAACTGTTGTTAAATAAAATTTAATGGAAACTATAAATATTAATGTGGAATTTTGACAATATTTCATAATTATAGTAATTAATAGAAGGCTTAATAATTTTAAAAAAAATTTCAAAGTATTAAAGGAGTACAAAAGTTTTTGTTACATGGATACATGTTATTATGCTGAACTCAGGGCTTTCAGTGTGCCCGCCACCAGCTTAACCATTTTTAAGTTTTAAATTTGTGTCAAATCCTCTTTATAGAACACATTTGTCATTCTACTACATTGTCATTCTACACATTTGTCACAATTTAATGTCTTAAATTTAGAGCCTGTATTTCTGGCCTCTTATAAATAACCACTGAAAAGTAAAAGGATCATTGGAGAGAATCAGTGATATACAAAGGATAAAATATTGATTTTGTTTTTAAATTAGCCAATTAAAAATCACTTATGTTATTTTTAAACTGCCTGGGTAATGAATATTGGTCCATTAATTAAGGTTTAGGAGGTTTGGGGGCTCAGTAACTGGCCTTAACATAATCTCATCAGTAGAATAACATAAACCTTTGGATTTACTCTTCCTTTACAGGGCTCAATAATACTGTTACGTTTCAGACACTGAACTGATGTCGCATTCTTTGATGAAATACGGCATTCCTCAGTCCAGTACACTTTAGAATCATCTAGCATAATTACTATCATCCCAGGTCAAAGACGTCAGAATTGATGGAGGTCAGGCTGGACACTGAACATTTTTAAAGCTCCCCATGTTGTTTTAATCTGCAGTTGGGGATTGAAAACCATTAAATCTACTTGGAACTCAGAGTAGAATAAACTGTTTTCTCTGCCACAAAATCTCTATTATAGCATTTTTCTTCAATTGGTAGCCCAACATCTCTTTTGGGCTGCACTTTGTTTGCTTCTGACTGGCAGTCACGTAAACCTCTTGTTGCTCCCTAGGATTGCCCTCAAAGTGAAATTAAAAAAAAAAACAACACAATTTTTACTTTAAAATAATTATAGATTCTTCGAAAGTTGCAAAGATAGTACAGAGATATGTACCTTTCTCTCAGTTTCCTCCAACAGGTCCATTTTACATAATTATAATAAAATATCAAAGACAGGAATTAGACAATGGGTGTGTATGAGTCTATGTTATTTTATCATATGTGTAGACTAATGTAACCATCCATACACTCAAAATACACAACTATTCCCTTGCCACAGAGATTTCCTTCAAGCTGCTCTTTTATAGCCACACTCAACTCCCTCCCCGACACCATCCCTAACCCTTGGCAACCACTAATTTGTTTCCCATCTCTATACTTTTATCATTTCAAGAATGTTATATAAATGGACTTACATATAAGTGTGTCCTTTTGAGATTTCTTTTTTTTACTTATAATATCCTTGAGATTCGTCCAAGTTGTTGGTGTGTCTCAATAGGTCATTCTTTTTTATTGCTGAGTAGGATTCCAGTTTTTGGCTATTACAAAGAAAGCTGCTATAATGATGTTTCATTTCTCCAGGATAAATACCCAGGAGTGCAATTGCTGGGTTGTATGGTAAGTGTATGTTTAATTATGTTAAGAAAAAGCCAAACTGTTTTCCAGAGTGGCTGTACCATTTTATATTCCCACCAGCAAGTTTTTCTGTATCCTTGCTAGCATTTGGTATTGTCACTTTTTTTTTTATTTCAGCATGCTGAGAGATGTATAGTGATGTCTCGTCATGATCTTAATTTGCATTTCCTTAATAGCTAGTGACGCTGAACATTTTTTTGCCTACTTACTTGTCATCCATATATCATTTTCAGTGAAATGTCTCTTCATGTTTTTTTTGCTCATTTTCTAATTATTTGTTTTTACTGTTCAGTTTTAAAAGATCTAAATGAGTCTCTTATCTGTTTGCAAATATTTGCTCCCACTATGTAGCTTGTCTTTTCATTCTCTTAACAGGATCTTTCACAGAGCAAAAGTAGGCTCAATTTATTGATATTTTTACTTTTGTGGATTGTGCTTTTGGTGTCATGTCTATGAACTCTTCACTGATCCCTACATCCCAATGATTTTCTGTTATGTTATTTTCTAAAAGTTTTATACTTTTTCATTTTATATTTAAATCTATAATTTATTTTGAGTTAATTTTTGTAAAAGGTTTGAGGTTTAGGTTGACGTTTATATTTTTTTTGCCTATTGGTATCCAACTGCTCTAGTATCATTTATTGAAAAGACTATCCTTCCTCACTGGAATTACTTTTGCATTTTGGTCAAAACTCAGTTCCCCATTAGGCATCCGTTGATATCACCCTGGCTGAGAGGGGAGGGACATCTTCTCACTGCTTCCCACATGGCTTCTACTGGCACTTTTCGGATTGACCTAGTTACCACCCAGGTGCGTTAAAGTCCCGACTCTCCACTAGACCTCCTCAGACAACACCCCAGCAGGGAGTAGGAGGGGTGCCTTGTTACCTCTGGGTGGGGGTGGAAGTCAAAGTCCCTAACCCCCCTCCTGTGGGGGTCCTCTTTACTCCCTCTCAGCTTTCCAGTCTTTCTTCTCCGACACCACCCTAGAGGAGGGAAGGGCAGCGGCACCTCCTTACAGCCTAGCAAGGGCACAAAAACTGGACTCTCTACACTGCCTTTGCTTGTGTGTATGTGGATGCAGTATCTTATGTAGTGTTTGGCTGGTGTAGAGTGATTATTGTTTAAATGTATTGTCTTGCTAGGCTGCCTCTTTCTTGATCATTGGCAAGTGAAAGCAGGCTTTTCTTGGGTTTTTGTTTGTTTGTTTTTTGGTTTCTGTGTCCATTAGTGTTTTCAGGTTGCTAGTTTCTTCAGTTCCCAATATGAGATGTATGAGGCAAAAAGAAAATCCAGGGAACTCGCCACTGCATACATAGTTCTTTGCATTCTGAATTCCCTAACTTGCCTGCTAAACAGTTAGTAGATTGTTTTAGAACTCTCATCATCTGTCTTTAATATTTATCACCAGATGTAGAGTTTAAAATGCTTGTTTCTGGATACATGGGTTATATGAGTCATAGAGTAGATCCCATGAGCCTTGAGAGTCAGGATAAAATGGCAAGGTGTGAAAACCATTGTCATTGATTTTTAATGTAGGGCATGCATGTGGATGCACATGATGAGAATCTGCTACTCCAAGTATTTAGCAGGATAATTATGTATTTGGATGTTTCTTTAAACTGTGAACTTCAATGGTTAATGCCTTGGTTTAAGCTCACTTATGTGACATCTCTTATGATTTTTCCATTATCTTGTGCCAATCATTTTCATTTTCTCTGCTCTGCATTTCAGCTTGTTTGTATTATCTTATGTTCCAAACTTGCTCAAATTGTCTGAAAGGATGAACATATTGCCATGTGAAAAGATAATGGATCTATACATCTGCTGAGTGTTCTTGTTCTCACAGAGCAACTTCATATGTACAAGAAAAATAATTGAACATAAGTTCCATGCTTTTTTTTCTGTAGCTCCCCTTAGCTGTTATCTTTCTTTAAAACTACATTATATAAATGTCTTGCAATGAATAAAGTGATTTTAACAGGTGTTTAATGCAATTTCATAAACCTTTGTAAAACATCTAAAATTTGCCTGGATGGGTGGTAGGTGCTGGAGGGGATAATAACACAATGGCATAAATGGGCTTCCTTAGGAAGACAGCTACATTTCAACTAGTAAGCAGTATGAGTATATTATAATATTATGTGTGTATAATAATCTTTTTCTGAAAGTTTTTTATGGTATCATATATATAATTGTTTCACAAACTGTTTTTCTTAGAATATTAATTCCTGTCTACGGCCATGCCAGCCTGAACGCGCCCGATCTCCTCTGATCTCAGAATATTAATTCCATTAGGTAGGTGGATTTAAAAATTTAACAAGTTTCTTTGCTGTAAGAATTCTCAAAGCCTTTAACACACCCCTGTACATTATTAATCTTCGAGAAGGAAGCTTAATATATATCATTTCCCAATTATGTTTATCCTCTGAACTTCTGTTTACTTCACAGTGAACATTGGTGAACTGGATTTTGAATAATGGGGCTACAAACCAGTATAATTCAATATCTACCTTCACAGTACAGATTCCTGTAAAGTGGGATTAGTCAAGAAGACTCATAGAAAAAAATGAGGTTATCCAGGACTTGATGGAATTTCACGTTGTTCCAGATTTATATGCACTTCATTTACACACATCTTTTATATATGAAAAAGGGAAAGTTGGTGGCTATATGACCATTCTTTTCTTTTTCATTTTTCCCTTCTCCTCAGCTAACCGGTCCCAGCGCTGACATTCACGGGACTCTGGTCCAACTCTAGGAAAACAATTGTCAAAGAAATTAATCAAAAAGGAAAGAAAGCAATTTGTACAAAAATATTATAACAGCACTATTTCAAGCAGTGAAAAAAATACAAAAGAACTTAAGGCCATAAATTTGGAGACAGTTAAGAAATCCACTAGGGAATATCGTAAGGGCACTGCAAAAGGCAAGTATGTGGACAAAGTTGCTATGAGGCATTGTATGATAAACAATGTCCTCCGAGAAAGCTGAATTTAAAAACATTATAACTATATGTATAATTCAGATCTAAAATGAAACTTCAAAAAGATAGGTTGCATGTAGGGTTGTATATTTATTCTTTTTTGCATAAAGTTTTTTTGTTTGTTCTAATTAATTATCGTAAAAAGAAAAATTTCAGCAAGTTTACCTTCCTGACTCAGGTTGGGTTTTCTGGAGGCAGATATTTATTTAGATGGGTTTTAGAGGACAAGATGAGAAGGGAAGTAAGGGAGAGAAGCACTGGGCAGAGGAAGAAGTTGAACTGGAATGCAAGCCAACAAACCTTTGACCAATCCAGCCGGAGCAATGAAGGGAAAATTACACTTCAGAGGTGTTTTTTTTTTGTTTTGTTTTTTGGCTTAGAATAAAATGATACAATGCTGGGGCCTTTCCACCCCTGCCTTGCTCATTCAGCAGCTGTGGGCTGCCTTGAGAAGGGTGTGACCTCAGGAGAGGTGGCTCTTTCAGCTGAGGTGGACCCTGAGTTTCTGATGGCTGGGCTTTCTGCCCACTGTCCTTCCCACAGCTGGGCAGTAAGTACTTTGTTGAAGGGGTTCTGGCAGAGTATCTCTGAGTGTACTAGCCCCTTACCACCAAATTCTGTCAGATTTTGTGCCCCACTTTTTTGGAGACTTTCCTTAGACACTAGATAATTATATCCCTTGCAGTAGTTTAGGTTCAAATTGGCATGTTGTTCTGTAGCGTTCCAGGTTGAAGTTGCTCTAGACTAGACCAAGCACCAAATGCCAAGCAAACAGATGCAAATAAAACTGATACCAAACATTAACGGCTGGGAAGTGTTCAGCACTGTTGAAAGGATGACATTGACCTACACATTTTTGACACTTGGCAGAAGAATAACGGATTAGTTTGGAGGGGCAGATGATCCTTATTCATTTTTTGTATAACTTCTATAAGTGCTCCCTGGGCAACTACCTCCTTCACAGAACCCAGAGTATTTTCTTTATTTTAATTCTCATTTACAAAGTTAATGTAAAAAATCCATGATGAGAAAAATATCAATGACCAGTAACAGTGCTATGCTGAGCTATATTAGCAGCAAAGGTAAAAGAAGAAGATGAATAATACTGATTCTATTTCTTATTTAACATTTTGATATTATGTTCATCACAGATTTTTCAGCACTAAGTTTGATTTTTAAAAATATTACATTCGAATTTTACTTACCCTGATTACTGAGTTTTTGGCATCCCCTTAAATTTTGTGCCTGAGGTAAGTGCTTCCTTCGCCTCACTCTAGTCTCAGCCCTGGTAATTAAAAAAATATACTTGTCCAAAATTTCTCATTGTTACCTGTGGGAGGCTTGGTCTGATGTGAACCACTCCTCTGTTACTTACTGGAAGTGGAACCTATAAAACTCAGAGGGAGTAGCTTTGTATCACAAAAGGAGAAAGCTTCCAAAGGGCCTGGACCGTTTCTCTTACACACAAAATAGAAAGACCTCAGTTTCTAAGATATCAGACACTCTTTTAGTAATTATGAGGGCTCATCAATTCTGCCCTGCCCATTTAAATTATTCTCACCCATTGACAGACGGCAGAGTTATGTGCCGTTATCTAGATCCCTAACTCGCAAGCAGGTGGTAAATATTTATTCCAGAAATAGGAAAAGAAAATAAATGGCATGACAAAACAAGAAATATATTAGCTAATGTGTGTCTGATATATTTCCTTTTAATTTTAGTATTCGTTGTTGTGTTGTGGAATAGAATCTTGACTATGTAAATAATGCCACCAAACACTATATAATTTTCCATACCAGAATCATACTTAACAGTACACTCTATAATCCAAACAATATCCTGAGTAGGTCCAGCTATTATGTATTGCACTATTTTGCTATCTTTAACTGGACAGGAAGGGATACATTTGAATTATAACATGAAATCTGGGATGGGAAGAAAAGAACACACATGTAAGAGCAGTAGGTATTCACTCCTTTTTCAAGTTGTATTTTTTTAAATGAAAAACTGATATGTAATGAAAGTTTGTGATATAAAGGTGTACCATATTCTGGGAATGCTTTCTCTCCTTTTAAATTGGGTCCTGAATATAACTGGGCCGGCTTGAGGCTTGCCTTTTCTTTCCTGCCACGTCTAAAACACGGACGCACACGCCACACCAATTAAGACAAAAAAAAGTCTGGAAAAGCAATGGAAAACTTTATTAAAGTTTATTGGGGGCACGAAGGAGGCTATTAAACAGGCATTTCACAGGAAAACATATTAAATTTGTCTTTACATATCTGTCCCCCGAACCCTCCACCTTTACTGCAGCCACATATGCTGTTCCTCCTGCCTCTACCTCTCCTGTGTCAGATTGTCCCTGACTCTTCCATGTCAATCCTCATTTCTCCCCTTCCCTCACTTGTTCTTTCCCTCTGTTAACAACTAAATGGCCTTTTATTTGCAGGCTCCCGTCTACATTAACCATTCTTTATGTGGCAAAGTTTCTGCAGCCTTGCATCGTTGAGGTCATGCTCCTATAACCTCATTATTCTTCGTTGACATCTCTTTTAAAATGCAGTTCTCAGAACTAGTTAGACATTAGTTAGACATGACAGAATTGAGGCGAAGTACAGTGGACATATTACTTTTAGGATCTGGTTACTACATTTCCATGAATGCTGCCTTACGAATTGACTGACTTTTTCAGCAATTGCGTCACAGTTTTGTTTTGGTTACCACTACCTCACCCCTCCCCACCTAAAGGTCGGTTTAAAAACCTAGGGCTCTCTTTTTCGAAAGCATCAGTGTTCATTGAATTGTTTTATCTAAAAAAAAAACATAACAGATCTTATACCAAGAATAATATTATTTTAAGTGCTAAATCCTTTCTCACTTCCCTTCGGATAACCCTCCCAAATGGAAGGCCAGGCATAGCTGGTGTGGAAGGTTTCCTTCACTCTTCCAGGCCTCCTCAGAAGCTTTTCACCTTTACTTTAGAACCAGGGAAAGCAGAGTTTACCTCTGACTACAAAGCCAAAAGTGAAAGTTGGATAAGCTAAATTACTCTTTAATTATTCCTTGGGGAGGGTTCATGACATATTTATTTCCTCTGGATTACCTAATGTAATAGTGAAACATGCCAGGACAGAATTAATTCTTTACAAAGCAGCATTTTGTAATGAGTGCTGCTTCCTTCATTCTGCCTGCTCTGGGATCCAGAGTCCTGGATGTAGTAGTTGTTAGATCAGGTCCAAGGAGCCAGGAAATCTGTCTCCAGTGACACTTGAAAGTGTTTTGGAAGGCAAGAAAATAATTTGTTTGAAACTAACTCACACTCAAAATATATTTTAGTATATGTATAATTATTATATAAGGGAACAAAATATTCGTTTTAGTACACAAATATTTCAGTGCAAGTACATACAACAGTGCTTGGGCTGGATGGTCTTCACTCAGCATGCTCTTTCCTAAGGTGTCTGCGTGACTAATTCCCTCGCCTCCTTCATGTCTTGATCAGATTTCACCTTTTCAGTGAGACCTGGCTTGACCAACTAATATTGCAAACCGGTCCTTCTCCCTTCTCCTAGCCCCATCTTCACTTTCCTGCTCTACTTTGTCTTTTTTTCCAGAGCACTAAGTGTTTTCTAACATACTGCATCATTTACTTATTTATTATGTTTAATGCTTAATGCCAATCTATTCTCCCCTTACTCTCCTGTCCCTCCCACCTCCTGGCCCCCAATGTAAGTTCCTTGAGGATAGATATCTTTATTATTTTTGTGTGTGTGCGCACTGATGTAATGCAATAAATATTTATTGAATTAATGACATTAGCTGTCAGTTCCTTCTCACAAGCTGGTCATAATTATTGCAGACAATTGGCCAAGTTCTGCAGCTTCTCTTTTGTGCATTCCACAGTATTATAGTTTTACTCTTACAGGCTGCCCTGCTTGATGTTTCCTTGTTTCAGCTCATTGTCAAGCTCTGTACGCTTAAAGTACAGCCTTTTAGCTGATTGAACCTGAGGCTTTGCTTGCCTTTGAAATGTTCTATAAAATGCAGGTGACTGGCTCCGCTGCCCTGCAGCTCCTTCTAACTGAATCAACTCCATCCTTAGGCTTCTCCACTCGTCTCTCGGGAGGGTTACACTTTATAATTGTCCTTTTTGGTGAGAAAAGTAACTTTCTTGCTGGAAGCTGCAATGAAACTCATTTCTCAGTGTGTAGTACTTTGTTACTTCCTCTGTGACACCATTAGACACCCCTTTGTGCAAAGCAGTAACTCAGGAGCTTAACCATTTCCCGTCTGACTTTGACCAATATCTCACCACTTTACATAAACCCTCTTTACCTGTTAGTCATACGGCTGACAGCTCCACCCTTCAGCTTTCAACTTAAAAGCTGATTCCCCAGGGATCCTTTCTTGGACCATTTATGATGGGTAATTACCCTTTAAACAAATACACTGTGTCCTAGTTATTTTCTTCATACTCCTTGTGTAACTATTTGCTTATTATCTGCTCTCTCACTGGGTTGTAACCTCCAACACATCTTTTTTTATATGCTAGATCTGAGCATAGTACCAGAGAGCAGCCATTCAATAAATAAACAGACCTAAGAGCAAACTGGCATTTTGTCAACTTATAATACCTATTCAGTATATATGAAGAGTTGAAATAAATTGCTATTTATTTAGATGTGGACCTTTATCTCCTAAAGAATATGGTATTACACACCACAGCCATTCTTCTACTTATTAACTTATTAATAGATGCTTTCTTGATTAGCAGCCCAGGAGAAAGCCAGAACCATTTAGCTGTCAGCATTCATAATGCTCCCTGGTTATCATATTAATTGTCTTTATTCAAATGTGAGCACAGAAATGTGATGGATGGTATCATCACACATCTACGGGATATCTGTTTTAAATACTCTGCCATATATGTAGAATATAGATTCTACAGTTTACATAGAAAACTGATTAAATGTGGACATATTCAATGAAAAAACTTTCTAGCACATGTAAATATTGGAAGTTTACATAAGTTCAATGAAGTATTTAAAAAATTAAATAGTGCATCACACAAATTTTACCAGAAGGTACACATTTCATAATTTATATTTGTACAAAGTAATAATAATGAACTGTGCTAAGTCTCAAAATGCCTTATCTCATTTAAGCTCAAGTCTATGAATTCACTGTCATCTTTTTTCCATTTTACAGATGAGAGGACTGAGGTTTAGTGGTTAAATAACTTACCCAAGGTCACACAACTAGAAAGCAGCAGACTTGTGAAAGAACCGCTGATCTTAACTACTTTGCCCTACTCCTCCAGAGGACTATTCAAATGATTACTTCCTGGTACCATTGCTTATAAAAGTAAGAACTTGTAGCACATTTGATGAAAAAGCAGCATTAAATAAATTAGGAAAGAAAATTGTTATTTTACTTTTAAAAATAATTGTCTGAAAATGAAGGTTACAGATCCCCAAATGAAGAAAGCAGTAAATTGATTTTTCTCATAATTTGAAAATAGTATCCATGTTTCCCTGTAGATATTTGAGTTGGGGTTGGGATAGATGGAACAAAGCAGAATCATCTTTGTAGGTTTATATTCATTGCCTTCTCCAATATTGTGCATCTACCACTTTGTACTCCTGTCAAGTCAAGGTTACAGAATGTCTATTCTACAGTCCAAATACCATGCAGAAAACACCCATAAATAGTCTGTTTTCATGGGACTAATTCATTTTTATAGCAGTTCCCTTGAGGCCTTAAACAGAGAACTAACACTGAAGATGGGATTTCCAAGGTAATTATATCTGACAGATAGCCAAAAATGTGAGACAGACATTGAAAAATTATAATAACTTGAAATTCAGAGCTAATATTCCATCAATTCCTACTGTGATTAGTTTAGTTTGACACTTTTTGAAGCTCACATCTAAGCTATTGAAATGATTTGTGCTTCATTCCAGTTTGCAAATGCTTATTTTTCCTTAGAAAGTTTCTAATCTCTGACTTGATTGACAGCCAGTTGATTTTTATATGAGAGAAGAGAGGAGACAATGAGATAAATTACAGTTTTATGCCTTTCTGCTTTAAGGAACAAACACTGGTAACTGAACCAGGTTCTGATCTAATAATAATTTTTTATCATAATCAAATTTTGGTCAAATGGATTTTTTATGTGCAGCAGCCAACATGACTATAGTATCTATCAGTTATCAAAAGACCAAAGAAAATTAATTACTTTGACTGACATCATGGTCTAAATAATTTTAGAGCTGTTCTGCTTCTGTATAGACAGCCTTTGGGAAAGTGATCACCAAATGGTTAAACTGTGAAACCTGAGCTAAGATGAGGAAGGGGAGGTATTGTGCAAGAGTTGAAACAGGAGAATCCCAAAGTCAAAGGCTTATATACAATAAGGGAGACTTAAAAAAAAAAAGTTATATCAAGCCTGAAAGCTGTTCTGTTCTTATCTTGCCAAAAGCTAGAGTGAGATATAAAGCTCCTCCAGCTACTACATTAACCTTAGGAAAAAACATCTGCACAAAACTGTAAACGCAGAGGGGTCATCCCCAGGAAGCTGGCAACTGCAATAGCCATTTTACTCAGAGTTATCCATGTAGGTCAAGGTTCCAAATGGCATAAATGAAGGGAGTGTACATTCTTTTTCAAAGAGGGCAGAGCTTTGCTTGTGGAAACAACTTCCAACAAATTACTGTAGTTCTGTTCTTAGAAATGCAATTGATAAAGAACCTGTATTGAAAGAGTGGACTTGAAGCAGATGCAGAAAGGGAGTTAGACAATTTCTTCATTTAATATCATAAGCCCTGATAATGAAGATCTGATCTCATTGAAGCAGACAGGAATGGGATTTGGTAGAGATGGTCAGCAGGCAACCAACACAGATGTTAGTGTGAGCTCATCACAGACCCTAGCATTTCCCAGGTGGCTGAGGGTTTCACTGCATCCTGATGAGGAGGCATGGATTAATCAACTGATACCAGAACAACACTGTTTAGTTTTTTGAAGCTTATTGCATTATAATTACCTCTTAAGTAAACAATATATAGTTTTTAATGCATGGTGTTTGGTTTATTCCTTCTCAGTGAACCTTTTGGGTGTCCAGTTCAAACTCAAAGATTGAACGTTCCAAGTTATCTGTAACAATACATAAAAGAGTTAAAGTGTTGCCATATTAGCAATATTTGGAAAAGGTAAAGGATTTTTAACAATACAAGATATTGTTAAAGATAAATATTTGAACTGGATGAACCTCCAAATGGTACTCAAAGTGAACAAAATAGATAGCCTGCCTAACTACTGCAGAATGGTGTGGGAATAAGGTCTATTCCTATCTTACTGTGTTACAAGTTACACAAGTGACTACTGTGTTTTGTGATGCAATGCCAGTTAAAGTAGGAGGAGGCAGCTGCTCAGCAGAATGTAAACTAAGCTGCCAGTTGTTGGAGGGGGTTGCTAGACCAGCTGCTTCTTATTAGATAACAAAACTAAAGCCTCCTCTTAACATAACCAAGAGTATTATACTCGATGCCAAAATGGGTATGCATTTTCCTTCTAGACGTGAGGATGATTTTATAAAAAATTGCATACAATTACACACATACTTTAAAAGCATTTTAAAATCTTTATTTATTTTGCTATTTTTATTACTTTTAAGATTTTTTTTTTTTTTGAATTAGGACACCTGAACAGTATAAGCATTTTTTTTGGAGGAAGACATTGTGTTTTGGGGTGTGGTATTTGCAGAAGTATTTCAATAGTACATGATAAAACAAATAGAAAAATTTATGTACTGCTTACATACTGAAATATCAATGTATTAATACAAAACACATGAAACTTGTCTTATAGTAGGAGCAGTTTCTTATAATTTGAGTTTGTGTAAAAGCATTACTAACTGCATTTGGACAATTGATCAAAAGAGAATTCTACCAATCAGAGCTCAGCAATTCCTCTACGGCAGATAGTGTTTTATTTACTAGCACTGCCAGAATTCAAAAACTAAACTTCAGCATTTGTCGATGTGGCACTTTATAAATAGCATAAATCAATTGAGAAATGAATTACTTATGATTTGTGTCCAAAATAAAATAAGAATGATAAGCTCATCAGAAAACTGTCTCAAAATGGGAGAAAATCTGACAGGCAAAACATTGGAATCAGATTATCCAAAAGGCAAAGCTATGACTTTGGAAGAAGAAAATGTTACTCTTACAGGATATATTGTTAACTCTAGAGCTGCTCTGAAGTAAGTCATGTTGAATGTTTTGCACCATTCAACATAAAACACATGTATGTTTATCTTTAAAATTAATTGGTTGAACTCTACAAAAAAGACACCTGCACTCGAATGTTTATAGCAGCACAATTCACAAT
>VBSM01001562.1:25766682-25829141 GCA_008086735.1 Cheirogaleus medius | reverse complement strand
TATACGTAACCTTAACATTTGTACCCCCATAATATGCTGAAATATAAAAAAAAAGAAAATAAAAAAAAATAAAAAAAATACACAAATGCTAAAGGAATCTCAAGAGCAGCTTGAATGGAAACAGAAAAAAATAAAATTAAATTAATTGGTTGAAATGACATACTCAGGACATGGTGATATAGTTTATTGAATAAATATTTTTAAATGCCCTTTGATTCTAAGATGATTCAAACACATGTTTTGCTTTTTATTTAAAATACTTTGAAAATAGTATTTTGCTAAAAATTGAGTCTGTAATGCTTGAATGAGTGCTAAAGATTGAAGAATGAGTTTCCTAGTTGAATATTGATGAAAAGTCTTTGCTATTTTGAGCTACAGGATGCATATATATTTTTCTTATTGTTCAGTTATATCTGTATATGTCTATAGTGTTGGGAGAAAAAAAACCCCAGAAACTGAGACCCAAAAGAGCATGCCAATGCACAAATTTAGAATTAGCTGATTTTATCATTGATCAAACCAAATACCCTGAATGCATGCAGGTAGCCAACAAGAGGCCACAAAGCTATAGTGGGTTTTCAGCCCTATTTATATGGAATTAAAGCTACAGTTGTTATACACCATTCAACTTTCAGTAAATGGTCAGCAGATATTCAGTTCCGTAGTTACAATGAGCTTAATCTGACATTCTGTTCTTTCACAATTCTCTATAAGGTTTACTCTGATGTTTTGTTCTTTGTAATTTTTTATCAGTACCTCCTAAGATTGTCCCTGACAATGTGGCTAGTACATAAGATTAGTCATACCCTTCAACATTCCTTAGTGAGGTTAGATTACATTCACTTTTTCCACAACATGAAATCACCAATATTTCAATTACCTGCTCACATAGCTGAATCCTGTAGGTTTATTCTTTCCTGGCATTCTACACCATGCCAGCCACATATCAGGCACTCAATAAATACATGCTAAAATTCAACAAGTGTCTCTCTCACCAACAATAGGTTCAGATTGGTAGAGTCAAAAACTTCCCTCTCTGTGTCAGCTGACTTTAGTGCTTCTTTTTTGTTCTCTCCAATTTAAATGTTGCAGAGTGCACAATGTAAGCTGCCTTGATGACATTGTCTTCTCATCCCGCTTCCTGGCTCATCGAAGTGATGGTAGTCAGTGGAAGGACTTACACTTGCATCTTGGGTGAAGAAGGAAAGTTAGGAGAGGTAGGGGGGAAACTCTTGCACTGCTGATGCCTCCCAGCTCTCTTCTCTCTCCTCCTTTATATGCCCTGTCTTCCACGTGCTTACTTCCAGGACTTTGGAGCAGCAGCTCCCACAGATATCCATCAGGGGAAGTGGAAGCCCCCACCCCTGCTGCAAGTGGTTACTGTAAAAGAGACATGCCCATGCATTCAAGGGTGGTACTCTGAATGCATTTTCCAAGAGAAACAATTCCATTTTATGATTAGCTTACAAAGGTACTGTTTCTGTATGCTTTTACCAGCACTATGGAGAAAATGAACAATTGTGGTCCATCTCTGAACGTTATCTCAAAAAAGTGTTTTGAATTTGTGTTTTTTAAAAAATATGAAGAAGCTTTTAAATCTCCCCCAGCTGACAAATAAAACTCTGCAACTTGATCTGTTAATAACAGAAGAGTTTTCATGGATGCTCTGGCTGCCACCCAGATACCCCGTAAGGACCGACACACTCATTTTCAGCTGCTGGCACAGCTGGCTGATGGCTCAAAGTGGAATTCTTCTCTGGGGATTTCCTTCTTTCAAAGGAGCTGCTTCATTTAATGTTTTGTCCAGTGCTATACTTCATCCATGGGGTCCGTCCTAATCCCGTGACTGGTCAATGGAGCCCAACACTGGGACCCCGTTGCATGTGGGGCAAGTCTGAAGGGCTATCTCAGCTCCAGGGCTCCCTGTCAGACATTTGTTACAACTGATTCACGGTTTAACTGCCCTCTTTGCCCAATCCTGATCCTTTCACTCTCTTATGAGTGTTGTTCCCACAAACTCTCCCCCCCAAATCTCTCTCACACAGTATTTTATCTCACAGGGAACCCAACCTAAAACAGAGAAAAATAATGTATTACTTGGGTCAACTTAAAGCTAATTTAAATGATCTCTTAAGACTCCTAATACTTCTCCTTCATACTTATTATGATAATATATTAATATTAGCATTTATGTAATTTTAATTTTTATTCAAAAATGTGTATAGATGGTTTAAAAAAGTCAAATAATACTGCAATATTTACTATGCAAATACTACTGCCCTGTCCCATGACTCTCAAAGGGCTTATACTACAATTTTATGAATTTTCAAATTATACTCAGTATTTACTACCTTTCTATTATAAAGAATTAAGATTTAAATCTCTTATACTCACTCTTCCATGTTCTCTGCTACTGTTCCTCCACTAGCCAATTTGAAAAATTAAATAGTCACTGTTTAGATAATCATTACTATACACCATTCTTGTAATAATCTTGACTGTTGGACCACAGAGAATATTTTGGTTACATTTCCTTTCCTTGTTTACAACTTTATTTTTCCTGAGGTTAATCATTTCATTTTTTAAAAAAAATTTGGCTTGTTTAGTTTTTTTGTACCTATTCCTAATTCATCCCCAAACTTTATGTAAAATTCCTCTCCGTATGGTAAAGTATATCTGATCATCTTTCAGTTCTACTTTTTTCCCCCTTGGGGACATTTGATATGCATCTTGGTGCCCCCTGTCCTGCTCCAATCCAAACTGCTTGTTCTCTATGTCTAGAGCACTACTGTTGTTTCAGGACTTCCCTTCCCTGTTGCCCTGGGATTTGCTGTTCTGTAGTGCTGAATTCTGCATATCTTGGATTGTCTTTTTCACAGCTTTGCTTGGCTGGAGCATGTTCTCTCGTACTTTCCTGAGGGTCTGTCTCTCGATCAATTGTTGAGGCTGTGAATGTCTGAACTTGTTTTTATTCTACTTTCACTCTTGCTTGACAGTTTTGTTGGGTATAGACTTACAGATTGGATATAATTTTTTTCCTCAAAGTTTCAAAGGCATTTCTCTATTCTGATTATTATTTAGATGTGACCTTTTTTAAATTTCAAAATATTAAGGGGGTGCAAGTGTTTTAGGTTACATGGCACATTTTTGTAATGCTCGAGTCCCAGCTATAGGTGTGCTTGTTACTCAAATAGTGACAATTTGTACCCATTAGGTAGGTTTTTGTACCTCCCCTCCTCTCCCCTCCCCTGGATGTGACCTTTTTAAATGTTTGTTTGCTTTGTTCCTCTCACATGCTTTCTTTTGACAGTCTTCTCTTTTACGTCTGGTGTTTTAAAATTTTAATAATGAAGTATCTGGTTGTGAGTCGGTTTTTAATCCATTGGACTGGGAACTCCTTGAGCTCTTTCAATCTGAAAACTCCTGTGCTGCAGTTCTGGGAAAATTTCTGGTTATTGTTTTATTAATAAGTTCCTTTCCCCTTTTTAAAGTTCTTTTGTTCTGAAATTCCTATTAGACACCTTGTATCTTCTGAAAGGATTCTCTTATTTAAAAAATATTTCTTCAAATATTTTCTTTGCCTTTGTGACCTTTGGTTTTTGTTTGTTTTAGTTTACAGGTAATTTGTTCAATTTTATCTTCCAAACTTGATAAATTCTGTTATCATATCTTCAAGGGCTCTTTTTTTTGTTCCCTGAATATTACTCCACCTTTTATTTTTAAGTAGCATTTCATTCTTGCTTTATGAATACCCCATCTTTTATCTTTTTGAAGAGATTTATTATAGTTGCATGAAATTTTCTTCTGGTCCCTATGTGACTTTCTTTCACTTACTCATTTCTTTGCCTGGTCTTGGAAGTCAAATTCCAAGTCATATGACCAGAAGTCATATTCTTAGTCAGTCAAGACTAAAACTTCCAAGACCAGAAGTCAAATTCTTAGTCAGTCAAATCAGATATAAATTATTTATTCATATCTGATGTTCTTTGTCCCTTCATATTTAAAAGTGAGACACTAAGAGATAAATTGAAATTTCTGTGTGCACTGGTGGATTTTGCCAACGCGTAGGTCTCATTGTGAGGGACTGGGCATGGCAACCCATTTCTTTGGCAACCTCAACTGTCAGCTATTTTCTCAGGGACTTGCCAGATTTGTCAGAGACAGATAGCTTCCAACCTCCTGCCATGGGACAGAGGATGGGATGTGAAAGATAGGCAACAATTGCTCTGAGAGCTAAAGGGGAAGGTGCTGAGTATGTTCCATTGAGCATACAGGATTTCTTTTACTCCCTTCATTATTTTTGTTGTCTCTCAGTAGGGTTCATCATCTTCAGAGATTAAAACACATTGCTGGAGCAGAGAATAGAGAAGTCTAATTATTTTTGTAGAGATTTTTAATTAATCCAATTGTCTTCAGCCTCACCTTACACACCTGATGTAAGAGATAGCTAGTGCCTTATCCAGGCTTTTTGTGGAATTCTGAGGTACAAATCAATTTATCTTCTAATTCCCCTGTCCCACTGTCACCAGCATCTGCTTCTCCTCTTTACCTAGCCACTCAGCAGAGAGGAGGAGGCTGAAATCTAAGCCAATTTCCAACTATCCATCTACTTTCCATTTTTTTCAATTTGGTTGACTTTTTCTATCTGCTGTATGATCTCTCCTAGTCTCTTTGTCTTGGTGCATGCAAGCATTTTTGCTGTCATTTTAGTGGCTTTTCAGGACAGAGCAAGGGAGCAGAGATACATTATTGTGCTCAATCTGTCGTGGCTAACTAGAAGTTTCAAATGATTTCTTTAATTTTGTCTTCCCTGCTCCCATCTATAGAAATAGCTATAGAATAATGACTAACACATGAAAGAGGCTCAATAAATAAATACTGATATTTATTGATAATAAATATTAAATAAATGTAGAGATATAAAATGTTTTTGGTGTATATATACATGCAATTTAACTGAAAACTTACCTCAAATTATAAATTATTTGTTAATGCCAGGAGGGAATTTTTAAGGAGTTCAACATGGGTGATAAGCTATTGTAGAACAATAGAACTCTGAGAATATAATGGTATGATTAGCTAAGACTAACTCTGTGATGATCAATTCTAAAATGAATATTCAATTTATATTATATTGGAGTGGAACAAACATTTCCTCTCTTCTCCTCAACTTTAACAAAGACAATTCACATCTCAAAGATAATTCAGATATTGCTAATGCCTCAGTAGATGACTAAGAAGTGATTTGAACTGTATATGATACACTCAACAAGATTATTGATTAAAGAAAGAAAGCATTATATTTGGAAGTGTTATTTTCATAATGGTGTTTCTCTTCAAATTATTAATTTTCAGCAAAGTATTTTCATATCATACTCTTCCCAAAGCTAGAAAATCACCATTGTGATTTCCTCTTCAGCAATTAGCAATTTTAAAAGTGCACAAGAAAATATGAATATGGTCCTGCATGATAAATAATAAATTGCTCTTTAAAAGTCATAAGTTGTACTACTTTTTTATAAAATTATATATGGTCTATTTTAAGAGAGTGAGTTTTGAAGTGACATATATAGATAATTCATAAGGATAAAAATTAAGTTACTTGATAGTTTTCATATGTTGTGTATACATTCAAAAATCTAAAATTGATTGCTACAAAGTTAGCCTACATACAGCAATAATAACCAAAATCTGTGTCAGTGCCTTCAGAGAAAGTGAGAAATTGTCTCTATAGTGGAGCAATGTTAGTAAATAAAAATGAAATCTTAACTTTTACTTACACTTATGTCAATTTCTTAGGGCTTGAAATATGACCTGAATAAGCTGTTTGGCTCATATATGTACATCTAAATCTTTAAGGATTTTCCCTACTATAGGTGATTAAAATGACTATTAAGTAGCTTTGTTTTGACAACAAAAGCTACTTAATTCTGATAAGTTAATTTCACCTCAATAATTCTTTTATGTAGGATTCAGTTAAGCTTCTCTGGTTTTGTTACTTTGGAAGATTAATTTGTTCTATTACTGGACTTTGAATAAATTCTATCAGAGGTATTTAATTAAAAATGGTAGTTTTTATTTGATTTAGTTATTTGACTCTTACTAAAAACCTTTTAAGTTTTGCGCATTGGAATAGACCCTGGTGCCAATAATCACATTTTACAAACTATAAGAGCATGTTGAAAATCAAGTAGGTTACTGCACTAAATTAATTTTGTTATATTTATGATTAATTATATTTAACGCATATTTGTGTGCATATGGTTCAGTAACGACATCTTAACAATATGAAGTTCTTTTTCTGTGATTAACTTTTTCTAAGAAATGGTATGATTTCCAGGTGTTGTTGAAAATTACTTATTATGCAAAAATTCACGATGCAAGAAAGGCTCCATTATTAGGACCTAATCTGAAATACTGCCTTGAATCCTAGAAAGGGAATAGGATATATCAAAAATGTTGACCTTGAATATTAATGACTTCTTCCCAAGATGAAGAGTTATATTATTTGGCAAGTGGCCCTTGGGGACATCTTATCATTGTATAGGCCACTTTACTTTGCCTTACCTCTAAATACCTTTTACTTAGCTCTTTGTATTGTACGCTGATTTTTAAATGAGCTATGTCTGTTAAAAGAGATTTCTATATACTCTATCTTAGAAGTTTGTTTATTCAACAAATATTTATTTGGTACACTCTGTACATTAGATATTGTTTCAGGTTCTGGAAATATAGCAACAAATAAAACAGACAAAAATACACACCCTTATAGTCTTGTTATATCCTTGCCTACATTCTAGTGGGGGAAGATATGTATTAAGCAGGATAAATAAGAAATATATGTGGTATGTTAATCTGAAATTAAAGTACTAAAGAAACAAAAAAAGTAGGGAAGGAGTGAGATGGTTCACTGGTCGAAGTAGCTGTTAAAGTTTAGATGGAGTGACTAGGATGCCTCATGGAGTAAAGAATAGACATGGGAGGGAACTCTGTGACTATTTGGAGGAAGAACATCTCAGATAGCGGGAAAGAAATGACAAAATACAAAGGCAGGAGGGTACCTGGTGTTCATAGGAGGAGTTCAGTGTGGCTGGAGTAGAGTGGACCCTCTGAATAGTAGTTAGAGAGGAAGTCTGAGAGAGAAAGAATGTGAATGTTGGGGGCAGATCACATGGGTCCTTGTAAGTCTATGCTGGGAATGAAATGGAAAGCCATTGCAAAATATTGAGCAAGGAAGAATGTCTTCTGATAGGTTTTAACAGGATTGCATTGGCTGATAGATTGAGGATAGTATTAAAGGGGCAAGGCAGAAACAGAGACCAGATAGGAGGCTAATGCATTAATCCAGAGGGAGATTGGTGACTGGAACCTGGGTGGTATCAATAGAGATATGAGCAGAAGTTAGATTTTGAAGATAGAGCTAAGAGAATTTGCTAATGAATGGGGTGTTAGATATGACAGAAATGACAAAGTGAAGAGTGATTCCTAGTTTTTGCTTGAGCAACTAGAAGCATCATAGAACTTCCATTAACTGAAATGGAAAGACCCTGTGGTGGAGTGGTGTTAGTGGGAGTATGATATCAAGAGTTTAGGTTTGGAGGAGGGGCTTCAAGATGGCTGACTAGAGACATCTGACACTCACCTCTTCCATGAAGAAGAAACAAAATGGCAAGTAGATAATCACACTTTGAATAGGGCATCTAAGAGAGAACACTGGAATCCCACAGAGATGCAACAAGAAACATCTGAGTCACAGGAGAGGGAAGCAAGGCAGCCAGCTCAGCCAGGATTGGCTGGGAGCATGGAGAGACTCCATGGTGTGGGGAAGGGGTAAGTGAGAGATCCTCCGTGGTCCACATTTCCACCATGAATTCCTGCAACTCTAGCCACAGGAGAACCCCTCATGGGCCCTAGGAATAGCATAGGGACCTGCCTGGAAACTGCATAACAGCTTTGCTCCAGAGAGAAATCTCACAACAGGTCCTACGTAGACCCCTCAAATCCTAAGCAGTGGCAGCATAGAGATCTCAGCCTTTTGAGATCTCAGCATTTTGAGATCTCAGCCTCCCACCAGACTGCATCTTGCCCTAGGGACCAACAGTCCTTGCATCTCCACATCCCTCAAGCCCCACTGGCATCCCTCTCACATCCACCTGGAGGGCTGTAGAAACACGACACTGGTCAGACCCAGCAGAGTAGCAGGGTCCCTAGCATTCTAGCATACACAGTGTCCCGCACCCTGGGGAATAAGCAGTATAATGCACCGGGGAAGCTGGCCCTGGGACAAAGGGAGCCAGAGCGCATACTCCTTAGAACCTGAGAACTGTCTACCAGGGAAGGCTGCCACAGGCAACAACTCTGTACCCCCAAAGCAGGGCCATTGCCACACACTTTCATATGTCCTGAGGACTGATTTTCTTTGATGTTACCATTGCCATTGCTGTCATAGGCTGAAGTGGTGCCCTCCAGAGACTGAGAGCTGCCTGCCTATGGCTGCAGCCACTGTCAGCATCTCCACTTTCCCCTCCCAGCAGCAGGGCTGCAGCATACTTGCATGTGCCCTGAGGACAGGTTCTCCCTACCCATTGCCACTGCTGCTGTAGCACAGAACACACCACCAGGAGGCCTGGACATAAATCTGCCAAGTCTGGTACTACCCCTTCTGTGCCCAAGGATACCACTAGGGCTTTGGTGATTGCCCCACCCTATCCAACACCACTGGCATTTGTGCATTCCTCCCAGAGGTCTGAGGACAGGCCCATTCAACCTGTTGCTACTGCCACTGCCAGCATCCACCTGTATACATCACCTAGGGGCCTGGGGACTGGCCCACGCATCCCATCACAGCCACTGCTAGCATCAAGGCAAGCTGCTTTGGAGCCCAAAAGTTGTCCTGCCAGTACTATTGCCATTGCTCATGCCACACATGCTACCCAGGGAACTGAGGACTCACCTACCAACTTGATCTACTGCTGACATTCCTGGCAAGCAAGCAAGCCATCTAGAGGCTCAAGAATTGGCCTGTTTTGACCCACTAACACTGGTTCCTGCTAACATCGGTGCCAACATTCACTGCCCTGGGGCCCAAGGATAGGCATGCTTGGTCTGCTACTGCACCACTGGGGCCCAAGGACTGGCCCACCTGATGTCCCCATCCCCAGCAAAACTTCACCACCACCTCCAGTAACAACCACAGCCTAAGCCACCGAGGAAATTACAAACACCACTGACAGTTTATAGCAGAATAAATCATACAGAAACTACACTAATACAAAAACTCAGAATCAAAGCTACTGTCCAACCAAATCAACACTGTAGATACAGCTACAGGAAAAAGTCTTTCCCTGTGAAAACCAATCCAAAAAAGGGGCAACTATTATGATACACCAGATGCACAGATATCAATGTAAGGACACTAGAAACATGAAAAAAACAAGGAAATATGAAACCTCCAAAGGAACAAAAAATATCCATCAACAGATTCCAATGAAAAACAAATGATATCACAGAAAAATAATTCAAAATAATTATATTCAAGAGGTTCAGTGAGATATAAGAGATCACAGATGAGAAAACAAAGAAATCAGGAAAATAATTTAAGATATGAATGGGAAATTCATCAGAGAGATAAATATTATAAAAAGAAGAAAAAAAAAACAAACAGAAATCCTAAAACTGAAGAATTCAATGAAGGACATAAAAAATTCTTTTGAGAGCTTAAACAATAGAGTAGACCAAGCAGTAGAAAGAATCTCAGAACTTGAAGACAGGTCTTTTGAAATAACCCAATCAGAAAAAAAAAAAAAAAGACAAAAGATTAAAAAGAATGAACAAAGCATACATGACATATGGGACACCACAAAGTGACAAAATATATGGATTTTGGGTGTTCCAGAAGATGAAAGGAAGATCAAAGGCATAGAAAAAAAATTAACAAAATAATAGCTGAAAGCTTCTCAAGTTTAACAAGATATTTAGACATCAAGATACAAGAAGTTCACAGATCCTCAAATAGATCAAACCCTAAAAGTACTACTTCATAGTGCATTATAGTCAAATTGCCAAAAGTCAAAGAAAAAGAGAGAATTCTAAAAACAAGAGAAAAGGGTCTAGTGATATATAAGGGAAACCCCATCAGACTAGTAGTGGATTTCTCAGCAGCAACCTTACAAGCCAGGAGAGAATGGAATGATATAGTCAAAGTACTGGAAAAAACCTTCAAGCAAGAATACTATATCAGAAAAGTTATCTTTCATAAAAAGGAGAAAAAAAGTCTTTTCCAGACAAGCATAAACTGAGGGAATTCATCATCATTAGACTGGCCCTATAAGGAATGTTTGAGGTAGTCCTACACCTGGAAGTGAAAGGGTGACATTTACCATCATGAAAACACACAAAAGTATAAAACTCACTGTTAGAAAAAATGAGGAATAGAAAGGACTTAAATGTTACCCCTGTAAAAGCCCACCAAACTGCAATGATGAAAACAAGAGAGAAAGAAACAGCAGATGTATGAAACAACCAGAAAATAAATAATAAAATGGCAGGAATAAGTTCTCACCTATCACTAATGACCTTGAATGTAAATGGATTAAATTTTCCACTTGAAAGATAGAGGCTGACTGAATAGATTTAAAAACATGGCTCAACTATGTGCTGCCTACAAGAAACTCATTTCACCTCTGAAGACACACATAAGCGAGCAGCAGTAGCTATACTGATATGATATAAAACAGATTTTTCAATAAAAAACAATGGTAAGAAGAGACAAAGAAGGTCACTATATAAAGATTAAGGAATCAATTCAACAAGAGGCCATAACAATTCTAAATATATATACACCCAACACTGGAGCACCAAGATATATAAAGCAAATATTATTAGATCTAAAGGGAGAGATAGACTTTAATACAATAATATGGGGACTTAAGTATCCCACTCTCAACATTGGATAGATCATCTAGATAGAAGTCAAAAAAGAAACATTGGATTTTAACTGCACCTTAGACCATATGAACATAACAGACTTCTATAAAACATTTTATACAACAGCTGTAGAATACACATTCTTCTTATCAGCACATGGAACATTCTTCAGGATAGATCGTATGTTAGGCCAAAAAACAAGTCTCAACAAATTTTAAAAAATCAATATCATACCAAGTATCTTCTCAGAACACAAAGGAATAAAACTATAAATCAACCCCAAGAGGAACACCCCCATTTAAAAGATGGTGGTGTGAAAATTAGATATCCATATGCATAAGAATGAAACTAGACCATTATGTCTCATCATATAAAAAAATCTACTCAAATGTATTAAAGAGCTAATGTAAGATTCACAATTATAAAGCTACTAGAAGAAAACATAGGAGGAACACCCCAGGACATTGGTCTAGAAAAAGATTTTATGGCTGAGACCTCAAAAGCAGAGGCAACAGAAACAAACATAGACAAATGGGTCTATATTAAACTAAAAATATTTACACAGCAAAGGAAACAATCAACAGAGTGGAGAGACAACCTGTTGAATAGAAGAAAATATTTGCAAACTATTCATCTGACAAGGGACTAATATCCAGAAAATATAAGGAACTCAAATAACTCAATAGCTAAAAGCCTAATAATCCCATTAAAAATGGGCAAAGGACATGAATAAACATATCTCAAAAGCAGAGATATAAACAGCCAAAAGATATTTTAAAAACGCTCAGTATCACTAATCATTAGGGAAATGCAAATCAAACCACAATAAGGTAACATCTTATCTCAGTTACAAAGGCTATTATTAAAAAGGTAAAAAACAACAGATACTAACAGAGATGTGAAGAAAAGCAAAGTCTTATACACTGTTGTTGGGAATGTAAATTAGTACACCATAAAACAGCATGGAGATTTCTCAAAAAACTAAAAATAGAACTACTAGAGGATCCAGCAATCCTACTATTGGGTATTTATCCAAAAGAAATAAAATCATTATCTCAAAGGGATATCTGCACCCCCATGTTTATTGCAGCATGATTCATAATAGCAAATGTATGGAATCAACCTAAGTGCCCATCAACAAATGAATGGGTAAATGTTGAATATATACACAATGGAATACTACTCAGCCATAAAAAGAATAAAATCCTGTCATTTGTAGAAACATGACTAGAACTGGAGGACATTACATTAAGTGAAATAAGCCAGGCAGAGAAAAGCAAGTATCACATGCTATCACTTATATGTGGGAGCTAAATAGTTGATCTCGTGGAAGTACAGAGTAGAATGATGGTTACCAGAGCCTGGGAAGAATGTGTGTATTGGGGGAGAGGATGAAGAGAGGTTGGTTAATGGCTACAAATATACAGTTAAACAGAAGGAATAGTTCTGATGATCAAAATCAGAGTAGCCTGACTATAGTTAACCACAATATATTGTATAGTTCAAAAAGATAGAAGAAAGGACTTGAAATATTCCTAGCATATAGAAATGATAATTACTCAAGGTGATGAATACCCTAAATGCCTTTACTTAATCATATATTCCATGCTTGTAACAAAATACCACACATACCCTATGAAAATGTACCAAAATAAAAATAACATAAAAAAAGAGTTTAGGTTTGGCTATTTTAGATTTGAGATGCCCGTTAAACATTCAAATGAAAAGGCTGAGTGGGAAGTTGGATATACATATGATTTTGGAGTTAATACGTATGTGGTATTTAAAGCTGTGAAACTGATGATCCTTTTCATGAAAATCATGACAGTTTCTGCCATTATTGGGGAAGTTCATTATATCATATTTTAAAAAGTAATGCTATTTTAGGGTAATACTAAAATGTTTGTGCTTTCTAGGACTCAGTACATTTCTCTAGGTTTAAAAGAGCTGCAGGTCATAAGTATTTGTTACACAGAACATAGAAAAATGCTTATGCTAAAATGTTGAATAAAAAAGTATATGAAATTATATAGATTATAGAATCAGAATAATATAAAAATATGCTTAGAAAAATATGTGAATAAAATATGAAATTTTGAACAGTGATTGCCTTGGGTGTTGGGAATATCGATGAAATTTTCCAATTTTTCAAGCTTGTGTTTATTCTCCAAATTTTCCCATACAAATATGAATTACTTTTAAAATGGAAAAAAAGTAAGGTTTACCTTCCAAGGTTATGGAAAAATTTAAAAAGTTTTTCTTGTGTGCTGGTCAGTTAATGTTTAGATACATAAAGAACCCAGTGACTAATTGTATTGCATTTCCTCATTTATCATCGTATGTGATATCAACAATTTATCAATACATGAAACAGGTTTTCTAGACACCCAGGAGGAAAACTGGCCCAGTACCCAGCTTAATCCACGAATCTCACTTATATTCAGGCTGCCCATTATTTCCAAATCAAATCGATGCATTTTCCAGCTTCTTTTTAGGTCTCTGATCTCCTTCTCCAGCACATAGACTCCCTTTGGGATTTCTTTTTTAACACAAACTTTCACCATGGGGTTTCTTTTTTACCTTGTTCTTCCAGACACTCTGAAGGGTTTTGATTCTTCAAGGTTTATTTCAAAGTACTTGAAAGAGGGACCTCCTGAAGTGGGGTAAAATAGATTTAACAATACCAACCTACCTCATAAGGCTGCTGTGAGGAATAATAATATAAAGGACTACAAAGCACTTTGTAAATATAAAGTTCCATACAAATGCTTAATAATAATTACTGGGTACAGCACAATGTAGTCTTTTGTGCATTTATAGAAGTGCCAATGAGTAGGATAAGTTTCCCTCCTCCAGCTGTTTTTCGATTTTTATAATAAAAGTGTTTTATTTTAAATCATGGACAGAACATCCTTGTGCTCCAGGCCTTGGATGTGTTCCCAAGTAAGAATTGAAACAATGTCAGGCTTGGGAAAAGAAGCAGGGTGTCCCATATGCAGCTCTCTTCTTGTTTGAAGATGCTTCATAGTAGGGAAACCAGAGATGTATAACCCCATGTTATTTTTTTCTCTCTGAATTTACAGATATATATTCTGTCTATTAACAGTATATTTGTGATGTGCAGGGCAGTGCTTTCTGCTTTCAGAGCAGCATAAAGATTTACTTAAATTGTGCAATTTCACCTCTATTTTTGATGATGCAAGGGAATCAACCTCATGCTTTAAATTTCCTTTGATTGTCATTGGCATTGGACAGCTTCAAATTTCTTGTGTTTTTTAAATTTTAAATTTTTAACTATTAGGGGTACATTATAGCTGTATATATTTATAGGCTACATGTGATTTTAAAAGTTTCTTTACCCACCTCTTTAATTCACTGGACATTACAGCTCTTGCCTTCTGGTCTGTTTTCTCCTTAGTAACCAAAGCTTCCAAATATATCAATATATCATTCCTTCAGTATCTGAAAGGTACCCATGATTATTTTGGAGACCATCTACTTTTGGATATTAGAATCCTCATGAAATTACTGTTCTGATCAAAATAGTTTTGATTTATAAATCTTCTTATCATTTTTTCTAGGATGAAGTCTGACCTAAATCATCTCCATAATAGTTCACTATTGCAGTAGCTATAAGAATGACATGGTTTTCCAAAGCATGAGATTGTGTATCCTGTCACATAAAGATCCCTGGAAACTGACAGAGGATAGGGGCCCCTTTGGAGGGACACTTTGCCTACTCTCTCTTCCAGAGAAAGGGAAGTCTTTGGTGTGTGGAGAAGGTTCAAGTCCACACTTCCAATCCCTGAAGGGAGGAGATGTATATCTGATCAGGCACTCATTCTTCAGCAAACACTTATTCAGTTACTACTCAATGTTATGTACTATGCATGGTGCTGAGAAAAAGTTAATGTTAAATAAGGCACAATATCTGGCCTTAATCCAATCAAAGCCTGATAGTTCAGTCAGACATATTAACATTCAATCTGATTAAGATGACATAAATGTTATAATGGAGGTATTGCACGAAGTGAGGTAGCAGCTGAAAACAAGGAAATATTCTTCTTGAGGGAGTTAGAAAATGTTCACAAAGAAGATTATTTTTGATCTGGGTCTGGATGATGAATAAGCATTTTCCAAGCATTTGTGGAGTTTTGGGAATAGTAAGTGATTTATGTGTGAACATGGCATAATTAGCAAATGGTGAGCAATTCAGAGTGGTTGAAGTGTTCATTAAAAGGAGTGTGGTGGGAGATGAAAATGGGAAGATTGGCTGACACCGCAATGAAAGGAGCCATGCATGCTATGCCAAGAGTTGTGGACTCTTCTATACACAATGGGGAAGTTAGCTAAAGTTAGCATGATCATGTTTGTGTTTTAGAGAGATGATTCTGATACTGTATGGGGACTATTCAAATTTAGGAAATCATTGTAATGGCTCTGTAAAAATGATCAGCGTCTGAGCAGTAACAGTGACTTAAACAAAGGCTTAAGTCAATTAAACAGTGACTTAAACAGGCCTAAAACAAACCTGCAAATTTGTCTGAATAAACATCCCAGATACTCATACCTGAATGTAGCAGTGGCTTCTAAGGTCAACCTTTCAGCAATGTTCTTGGGAATGTTAACTAGTATCTATCTGAGAGGCATATGCTTCTTTCTGATTAAGACATTCTTAGCTTTGGTAAGCCACAATGGCCATGGCTGAGTGGTAGATGCAACTTCTAGTATAATTTTAGTAGCTTGGTGATGGTCAAGAATCTTCAAAATAAGTAGAATTCTTTTTGTAGTTTCAATTTAATCTTGCTAATATCTTTCTTCCACATGGAAAGTGATCCTTAAATAGAGTTTACACAACAGATTTTTTTACACTTTTCAATTAGTTTAATCATACTACAATTTCACTTGACTACAAATATAGCAACAGCAATTATACTCTAAGCCTAATTGCTAATTGCCTATAAACTAAGGATTACTTACTTTTGTGAACTGCTAGCTCAGGTTTACAGAGCATCATGTGTTCAATTCATAACAGTGCCCACCAGCAACATGAATCTCAATCTATATTCTCAATATATTAAATTAATTGGCTACAACCATCAGGCATCATCTTTCCCATTTAAATTACTGCTCTTGAGATATACGAATTTTCACTTATCACTTTTCTCATTCAGAAATTTCATTTTATTTTTAAAATCAACTTTATTGAAAAGTAATTTATGTAAGGTAAAATGCACATATTTTAAGTATACAGTTCCAAGAGTTTTGAAAAGTATATGTACTTTCAAATGCATACTACCAACCCATTCAAGACATGGAATGCTTTCATTACCCTGGAAATTTACCTTGTGCCCACTTATAGTCAAACCCCTTTGCCTTCTTACCCCAGGCAATCAGTGATCTGATTTCTATCTCTGTAAATTAGATTTATCTTTTTTAGGACTTCATGAAAATGAACCTATACAGCATGCACTCTTTTGTATTAGGTTTCTTTTTTGAGATTCAACTGTATTGTTTCATGTACCAGTAATTTAAGCCTTTCATTGATGAGTACTATTCTATCATATGAGCATGCTACAATTCGTTTATTTATTCACCTTTTGATAAACATTTGAATGATTTCTAGTTTTGCCTATTATGACTAAAATTTCTGTAAATATCAGTGTACAATTCTTTTTTGAGGACATATTTTTCTTTTTTTCTGAGGAAAATACTAAGGAGCAGAAATGATGGTTTTATAGTAAGTATATGTTTAACTTTATAGGAAACTGCCAACTTGTTTTCCACAGTGGTTGTTACCATTTTGCACTCTCATCAGCAATGTGTAAGAGTGCTAGTTGCTTCACATCTTGACTTATTATTGTCAGTTTTTAAATTTAGTTGTTATAGTGCAGTGGTCCCCAACATTTTTGGCATGAGGGACCAGTTTCATGGAAGACAATTTTTCCATGGACGAATGGATGGAGAACAGGGGGCTGGTGCAGAGCTCAGGTGATGATGTGCAGCCTGGTTCCTAACAGGCCAGGGGTTGGAGACTGTAGTTCTAGTGGCTATATAATGAAATCTCATTGTGATTTCCTTGATGGCTAATGATAAACATTTTCTTCAAAAAACATGTTTTTTGCCATTCATATCTATTCGAGGTTTTCGCCCATTTTATAAATCAGTTATCTTATTATTTAGTTTAAGAATTCTTTATCCTGGATATGAGTCTTTTGTCAAATTCATGTATTATGAATATTTACTCCCAGTCTATGTATTGCTTTTTCATTTTCTTATTGGTAGTTTTCAAACAGCAGAAGATTTAAATTTTGCTAAAGTAAAATTAATCAATTTTTCTTTTATGGCTTGTGATTTTTTTATGTCTGCCTAAGAAATAATTGCCTATCTATTTTTAAAAATTTTCCCCAACATTTTGTTCTAAAAGCTTTATAGTTTTATTTATACATTTAGGTTTGTAATCCATTTAAAATTAGTTTTTTTGGATGGCATGAAGTTCTCTTTATTTTTCATATGGATATCCAGTTATTCTAACATCATTTGTTGGGATTTTTCCTTCCCTTATTGATTTGACTTGGCATTATGCTGAAAATCAGTTGACATTATATGTGGTTCTGTTTCAGAACTCTCTATTATGTTCCTTTGATCTATATTTCCATGATCTATAGTTCTATCTTTAGTAACATGCTGATGGGTTTGTAGCCAAGGAGCAATAGGTTACACCACATACTCTAGGTGTGTAATAGGTTATACCATCTAGGTTTGTGTAAGTACATTTTACAATGTTTGCACAACGGTGAAATCACCTAATAAATAATTTTTCAAAATGTTTCCTCATCGTTAAGTGACACATGACTATCTGAAAAAGAAATTAAAAACATCCCATTTATAATACCCACACAGAAATAAGATACTTAGGAATAAATTTAACCAAGGAAGTGAAAGATCTCTCCACTGAAAATGATAAAAATTAATGAAAGAAATTGAAAAAGACAATGAAATGGAAAGATATCCCATGTTAATGGATTAGAATAATTAATGTTGTTAAAATGTCCAGATCACCCAAAGTGATCTATAGTTTCAATACAATCCCTATCAAAATACCAGTGACATTCTTCAGAGAAATAGAAAAAACAATCCTAAAACTCATATAGAAACACAAAAGACCCTGAATAGCCAAAGCAATACTGCCTCCAACAAAGCTGGAGGCATCACACTACCTGACTTCAAAATATATTACAAAGCTATGGTAAACAAAACAGCATGGTACTGGCATAAAAAAGAACAAAAAGACCAATGGAACAGAATAGAGAGCCTAGAAATAAATCCATACATTTACAGCCAACTAATTTTTGACAAAGGTGCCAAGAACACACAATGGGGAAAGGACAGTCTCTTCAATAAATGGTGTTGGGAAAATTGTATATCCATGTGCAGAAGAATGAAATTAGAACTTTATCTCACACCATGTACAAAAACCAACTAAAAATGGATTAAAGACTTAAATGTAAGGCCACAAATTGGGAAACTAATAGAAGAAACCATTCATGACATTGGTTTGGGCAATAATTTTTGGATATGACCCCAAAAGCACAAGGAGCAAAAGCAAAAATAGACAAATGGGACAGCATCAAACTGAAAAGCCTCAACATGGTTACTATAGCAAAGGAAACAATATACACAGTGAAGAGACAACTTACAGAATGAGAGAAAATATTTATAAACTATATGCCTAATAAAGGGTTAATATTCAAAATATATAAGGAACTCAACTCAATAATAAGAAAAGAAATAATCCAATTTTTAAAAAAATGGGCAAAGGACCTGGATGGCATTTCTCAAAAAAGACACATAAAAATGGCTAATAGGTATATAAAAAATGCTGAACATCGCTAATCATCAGGAAAATTCAAATTAAAATCACAATGAGATATGACCTTGTACCTGTTAGAATGGCTATTTTGAAGACAAAATCTAACAAGTGTTAGAAGCATTTAATAAATGTTAAATGTCAAGGATGTGGAGAAAAGATAACCCTTGTACACTGTTCATAGGAATATAAATTAGTATAACCATTCTGGAAAACAGTATGGAGGTTCTTCAAAAAATTAAAAATGGTACCACCAGTCAATCCAGCAATCCCACTACTTGGTATATTTCCAAAGAAAATAATATCATTATGTTGAAAAGATTTCTGTACTCATGTTTATTGTGGCATTATTCACAGTAGTCCAGATATGGAATCAACTTAGGTGTCCAGCAACGGATGAATGGAGAGAGAAAATATGGTACGTATAAATAATAGAATACTATTAGCTATAGAAAAGAAAAAAATTCTGTCATTTGTAACAACATGGATGGACCTGGAGGACATTATGTTAAGTGAAATAAGCCAGGCACAGAAATATAAATGATCTCACTCACATGTGGAATCTAAAAAACTTGAACTCATAGAAGTAGAGAAGTAGAATGGCAGTTACCAGGGGCTGGAGTGGTTGCAGGGAGGAGTTTGGGGAAATATTGGTCAAAGGATGCACAATTTCAGTTGGGTGGAAGGAATAAGTTCAACAGATCTATTGTTCAATGTAGTGACTATAGTTAACAATATATTTAAATTCATGAAAAATGCTAAGAGAGTGAATGTAAAGTGTTCTCACCACAAAGATGATAACTGTGTGAGGTTATGCATATGTTAACTAGTTATTAGGTTGGTGCAAAAGTAATTGTGATTTTAGCATTGTTGTTATTTGCTGCATGATATTGGAATACATTCTTAAATAAATATTGTTATGTTATACATCATTTTAATGTGCATTTCTCACTTTATGTTTTTTTGCTAATGACTTATTACTTTCTCTTTATTTTATATTTATTTTAGATTATGGAAATAATATTAGACAATAAGAAAATTTGAGGGATTTTCTTATTAGAGTTCCAAATGGGTTGTAAAGCAGCAGAGACAACTTGCAACATCAACAACTTATTTGGCCCAGGAACTGCTAATGAACGTACAGCGCAAAGGAGACAAGAGCCTTGAAGATGAGGAGTGCAGTGGCCAGCCATCGGAATCTGACAAAGACCAATTGAGAGCAATCATCTAAGCTGCTCCTCTTACAACTACTATAGAAGTTGCTGAAGAACTCAATGTTGACCATTCTATGGTCATTCAGCATTTGAAACAAATTGGAAAGGTGAAAAAGCTCGATAAGTGGGTGACTCATGAGCCGACTGAAAATAAAAAAAGTAGTAGTTTTGAAGTGTCATCTTCTCTTACCGTATGCAACAACAAACCATATCTTGATTGGATTGTGACTTGTGACTAACAGTGGATTTTATATAACAACCAGCAATGACCAGCTCAGTATTTGGACTGTGGAGAAGCTCCAAAGCACTTCCCAAAGCCAAACTTGCACCAAAAAAAGGTCATAGTCACTGGTGGTCTGCTGCCAGTTTGATCCACTACAGCTTTCTGAATCCCAGAGAAACAATTACATCTGAGAGGTATGCTCAGCAAATCAATGAGATGCACCGAAAACTGCAATGCCTGCAGCTGGCATTGGTTAACAGAAAAGGCCCAATTCTTCTTCACAACCAATGCTTCAAAAGTTGAATAAATTGAGCTACGAAGTTTTGCCTCATCCTTCATATTTACCTGATCTCTTGCCAACCAACTACAACTTCTTCAAGCCTCTTGACAACTTTTTGCAGTGAAAATGCTTCCACAACCAGCAGGATGCAGAAAATACTTTCCAAAGTTCATCGAATCCTGAAACATGGATTTCTATGCTACAGGAATAAACAAACTTATTTCTTGTTGGCAAAAAATGTGTCGATTGTAATGGTGCCTATTTTGATTAATAAAGATGTGTATGAGCCTAGTTATAATGATTTAAAACTCATGGTCCAAAACCACAATTACTTTTGTACCAACCTAATATATTTAATAATTTCTCAACATATATATACTTCAAAACATCAAGTTGTACATGATAAATGAATATAATTTAATCTATTAATTAAAAAAATAAATAAAAATAAAATAAATCTACAAAAAAATGTAACTCTATACTATGTATTTGTCAAGATAGGAAAGAGAAGTTGAGACTGAAGCTTTGAAAATGAATAAAAATCTTTCCATTTAAGATTTATTATATTATATTTTTCCTATTTTGTGAAGAAAAAACATTTTTTTGTTTAACTGATCTTTTAGGGGAAGAAGTGGTTTAAGGATAACTGAAATTACGTGATTTTTGAGTAGTTCTTTTAAATTCTTGCTTAAAACCTTAAAAATAAATTGTACCCAAAGTGATAAGTACCACAAAGGATTATCGATACTCTAAAAAGCAATACTAGGCAATCCTGGGTTCAACCTGGTCTTTTCTTAGGTTAATATAGATGAATTCTAAACATATCCCTTACTAAGGAACAGTGAGTAAAGATGAAATAAATGTGACCTTGTTGCTATGTTTAGCAGCACTATTATGTGAAACATTATATTTTATGACTATAAGGTGTTGGAGAAAGAGAGAGGGGGGAGAGAGAGAGAGAGGGAGAGAGAACTCATAGTTACAATGTACTTGTATGTGTCAAGCCCTGCTTTAAACACTTTACATATTATTATAATTATTTCTTCCTATAATAACCTTATACTACTATAATCCAAAGGACACTTTTGACAGAAGAAGTAACTTTCTCAAAGTCACACAGGTAGTAAGTGGATTGAACCTAGGCAGCCTGACTCTGGAGTTTGGGCTCTTAACTAGTTCTTTGTCGTACTTATTACTAAACTCGAACAGAGAATGCCCAAATGCACTATTTTTGCTTTGAATGACTAAATGACTATTATATAGAAATGATAGGTACACCGATAATGTTTTTATTTGTGAAACTAAGAGAATACTCTAAAGTGAATTCCATAAGGATGATTAAACAAAATGTAGACAATTTTTAGATCTTCCATTAAAGCAAGAGTCAGTTAATCAATTCTTGTGCTTATACAGGATGGCAAAGATAATTTCAACTAGTTCATTCGTTGAAATGATTCAGTTTTAGGGAAGGGCATGTTTAGTTAACCTAATACTTTTGCATTATGTAAACATAAGCCATGTGAGTGATATCAAATTTAAACATTCTAGTTTTAGCATTGTCTCCAAAGCAATTAGTGTGCTATTTGGGGGAAATATCTGGGCATTTCCCCCTCATAATTAGTATTGTTTTTATAAAGCTATTAAACAACCTGCTAAAAAACTAAAACTAAAAAAGAAAAAAAGGCTTGTAGAGGGCATTACCTTTCAAAGAAGGATGGCTCCATTAATATGACAAATGTTGAATACATTTATCCAACTGTTTAATGAAATTGGGAGATCTAGGTTCCTTAGGAAAGGATTTCTTACAGTGACATTGCAGGACTGCCATGGCAAAGGCAGGAAGGAAGGTGGTTCCTCTATCCAATTTCTATTGAGCTTTGTAAAAAGCCAGCCAATTATAAATGCATTCTTTCTCTGATCTGGGGCTCTCCTGTGCATTTTAACCTCCTCTGAGTATTTTTATCTTTGCTTATTTTAAGAGGTTCTATACCAAGGTATCTTTAGTGAGAGGCTTTTTGAGAATATTTTATTGGCACCTTGAGATGCAATAGCATAACCCAGCCCTACAACTCCAGTGTGATACACTGAATATGACATTTTTGGAATCCTTAGAATAATAATTTATACTTATAAGGCTATGAAATACAAATGATTCACAAAACAGTCATGAAATAGTTATAGAAGATTTAGAAATGGGGTATTTAAAAGCATATTTGTACAGACAATGAGGTAAAAAATCAATACAGAGAGAACCAGGATTTATATTTTTCACAAAAGTACTAAGGGCACATTGTCACAGAATGAATCTGCACAATTATTCACAACTTGTAATATTCAGAGTTATACGCATAGCTTTTCAGAGATTTAAGGAAATTTCAATTCCCATGACAAAATTTTAGCCAATGCAGAAGACAGTGTCTTGTGTCACCAATATATGGACATGCTGGCTAAAATAAATGCTTTGCATAGATAGTCAATCATGAATCCAAGAGAGAGATCCCCACGAGCCAGAAATGAAGAGGAACCATAAAGTTCAAGTGAGCAGGAGCTGAAGCTAAATGGTTGGGTGGTCTACAAACAAAACATAAGTTGGGGGTGGGGCATGAAGCAGTGACTGGGGGAGTATTATCTGTCTTTCCTGAGTGGAAAAGGGGTACAGTTTGAAGGCTCCTTATAGTCAGAGAGCCAGAATTGAAACACTAACACAGAGCCAGGATTCAGGAGAAGACTGCCTTGAGTGAAAGTGGTGTTCAGAAGTACTTCATACCTTGATATGGGCAAGTGACTAGCAGTTTGCCTTCTGCCAGTAAGAGTAGATGCAAAGTCACTCACAGATACTACCAGTGTCCTGAGTGGACACTGCAATGCCTGGAACAGGATAAGGCACATTAGAGGTGGAAAATATTTACCAAATGGGAATGAACACCAGGCAGGCACCTAGTATAATGCTATCTCCGATTTTCTTCAGCTCCTACCATGGTTCAGGAATGTTCACCAATAGGGATACAAGTAGTGAAAAAAACACCCATAAAATCCTTGCCTTCATGGAATTCACATTTCAGTTGTCTGAGGATCAACCACAAATAAACACATAAATATAAAGTAGGTCATGCAATGGCAAGTGCTATGAAGAAAAGTAAAGTAAGTTGAAGAGGTTGGGGTAGAGGAAGGGGAGCTATTTGATATAGAGTAGCATGGGAAGGCTTCACTCATGAGGTGACGCTTGACCAGAGACCTAAAAATATTAGAGCATGAACCATGCAGCTATCTGGGGGAAGGTACACCAGGCAGAGGGAACAGCAAGGCAAATGTGCTGAGGCAAAGGTGTTCCTGGTCAGTTCAAGAAATAGCAAGGAGAGGAGTAAGCAGGAGAAATGGGACAGGAGGTACATTCATCTCCTGAGGTTGTGGAAGATGGCTTTATATATATATATAAGGTATTATGGGCTTTGCTCAGAACTTTGGATTTTAGTGTCAGTAAGATGACATGATTTAGAAGGATCCCTCTGGCAGCTGTGTGGTGAATACCCTGGAGGGAAGACGAGAGTGGGAAGACCAGTGAGAAGGCTATAGCAATACGGCCATTGTTATGAAAATCTTAAATAAGTTACTACCATATCAAATCCATTAGGACTAAAGAATAATGCATGACGAAGAGGCTTTATATTAGGATATAAAGATAATTAACATCATAAACACCATTAGAGCTGTATATCATATTAACAAATTAAGGAGTTAAAGAGAGTATCTCAGTTTCTGAAGATGTTATTAATGGTTATTTAATGGTTATTATATATAAATTCCCTTCCAGGTAGGAATAGATCTTAACCTGATAAAGCACAACTACCAAAATCACCTCTAAATATTCAGTGGCAAAACATTTAGAAGCATTTTGATTGAAGTCAAAACAAGAGCACATGCTGTCAGCACTATTATTTAATAGTTTACTGAAGAATCTGGCTGGTGCATTAGAACCAGAAGAATTTGAAAATAGCATAATGAATGATAAGGAGGAGGCAAAGTGATTTTGATTTGTAGGTGATAATATATACATTAAGGCTAAAAATTTGAGTATGAAATAATTCTTGAATATAAAAAATCAACACATAAAAATAATTCTATACATCACTAATAACCAAATTTAAAATCATATAGAAAACAGATACAACTCAAAAATATAAATGTACAGAAATAAACTTCAAAAAAGATATATAAGAACTCTATTAAAGAAATTACAAAATGTTATTCAAGGACATAATAAATGTGAGGATTTACCATGGTTATGGATGAAAAGATTCAAAACTAGAAAGATAACAAATTTTCCTTTTATTAATCCATAAATGTAATGCAATTTAAGTATAATTCTTAATAACATTTTACATAGAACCAAAAAACTGATTCTGAAGTCTGTATGAGAAAGTCATGATCCAAAAATGTTGTCCAAAACAATTCTGGAAATGTAGTAAAGGAGGAGTCATCTAGCCTATCTTACGATAATATAAAGTTCTAATAATTGAAACAATATGGTGTAGACATAATGTCAAGCATCTGTGAGAACAGAGAATGTGACAGAGAAATCATTAGAATTCAACTGAAGAAAGAAGGTATCATTAATAGCAATAAATGATATTAGGAAAATTGGTCTTTTATATAGAAAAGTATTGACTCTGATATATATTCATTTAACAGTTTTCATTTACATTTGGTAATATACTATAAATCACTTCTAAAATATCTTTCCTTCTCTCCCCTGAGCATAATTTTTTCTAAAGCAGAAATTTACCTAAACTGAAGTCTTCCAATCCTGTCGAACCAAATTTTAACAGAATTGGGTAAGATGTGACTAGTACTGTGGCAACTGTTTGACTTAATGAAAGGAAGTAACTGTGGTTCTGGAAGAATTAGACTAAACAAATCATATTCAAATTTTATATATCATTTAATTGTAAGATTCCAATTTCAATGCTGACCTTTCTTTTAATGTTTTATATATTTTCTTTCAGGTCATAACATATTTTAGATTATGACCTTCCTACATACACCCACCCAATCCTTAGTCCCTTCAAAAAAATAAAAAGTAAAAACATAAAAAATTTAAAATAACATATTTTAATAGTTGAAAATAGAAAGGAAATACTTAAAAACAATATGGTAATTTATTTCAAGAGCCAATTCATAAGCAGATCCATGTTTGTAAATTATCTGTAGGAGATGAAAACACACAAAGAACAATTTTCTATATGATCATAATGACTTAAACACAGACCTAAGCATTAGGGCTTTATAAACAAATTATATGATATTGCAAATGCTGTTAATCAGATAGCTTTAACACAAAGATTTCAACCTAATTTTTAAGGTCGCTCTTGCAGGTAGCAGGCAGTGGTTCTTACATATTAGTGTGCAGACTAATCACTTGACAACACTGCTAAAAATGAAGATCCCCACGCTCCACACCGAGAGGTCCCAGTCACAGGTTCTGGAGGGGAGCCTAGGGCTCTTCAGTGGTAACAAGCCCCTATGTGACTCTGATGCAGGCAGACTTTGACCACATTTTGGGAAAGGTGGGGTAGGAGAATCAGGGGGAAACTCCCTGCTGGTTTCTTTTTTGACAAGTGCCATTTCCATCTTTCTCATTCTCCTTTCTCCTTTCTGCTCCAGAAATTCAAAGAGGCAAATAGTTGAAATAGACATTGGCCAGTGTGGGGGGGAGAGAAATATGAATTCTCTTCAGAATCTTAATTCTAAGGTCCTTTAAGGTGTATTTGGCTATTTATTTGAGGTTCTTTATTGTTTTTATTTATTTTATATGTATAAATTTTATTTCAAAATATTATAGGGGTACAAACGTTTTGGTTACATAAATTGCTTTTGTACTGTTTAAGTCAAAGTTATAAGTGTGTCCATCACCCGGATGGTGTGTATTGTACTCATTAGGTGTGAATTTACCCATCCTCATCTCCTCCCTCCCATCCACTGGATTTCTGATGAATATTTCTGATGAATATTATTTCTATACATGCACATAAGTGTTAATTGATTAGTTCCAATTTAATGGGGAGTACAGGATGGAACTGGAGACCATTCTTCTAAGCGAAGTATCACAAGAATGGAGGTTCTTTATTGTTTTGATGGATAATGATGTGAATCAAAAGACCTGGGTGTTTGGTCTAAATATTCAAACATTATCTAACATTATCTAACCATACTGTAAGTTGACTTAATTCATAGGAATGCAGTGTTGATAAAATGAAATAGCATATATAAAATGATAAGTGTGATGCAAGTGCAAATTCATATCTTCATTTATGGATTTTATTAAATATAGTTAAGTATTCCAAAGGTAATTGTCTATACTTTTTGAACATGGATAGTTTTAAGAAATTATATTTTAAAAGGGGACCATATTACTATGAGCTCTAAATAAAAATATGAATTTGAATTTTCAACCTGAATAAGTCTATTGATAAATCTTTGCTTGGTGAACTAGATATAACTACAAAACCCACTGCTCCAGCCAGGGCTACAAATATAATATGATGATATCTTTTCTATTTCTTTGCTTAATTACTTGACACACCCACTATCCCCATTAGCCATATAAGACAGAAGTTAAAAATCTCTCTCTGAGGTTCAGTTGTCCAAGATTCCTGGGACTTACTTAGGTCCAAGGTTGTTGGAGCTTCTTCCAAAGATCAAGGGATGAATAGTAGTAGGACATTCTGATTGGTTCACTGCAAGTTCATAGTTTGGAGTTGCCCTTGCCTCTGTTTCCACTGCAGAGTATTACTATTGTAATTTGTTCATTTGTATACAGCAAAGACTATTCTTTTTCATTTAGTTATGACATTTTTATTAGGACCCATTTCTGTACTAGAGTGGCTGTCATACTTGGCATCCAGGTTATAGTTTGTTAAAGTTGCATTCATGCATAGAGCATGTATTTTGTACCTAAATATGAGACAAAGAGGCTTGAGGGGGTTCCAGTCTTAGCCATGTGATCATGAATGCCTCAGCACTGGCCTTAAGATTCCCCCCATACTGTGCTAAGATCCTCTTTGTAGTCCTTGATGTTCATTTCTATCAATGACTTTCAGTAAGACCATCTCAAATCCTGAGGTCAAGGAATAAGTAAGATTGAAATCTCACTCTTTCCAGTAGCTTTTTCTGTTAATAGGAATTTTCTCTCTTTCCTCCCTTGAGATGGCTCTTGTATTTCAAGGGGGTCTTAGGAGTGGCAGACTTGATTAAGCCAAAAAAAAAAAAATAGATCTTTTACACTCTTCCCCCAGAGTAACTGGTGCCCAGCTGGCATATGCAAAATAGGAGGGACTGGTCCAGGTACTTTCAAAACAAAGAATAAATTCTCCAGGGTGACTTGTGTTTTCTGAATTCCACCTAAACAAGCATTGAAAACTGGTGACTACCAATTGAAGAGAGCGTTGATTGTTTAGTTTGAGTATCCAATGACTAGCATAGGAATTTAAATTTTTTTTACTTGAATGCTTTTAAATGGGATATATTTTCATTTTTCCTTGTATGACTCATTACCCCTGTTATCTTACATTCAAACAATCCATTCACACATGCATACCTACTTAGCCCCTGTAAATGTTTCCTTTCACACATCTACTCAAAATTGACTTTAATTTGACATGTTTTGCTTGCTACACAAACACAACCATTCCTAGTTGATTTATACATCAAAAGATTTTTACATACAAGATCATATCATCAGCAAACAGATAGTTTGACCTCCTCTTTCCCAGTTTGAATGCCCTTTATTTTCTTCTCTTGCCTGATTGCTCTGGCTGGGACCTCCAATACTAGTTGAATAGAAGTGGTGACAATGGCACTCTTGTCTTGTTCCAGTTCTTAGGGGGAATGTTTTCAATTTTTCCCCATTCACTATAATGCTGACTGTGGGTTTGTCATATATGGCTTTTACAATTTTTAGGTATGTCCCTTCTATGTTTGTTGAGAGTTTTTAAGCCTCCATCAAAGATTCCTGGAATTGATAAATAAATTCAGCAAAGTCTCAGGTTACAAAATCAATGTAAACAAATCAGTAGCATTTCCATATACTAATAACAGTCAAGTGGAAAGTCAAATCAAAGACTAAATACCATTCACAATGGCTATGAAGAAAATAAAATACCTAGGATGTATTTTATTAACCTACAAGGAGGTTAAAGACTTCTACAAGGAGAACTACAAAACACTGATCAAAGAAATCACAGAAGACACAAACAAATGGAAAAACATTCCCTGCTCATGGATTGGTAGAATTAACATTATTAAAATGTTCATGCTTCCCAAAGTGGTTTACAGATTCAATGCAATCTTCAGCAAAATACCAGTGTTATATTGCACAGATATAGAAAAAACAATCCTAAGCTTTATTTGGAACCAAAAAAGAACCTGAATAGCTAAAGCAATCTTAAGGAAAAAGAACAAATCTGGAGACATCACATTATTTGACTTCAAATTATACTATAATATGAGGTTGTAGTAACCAAAGTAGCATGGTACTGGTATAAAAGTACAGACATAGACCAATGGAACAGAATAGAGAACCCAGAAATAAAATCAGCTACTTTCAACCAATTGATCTTCAACAAAGCAGACAACAACATACATTGGGGAAAGAATGCCCTATTTGAAAAATGGTATTGAGAAAATTGGATAGCCACATGCAGAAGAATGGGACCCAAAGCTCTTGTCATATACAAAAATTAATTCAAGATGGATTAACAACTTAAATGTAAGGCATGAAACCATAAAAATTCTAGAATAAAATTTTGGAAAAACTCCTTTAGACATCAGCCTAGGGAAAGAATTTATGACTAAGACCCCCAAAGGCAAATATAGTAACAACAAAAATAAATAAATGTGACTTAATTAAATTAAAAAGCTTCTGCACAGCAAAGAAAATAATCAACAGAGTGAATAGACAACATACAGAATGGGAGAAAATATTCCCAACCTATACATCTGACAAAGGACTGATATCCAGAATCTACAAAGACCTCAAACAAATCATCAATAAAAAATAAACAATCCCATCAACAAGTGGGCCAAATACACCACAAACAGAAGTTTTTTGAAAGAAGATAGACAAATGACCAAAAAACATATGAAAAAATGCTCAGCATCACTAATCATCGGGGAAGTGAAAATTAAAACTACAGTGAGATACCATCTTACCCCTTCTGAATGGTCATTATTAACAAGTCAAAAAACAACAGGTGCTGGTGTGGATGCAGAGAGAAAAGAACACATATATACTGTTGGTGGGACTGCAAATTAGCACAATCTCTATGGAAAACAGTATAGAGATCCCTCAAAAAAATGAATGTAGACCTACCCATTGGATCCAGCAATCCCACTACTGGGTATGTATCCAAAGGAAATGAACTCATTTAATCGAAAAGACAACTGCACTTGAATGTTTATTGCAGCATAATTCACATTTGCAAAAATGTGGGATCAATCTAAGTGTCCTTCAATTCATGAGTGGATAAAGAAATGTATATATACACCATGGAATACTACTCAGCCACAAAAAGGAATGAAATAATGTCATTTGCAGAAATGTGGAGCAAACTAGAGAACACTATCCTAAATGAAGTATCTAAGGGATGGAAAACCAAACACCATATGTTCTTACTAATAAGTAGGAGCTAATAGATGGGTACGCATGAGCACAAAGTGATATAAAAGACATGAGAAACCCAAAAGGGAGGAGTGCAGGAGGATGAATGTGGGATAAAAACTTACCTGTTGGGTATATTGCACACTATTCTGGTGATGGGCACACCAAAAGCCCGGACTTAGCATTATACAACATATCCATGTAACAAAAATACTTGTATCCCCCCAATTAATATTTTGAAATAAAAAAGATTTTTACAATATTAAATATTACCTAAGGTTCAGTTCTAAAACTTTAAGCTTATTATTAAAAATAATATAGAGACAGAAAAAAAACTTGGAGTACAGCACCTTGTTTCCAGGTTTAAGATATTTTTATTTCTGCAAAAAATATTTGCCAGTTTATAAAATAGCATGTACCCTACCAAAATGATGATGCATTTGATGATGGTGATCATCAGAAGTATAATACCAATATTTAAGGTCATTTTCATTTTAATTTAAACCTTTTTCCTAGACTATGATTATTTCAGATATGAAACTGTGAATATGAGCTAATTTGAAGTGAAAATATCAGTAAACTAGGAAACATCAACATTGAATTGGTTTTTGTATCTAAATGATGAAGCAAAGGCATGACCTCATTGGATTTCTATTTTCTATTATGCAGAAAGGGGCCATAATGTCTCATACTGATTTTGTGAGCATGGCATGAGAAAAATGTATCTTTATGATACATTATTGAATAGCTGAATCTCTAAAAATTGTGTGAAAAATTGATGTATTTTTTTTCCAGATTAAATTAGAAATGCAGTAGAAAAAATGTTTTTAGGAAATTTATAGTGAATTATTTTGTGGATAGTGTTAGTATTTCCTAATATCTTGTATCTTTAGGTTAAGGTTTAATACATTATTTTTCTAATAGATAAATATATTTAACCATGTAAAAAAGTCCCTAAAAATGTAAAAGAAAGCTATAAAATATTTAAAACAATTTTTTTATTATAAAAAAGCAAACATTCTAAACAAATATCTTATAAATATTTTATAATTGTGTAAAATATCTGGTTAGTTGGCTAACATAATAATTAGGGGACAATTTAAAATAAATTTTAATGTGAACATTAAAATTCTAACTTGAAGGCAATGGTAGAAAGTTTTTATTGAGAAATTTGGTAAAATATAAATAATTAATAAAAATAGCCATTCTATTTGTAGGTTGTGTGACAAAGACAATATTATAAAATTTTATGTTTAATAAAAGTTTAAGCAGTACATATTCTCATCAGTGCAATGAAGTTATTTATTGCTTATAGATATATTTTTGTGTAATATCCTTAGTGAATTAGGTAATTATGGGTTATATTCATTTTGTACTCACTAAATCCACCTGGAAATGCCAGGGCAAAAAAAAGAAAGAAATACTTAGACAACACTGGGTGTATATTACTACTTAAATCATACTTAATTGATCCCTAGTTTCTGATTTTTTCCAACCATGATGTTTACATAGTTCATACTTTTTTCACTTGTTATGTCATTTTTGATTTTTATTTATAGCTGGATAAATCCACCACCTTGGCTAAGGAGAATTACAAAGCAATTGTAAAAATGGTGATTTATTATAACTAAGAGAAAGAGTTACTTAGTCATAAATTAATGCATAATCTATCTTTTCCAGTATGCACTGGTTATATGAGGCATATATTGTTCTATCTCTATGAAAGGTCTCTTCTCAAAAAGGAAAGAGATAATAAAAATACATTGAAAAAGGTGTTATATCTGTAATTTAAAAAAAAATAGTTCCTCTAATGTTTCTGGTTAGTTTACAAAAATTTTTTCTATTTTTTTTTGAATCCTTTAAACATTTTTGACATTCATTATTTTAACTACATCCTTAAATATTTTATATGCTTCTATTTATAATGACTTTTAGTATATTCCCAGTGATAAAAACACCATTAATTCAGTTGCCTTCTTTTTGCTCTATTTGGTTTATAGTAGAAAGACTGCTTTGTCTTTTATAAACAATACAAAATGACATTGTTTCGTTTTCTAGGTCTCTTAAGTGGTAATTTTGGGAGAAAATAGTTCTCCTACTACAGCTTTTGTGCAAAATGACAAAGGTAGAAACAACTGCTTCTGTCCCAAAGGCACAACTGTCCACAGTCAAAGTGAATGTCATTCCAAGAATCAATTACGTGTTGAGAAAGAGACCACTCAAGGCACTAGACTGTATTTTCAAAAAGGAAAGAAAAAGAAATCTCTAGTTTATATTGGTCTCTTATTGGAGGAGAAAAGCTTAGATTCATTCTTTTTATTTGTTTCTCCCTCTCCTAGATGGCTTTAATCTTACAAATATATAAGCACATTGCTTTACATTTACCTTCCAATTTTTTTCCCCCCAATGGAAAACTGTTTCAGCTCATACAAGGCAGCAGCCTTCATTTGGCCAAAATGATGTTTACCCCAAATGTTACATTCTGACTTAAATGTCCAAAGTGGAAACAGTTAAGAATTCCATTAACCTTAGCAAATGATATAAATTAATTTAACAAAAAAAGATTTTTAGGGCCTGTGACAAGATGGCCGACTAGAGACATCACTAGCCAGAGAGTCCTGGAGGGAAGCAAGGGTTTCAGATAAAGGAGAGGGGGAAATGGGCCCAGCTCAGGTGTAGTTTGGAGGAGGAGGTGCCAGAGCTTGCTAGAGACTTCAAAGAGGGAAATTGGGAAGAACAGGGGAAAGGAAAAAGAAAAAGAGGAGAAGAGCTCAGTGAGGATCAAGCCCAGAGAGGCTTGGCGCCCAGTGAAGGGGTAAGGGGTAATCCTGTTTCCCCCTCCCACACACCTTCAGTAATCAGAAGGCTACTGAGTTATGTGGAAGCTTTTCCACCCTTGTGAGCCTGGGCATTGCTGCAATCACTGAACTGTGTGGAGATCTGGTGTGATCCCGGAGCTTAGACATTCTGTACAGGCTTCCCTCCAGGGGAGGAGGAAGAGCGGGGGTCCCAGCTCTCCTCCATCCAGACTTTCTTCCTCCCCTGCCCCTACCTCACCCACTGCAGCTAGGAGGGCAGATTGAGACTTTCTGGAGCAGCCGCCTCTCATTAGCTGTGGCGTTTTCCAGTCTGGGGTGTCCATGGAGAGCAGGGCCCATACATTCCCCCTTGGGGACCTGCAGTGGACACAGGGGTGCCCAGTCAGGGGGTTCTCTGTTCCTGGCACTCCCCAGAGGTGCACACCAGAAGATCAGATGTGCAGGTCAAATCCCATGCCCCCAGGACTTGAGCAGATTACTAGGGAGCACAAGGGAGAGATTTGAGGGCTTGACTCGGGAGGTGAGGGAATCCACAAAGGCAGGACTGACAAGAGAATACAGTGGCAGTGCAAGCTGGAACACCCATCCCCACAGGAAAGTTGCACTGTGCCATTGCTGCGGAGGGTGGCACATTGGGGCACCAATTTGCAAACAGACCTTGGAGGTAGCATCTTGGGGTAGGGTAGTGAGAAAGGGTCAGAACTCACTTCAAGAGCCAGTTGATGAATTATAGACAGATCCTCCCCCATGAGCAATCTTTCCAGTTTTGAGAGACTGCTCTGGCCCCTCTCACAGTGGCTTTTCCCAGGGCCCTGGGATAAGACCTTTGAGCCCTGCTGAGACTTTGCCGAGCCTTCTAGGCTTGCCCAACCTAAATCTGCCCAGCCTCACTCCCCTACCCACCTCTGTTGTGGTAGAGAACAAGCTATTGGGCCCCTCCCACTGCCTGGGGCAATCAAGCACTTGTCTTAAGGGTCTAAAGCCTATTGCAGGTACAAAAGAACATGTCTGCAGTTGAATCTTTCCTGCAAGCATCAACCACTGACAGGGAGAACAACTGTATAGGTTATTACAGCATCTACTGACTCAATCAAACAGGGCCTGGCCAATTCTTACTCATAGGCACCACCCACCAACTCAGATATTAAGCCTGGGGTCCCAAAACAGTTCACACTGTTGGGAAGAGGGGAAGACAGAAGAATAGAAGCAACTCATGGGAGCACTTCTTATTAGGAGAGAAATAAAAGTTGTAGACAGCTCAAGCTGCGAGGGGTTTCCCTTACCCACTGCAGATCTCTGGGCTGATCAGGGAGCTGCTCGGAGTCTGTGCAGAGACATCGCACTGGAGAGCAGGTGCAGCAGAGATCCAGTGACTGTCAATCCTGGATCTCCTCAACAGACACTATCCTGATTGCTCTGGTGCATGGAGCCAGGTCTGCTTGGGACCCAGCCTTCCAGAAGTAGCCTCTGCATCACCCCTGCCAGGCCAGGGAGGGAGCAGACAGAACAGAAGCTCCTGTGTGTTGAATCCTGAGACTGGGGGCTGAGCCTGCCTCCTCCCTGTGCAGGACCTGTGAAGAGGAGGAGCCACAGACACGATAGGCACCATCTGGGAAGACTGGGGCAACAGCCTTAGTGGGTCCTAGGTGTGGGGGAGAACCCTGGCTGGCTAGCAGCTCCAGCCTGCATACTCAGTCCCTGGGCAACTGAGACAAACCTCTGCTTGTGTGATTGGGCATCAGCAGTCTACACACTGGCAGAACAGCCCTCCATTTGTGTGGCTCTGCCCCTGTAAGCCCCAGAGCCAGCTCTGAAGCTCTAGCTGTGCCTAAGCCTCTGGCCCTGTAGCTCCAGGGCCCCCAGCAGGCCTACAGTACCACCCATGAGATTCCAGAGTTGAGCCTAGACCCCAAGACACTATGCCCTGCATCTCTACCACTGCTTCTAGGCCAGCAGAACCTCCCTGAGGTCCAACGCTTCACCCAGAACCATAGCTGTTCTTCTCTTTCACCACTCAAAAAGTTAATTCAAGATGGATAAAATAGTTAAATGTAAGACAATATGAATTCTAGAGGAAAATGTAGGAAAAACTCTTGTAGATGTCGGCCTAATAAAAGAATTTATGAAAAAGACCCAATGGCAATCACAGCAACAACAAAAATAAATTAACTGGATTTAATTAAACTAAATAGCTTCTGCACAGCTAAGGATACAATCAACAGAACAAATAGAAAACTTACAGAATGGGAGAAAACATTCACAAACTGTATGTCTGATAAAGGGCTGATAATGACTGTCTACAGAGAACTCAAACAAATCAGCAAGAAAAGAATAACCAATCTTATTGAAAAGTGAGCAAAAGACATGAACAGAAGCTTTTCAAAAGAAGATAGACAAATGGCCCACAAACACATGAAAAAATGCTCAATGTCACTAATCATCAGGAAAATGCAACTTAAAACCACAATGAGATATCAGCTTACCCCAGTCAGAATGGCTTTTATTAAAAAGTCCAAAAACAATAGATGCTGGTGTGGATCCAGAAAGAAAGGAATGCTTGTACACTGTTGGTGGGACTGCAAATTAGCACAACTCCTGTGAAAAACAATATGGAGATTCCTCAAAGAACTAAAAGTAGATCTACCATTCAATCCAGCAATCTCACTATTGATATTTAGCCAAAGGAAAAAAGACACCTGCACTCGAATGTTTATTGCAGCACAATTCATAATTGCAAAGATGTGGAATCAACCCAAGTGCCCATTAGTTCCTGAGTGGATTAACAAAATGTGGTATATGTATTATATATCATGGAGTACTAGTCAGCTATATAAAAGGATGAATTAATGTCTTTTGTAACAATTTGGGTGGAACTGTAGACCATTACCTAAGTAAAGTATCTCAAGAATGGAAAAACAAACACCACATGTGCTCATTATTAAATTGGAACTAACCCATGAACACACATGTGCACAGAGGGAAGTAAAACTCAGTGGAAATCAAGCAGAGAGGAGCGGGAGGAGGGAGGAGCCAAAACCTACCTAATGGGTTCAGTGAACACTATTTGGGTGATGGGCACACCTACAGCCATGACTCAAGTGTTACAAAAGCAATCCATGTAACCAGCAGCATTTGTACTACCTTAATATTTTGAAATAAAACAAAGGATTTTTAACCGCCATCAAAATAAATGTTTCCATATATTTATTAATATATTGGTGACATTATGTCCCATAATAACTAATCATTGACATTTTAACTTTCTCTTTTTGTTCAATTTAGACAATGTTTTTTATTTCTCTTCTAATTTATTGGTATGGAATTGTTCACCTCTGTGAAGGATGTTCCTTTTCAAAGAGATGGGCCATCATCAATCTCAGTCATGTTGACCAAGGGAGCTCAGCATACATGGCGAGGGTCAAGGGACTACAGTACCTCGATTCCAAGCTGTTCATGTTAAAGCTGCCTGTGGGTGTGGGTGGAGAACTAAGTTCCCTGAGAGACTGGGAAGAGCCATACACTTGCCAGGGCCCAGGGCAAATGTGTGGGGTGCCACTTCCTCTGGAGGAAAGCAAACCAAAGTCTGAGGCAGGCATCAAGTCATGTAAATGGGAGACTTACAGGAGAGACTACTAGGCTAGTTTGGGTATTTCACTTTGTATGCCGAGCCAAGACCTTATGTGTTCCAAATTCTAATCTTATACTTTGAATAGCCATACTCATTGCAAAGTTCATGAGTGTTTTTAAATGCTACAGGACTTCAAAAGGTGTGTTTAGGGGATAAGGTGATGCTAAGTAGTAGACTGAGAGATTTCAGCTCTCATTATATAGTATATTATTCAAAATAATAATATATACAATCATAATAAGTAAGATGTGCAACGTATGGGGTATGGTCATGCTTGAGGCTCTGCCTCGAGGGGGGAGGGGGCGTGGGCAATATACATAACTGTAATATTTGTACCCCCATAATATGCTGAAATAAAAAAAATTAAAAAAAATAATATAAATAATTCAAAATTATTCTTATCAACATAAAAAAATAGAAATGAAACCCACGGAAGAAATCTTCCTCTATCTGTGTGAATTTGAATGGGATATTGTCTTCCTTAAGTGGACTCATTCTTTTTTAAAACACATGGACACTTTTAAGACCCCAAATTTCTCCTAAAGAATCCTTTTTTTAAATTTCAAAATATCTAAAGCATTCTTTTTGATAAGGATTCTATTGGTTCTACTCAGTGAACCAGGAACTTTCACAAGGCACGAAACCACTGCACCTGGTGTTCAGAATGGAGGTATAGAATGGTTAGTGACAATTGACTTCTCAAGAAACAGTCTTAGTTCAGTCATATTTTTTGCTATTTACCACTACTCTTTGCTAATGAAATCAGTGCTGTTAGGACACCAGCAGTCTGACTGAAAGCCTAGGAAGGAGATTCAAATGATTTCTCTTCCAGCTGAATCCAGTTCCATAGGCTGTTACTGAGCACTGTGGAACGTTTTGCAGATTGGCCCGTGGAAGACTGGTGCAGGCTCTAACTGTGTTATGCTAAAACATTTTAATAGCCTTCTGCCTCTGTCTTCTCATCCTCTGTTTTCTACCATACAATATACTAAATAACTATTTGCTTTGTGTGTGTTTAAATTCCATCTTAAATTAATGCATCATATTCTAGTTGCTTAACCACTTTGGCAAGCACTTTATCATTCATGCAATATTTTGGGGTATAATTTCCTATGTTTCTTATTTTGCAGGGAGACAAGATGGTGTTAAAAGCATTCAATTTGAATCTTACTTCAGTAAATTACTTGATGTATGATTAAAGGTAAGTTTCCTCCTCAGCAAAATGGTGATAGTAATGCATCCTTTGCAGGTTTGATGAAGATTCTCTTAGGTGAATGTATAGCCTATGTTAAGCCCCTAAGCATGGTGTCATGTACAAAGCAGGCCCTGAACATTTGGTAGTTCCCCCTGCCTCCCTTAATTTATATTTTTTTCACTTTTGAGCCATTTCTTCTGAAGATTCTAAATTTCCCAATGGTAAGAATTAAGAATATTGGTAGGAATATTATTCTTTTTTACATTTTATTTATTTATTTATTTATTTTTATTTTTTTTAAGACAGAGTCTCACTCTGTTGCCCAGGCTAGAGTGAGTGCCGTGGTGTCAGCCTCGCTCACAGCAACCTCAAACTCCTGGGCTCGAGCAATCCTCCTGCCTCAGCCTCCCGAGTAGCTGGGACTACAGGCATGCGCCACCATGCCCGGCTCATTTTTTCTATATATTTTTAGTTAGCCAATTAATTGCTTTCTATTTATAGTAGAGACGGGGGTCTCGCTCTTGCTCAGGCTGGTTTCGAACTCCTGAGCTCGAGCGATCCGCCCGCCTGGGCCTCCCAGAGAGCTAGGATTACAGGTGTGAGCCACCGCGCCTGGCTCTTTTTTACATTTTAAATATTAATGCCAAATTTGTCAATTACTTCTTTTATGATATATGCATTTTATATCTTTAAAATATCTCCTGTACTCCAAGATTACAAATATATTTCTTTCAAATGTTTCTGTGGTTTTATTTTAGACATTCAGGATTTTAATCAGCTTAGAATATATGTTACTGTTGTTTTTGTGTTGGCAACCAAGTTAGGTATCATAATTACTTTTTTCCAACCCCTAGTCTTATTCTCACTGGTTTGGAATTCTCTTTCATTGTGCATTCTGTTCTCCTTCATCTATGTGCATATTAACGTATCAATGCCATAAAATTCTAATTACTATATCTAACTAGTATATTTTGAAATTCAAGGGTATAAATCCTTATCTTTTTTGTTCTTCTGAAAAATTTTCTGGGGCAAGTTTTGCATCTTTTCTGAAACTGGACTAAATTTTATTTTAAAAATTTTGTTAGGTTTTGAATTGGATTACAGTTATTTTGTAATTTATTTAGTGGAGAATGACTTCTTTTACTATATTTTCTTTCCATTTAGAATAGGGTACGTTCCTCTATTTAATTATACCTTCTTTTATGTCCAACAGCAAAGTTTTTATTTTGGATATTGCACATTTATATTAGTTTACTCTTAGCTATTTTCTTTAATTTCTATCATTTTCAATTGTGACTAGAATCTTTTTTTCCATTACATTTTCTAATTTGTCATTGCTGATAATGGACATATATGCTTTATCAAGTATAGAAAAATTTCTCCTTGTATTCCATATGTATCAAATAAAAAATATCATAAATAGGTGTCACTTTTTAATACATGGATTTTTGCATTTATTGAGATGACTTTATGGTTTTCTCTTTAATCTTTTTAAAAATAAATTATATTAAAAACATTTTATAGTGTTGAATCTTCCTTGCATTCCTGGTTTCAGGCCAACCTTTAAAACATTGCTATATTTAATCCATTAAATTTTACTTTAGAAGTTTTTCAGCAATACTTAAAAGAAAGCTTGGCCTATGGTTTCATTTTTGTGCCATCTTGGTCCAATTTAGGTATCAAGGTTATAAACTTATCTTAGAATGATTTAGAAATGTTTCTCTATATTTACCTGATGCTTTTGAATAGTTTATGATCTCTAAAACATTGTAAAATTTCCAAAAACTTATTTATTGTTTATCTTAAATTCTAATTTAACCAGGTATCCTGTACTTTTATTTGCTAATCTAACCACACTGGCTTAGAATGAACAATTCCTGACACGTAGTACACACCTTGTCAACTTGAGCAGGTCTGTGATTTTTTGCTTTGAGAACAGAGGACGTTGCCTGTTGAGATGTCTTTCGTACACTAAAAAATGGTAAATTTTAATGAAAGTTTCCTTGGGTATAAAGTTCCTTATATATTCATTATTTATAAGACCAATTTTGATAATTGTCTGTGATTTTGAATTCTAAATAGCTTTAATTATTTTTAGTTTACTTGATCTGTCACTTTATGAGAAAGATATGTTAAAGTCTCTTAAATATGATTGTGCATTTATTACTTTCATTTGTATTTCAGTTTTTGTTTTATATATTTCTGTAATTAAGCACTTAAAGGATAAAGAGTATATATTCTTTTATATTATTTATTTCATTTCTATAAAATATTATCTTTCCTTTTAATTCTTTGTCTTGATTTCTATTTTGTCTGATATTGGTATTTTTTATACCTGCTTTCTTTTTGTTCTTTAGCAGTCTTCTGATATATTTTTCTCCAGGTTTTTCTTTTCAAATACTTTTATGCTATGTTGTTTTAGATAGATTTTTTGTAAACACCATGTATTTAGATGTAAATTGTTTTGCTTTTGCCCAATTTGAAAATTTCTGACTTTTGATAGAAACACATATCCCATTTATATTTGTTCTGTTACAAGTGTATTTGGGTGTCTTTTTGGCCATAATTTAAAAAATGTTTATATTTATCAAATTTTCTTGTTATATGTACATTTTCCCTGCCTTCTGTTTTTTTTTTTTTTTTTTTTTTTTTTTTTTTTTTTTTTTTTTTTTTTTTTTTTAGTATTTTTCTTCTAATGTGAATTCTCTTTGTTGGCATGATTTTCTATTCTTATATATTTTTGGGACTTTTCAGAATTGTTCCATTGTCTTTTTACAACCATTTTTACCAGAGAAATCTGTCATTTCAGTTTCATTCTTTTGTACCAAAATTTTTGCTTCTGTCTCTTAAAGTTTTAAGGATTTTCAAATTACTTTTTCTCTTTTGCATTTTTTCCAAGTGTTTTCAGATGGTCATCTTTTTTGTTTATCCTGCTTGTCATTAGATAGTCCATTTTAAACTGAAAACTTCTGTATTTATTCAACTATAAGCACCCTCATCACTATTCCCTTTTATTTTTGACTTTCCTTATATCAGTCCTTTATGAAACTCATATTAGGTGAATGTTGGACCTTCTGGATCTTTCTTTCATGTTTATTTTCCCCCAGTCTGTTTTTCTCTTGGTGCTATATTACAGAAGAACCCTTTGCCTTAATATTCTAGTGCTCTAATGTACTTTTCAGATATAATTATTCTTCTATTCAGCCCATCTATACAATTTTTTTAAGTACTAATGACCACATTTTTTACTTTCAAATTTATTTATCATGGATAAGACAGCCTCTCATATCCTCTAAAAATATTTTGTGTTTCCTTAAGATTATTTGTTGCTTCCCTTTATAATGGTTTTTTTTCAAATGTTCTGTGCGTTTTGATAGTGTTATTACCTATGTATTTGAGATTGCCTATGAAAGCTAATTTTGATTATCATTGCCTAAATTTAGAGATTGTGTGTTTGCGTGTACACGTGCATGCTTACATTTATTGCTTTAGCTGTGGATAAATTATTTTTCCTCTCATTGTTTATACAATAGGGAAAAGTAGAAGAAGCCAACCTGATAGGCATATTTTCACTTTAATAATTGCCTCAGGTTTCTCTCTTAGGTCTTCTATTTATTATTCTGAGTGTGGAGCAACACCCTTCTCTGTAGTGAAGGTTGTGAGCCTTTCTGCCAACCTAATTCTGTGTGTTTGTCTTCCCTTAGGGACTCCTCAAAATCTCCAGGCTGCTGATAGCCCTCTTTTATTTTCCAGCACAACAGCAGTGTTAGGAAATTATTCTTAAATATAATATATATAGTATAAGCATATATAAAATGTATATGTACACTTAAATACATATACATGGATACACAGAGCTGTGTGTTTATGTATATATTCATATCTAATTCCTAGTGATTTGGAATTGGAGATGGGATAGATATACATGTTCAGTTTTTTAATGCAATGCTTTATTAACCAGTACTTAATTCATAAGTGACTACCATTGTTTGCAAGGCATTATCATTATGCTAGCAGTGTTGAGGACACAAAATGAATAAGATACTGAGCCTATATTATATTCTGTCCATTACAGTATGATAATTTATGCTCATAATGACAATACCAAATCATTAAGTAAAAGTTAAATGGAAATCAGTGTATTCTATTTAATTCAGCAGAGAAGAATATGTTTTATAAAAATGTTCAAAATTATTAAATTAAAAATATATATTTCAGTGTGTATCAGCAGTGCATTACAGTTCAGCTGAAATTAATGAAAGCTCAACTAATAGAGGTTTAAACCACAAGAGAACTTAGTGTTCACTCACACAATTTATGGGTGGAGGTAATGACAGAGTTGATCTAGCTGAGTTACAATAACAGGGTGCTGGGTCAAGTGTTGCTCTAATGCCCTTGGCCCCATTGTTGTAAACACTGCATTGCTGCTGCACCTTCTTATATCATAATCTCACACCAAGTCCAAGGGAGGAATGGGATAGCTAGGTAGAGTATGGAAAAAACTTTCCTCAGAAGCTTCCAAATGCTGTCTCTTTTTGTCAGGGAGGAAACTAGCTTGGTGTAGGCTAATCTTGATTCATCTTCTGGGACTTCAACATGGTATCACTCAGAGAAAATCTGAGATTTTTAACAAAAAGTATCCAGGAGAATTGTTTATTGGCTAAACAATCAACCGGTGTCCCTATACAGAGCTAACTTATTTTATCTAGAAGGTTCACTTATGTGAGATACTTGTTTTCCTAAATGCACATTATTATTTTTTCAACTGGTAAAATGCATGTAGTATAAAATTCAAAAGTTGCCAAAGTGTGTACAGTGAAAATCAAGCCTCCCTCAAGTGTCTCCTGGCCACTCAGTCTTCATCCCCAGGCCAGTCATCCTTAGAAGTCTCTCTACTTCTCATTTTTTCATCAGGCTAGATAAACAAAGTATTAAATACTATTATCTTTGTCATCCTATTACACAACAATAGTTTCTCAACTTACTAGATATGCTGGTTTTTGTTCTTTGCCTTAGGCACATGAATTTCAAAATCACAAGAGATGTTTAGCATGTAGCAGCCAATACCTATAGAACCTTGGAATGCTGATTCCATAGCTTATTATAATATTTAAAAACGTACACCTTCCTTGTTGCTTATAAAACTAGCCATGTATTGCCTTGCTATAATTTCCTTGTGTACTCTAATGCATGGGGTAAATGCTCTGTGGAGAAGCATAGAAGTCCCCATCTGCCTCCAGAGTCCAGCCTGGTCTCTCTCAGTTCTATGGATAGGAGTAGAGCAATTGTGTGACCTCTACCTTACTGTCTATCACCTCCCTTAGGTTGTTCCTTGGCTGACTTAGTTTCTTTGTACTTCAGGTTCTCAGAGGAGTCTGCAATATCAAAGACTTTATCTGACCCCAGATCTTCTCTGATTTAGATCTTATTTAGATCCCAGTGTAATTAGGTCAGTTTCCAAAAAGGAGTATCAACTTTTCCATGGTGGTGTTTCCTTTGACAGTGGGTTTCAAACCTTTTTGACTATGATCTACCATAAGAAATACATTTCATAACTTTCTTATATATACACATTTGAAAAAAATAGCAAACAAGTCTTATTACTACTATGTTGCCATTTCATATTTTCTCTCCTGTTATTTTTCATTTTAAAAATGTCATGTCTCACTCAAATGGATTTCATGGCCCAATAATAATCAATGGCTCCCTGAAATTTGAAAAATACTGCCTAATGGCAATCAGCACATTTTCAAAGAAATTCCTCCTGACTATAAAATAAATGTCTACCAGGTTATGTGATTTATTAGCGACAACATGAAAACAGGTAAATTATCCTTTTTTTTTCTTTAATTGAGACAGAGTCTCAACCTGTCACTTGAGCTAGAGTGCAGTAGCATCATCATAGCTCACTGCAACCTCAAACTCCTGAGCTCAACCTCCCAATCAGCTGGGACTACAGGCACACACCACCACACCTGGCTAATTTTTAAATTTTTTGTAGAGATGGGGTCTTGCTATGTTGCCCAGGCTGGTCTTGAACTCCTGGCCTCAAGCAATCCTCTGCCTTGGCCTCCCAAAGTGCCAGGGTTACAGGCGTAAGCCACTGTGTCTGGTCTGTTTTTTTGTTTTTTGTTTTTTTAAGTAAAGAAAATCTTATTTCCAGATAGCTTAATTCAGAGTTATACTTTTCTGTAAGGATATTATTCCAGTTGATTAATCTGACTATTGCTGTTGAACGAACATTTACAGTGTCTATTAAACTCAGGCCAGGTGGAGCTTTGATGCCTGTTGGCCAGAATCTCCACTGAATCATTGCCTTTTTATTTGCAGTCCGGCGATACTTTTTCAACATTCTTCTTATTCTTGCATTTTGTTTTTACTCACATTCATCTCCTCACAACACTACAGAGCTTTGCTTTTGCCCAACATTGGTTTCTTTTTTATGTAGTTACAGATAGGTCTCTTAGTTCTTCCCTGTCCGCTCCCCATCTATGCTTAACAGAGGGGAGCCACAATATTGTATTTTTCCAGTAGGCATATTTATCATATGATTAATCAATTCAAAAACATTCCTTAGATTTCAGGCTTTGGTTTATTTTGTGAAATATTTTCTTTATTATTTTTGTGATTTAAAAATTTTTTTTAAGTTTATTTGGAAGAGACCTTCAACATGTATCTGTTTAATAAATATTTATTTCCCAAGTACAAACTTTTGAAGTCAGGTCTTTCCAAAGTTATTAGCACTTATAGTACATCTCTGTCCAGTGGAACAGATGTTGCCTGTATCTACAAATATTTCAAGAACAGATTGAAGACAGGCAACATGCAATTCCTTTTGGCACGATTCTCGTACATTTTGCCAGAAAACATTTGAACAGATTTTAAATCTTTCTCCTCATTATCTTTGAAAAATATACAAACTCACACACATTTTTGCAAGGTGCCTGTTACGAATTACATGCTGTGAAGAGTACTTCTTAACCAATATGCCTCTCAACATAAAAAGTATGACTATAGAAAACTTGGAAAGATGAGGAAAAAGTCATGTGTATAGTAATTATTAAAAGCAACATCAGATAAGTGTATCCTAATAAAAATAAAATTAAACTCCTTGAGAAAAATTAACAGCATCTACATTCTAACACATTTCAAAGAGGCCATACATTGTTCAAGAATCACAGTAATGAGAAGTCCTTATTCGCTCATATCTTATCATCCAATTATGTTTTGTAGTACAGTTAAAATTACATCTCTTGACATTTCGGAATGTTCCCATCTCTACACCTCTTCAAATTGTTTATTCCACGTGGAATGTTCTTTTTTCCCTTATCTCCATTTAGAGTATGTGGGCTTCGGGGAGGTATCATGTAGTTAACTGTAGTGGAGGGACAGAGTGGGAAGGTGGACAGGAGCCAGGTAAATGAAGAAACTTGTATACAGTGCTAATTTTAGGAGTTTGCAATTAGCACTATAGTTTTGATGAAAACAGTGGAGGATTTTAATCAGGTAGATGGATGATAGGATTAGAATTATATTTTATATAATATTATCCAGATATATTATGAAAAATAAATTTAAAAGAACAAAGCTGGAAGCAGAGTGGCCAGTCAGGTGTTTATTACAATAGTTCAGGCATAAAATGTTTACAATTCGAATCAGGAAATCCCACCATGCCTCACTTTCTTGTCGTTTGTGGTCACTGCCTTCAATTTAAATGCCTTTCACTGTGTATTGGTTTCCATATTCTCATCCTCACATTGAAAGGCTTTTTCTCCTCTGCCCTGCCATCCCCTTCCCTATCACATTCAAAACCTTTGTACACCACCCTCTGTGATGCCTGCTTTATTTAGTCTACTTCTCCTCTACCTTTACCTTCTCCATAGACTAATTGATCCCACTCCTTGACCTTCACTGAAAATTGGTTTTTCTAGCAGGTGTGTTAAGTTGAGTGACACTCATTTTTTCCACTAACTTGGGAGGATCAACATTCTCTTGCCTCAATACCACATCCAACACATAACTCCTCATCTTCTCTTCTTCTTTGAAGTTCATGACACTTTTATGGTATCACCTTCTCCAGCTTTCTTGCTCTCATAAACTTTCCAGTCACTATACATCTCATTCATTATATACTTGGCACCAGATGCATCTTTCTTTCTATTCCTTTCCTGTCATTACTTAGGGTAATTTTAGTAATCATTGGGTTTCCCAGCAAAGAGAGTAGTTTCTTGTTAGCTTGGGTATTTCTACTCCAGTGGTCTTCCAACCTATTCCATTTCAGAGAGCCACTTCCCTGCCTCCAACTCACACCATGTTTTCTTCAGAATGTACTCCTTTTCTGAAATATTCACAACCTACTCTTGGATCACAATCTCTTATCCTAGTTATTACCACCACTATTCCTCAACCTCATTAGGATCTACAGTTTCTTTCTCTTTTTGTTTTTATCCATGGTGCCTCTTTTCTTCACTTCCTTCTCTATCCACGCTCCAACATTTGAACCCCTTCCTTGCCAATTCTCTCAACTCTTGCCACCTTTTTCCTTCCCCTGAGTCTACCAGCAAAACCAAAGTTTAAGCCTATTTCAATGCCTATCTTCTCTACTCTCCTTTCTGGGCTACTAAGTACTGCTGGAGAAAATTAGCACAACAGACCAATGGCCAACAAATTAACAATTTTAACAATAATCAAGTCCTGAAAACTCCCTAGAAGATTTTCTGAGTATCTCTTACTGGTTTCCTCTTTCAATTCCCACAGCATTTTTTCCGCCCAAATTTTCTTTCTCCTCAAGCCTTTGCCCTCTTTGTCTCACGGTTCACTCAGAACAATTTAGAGAGAAAATAGATGATCAGAGGGAACTTTCCTCAAACTCCTTCCACTGCGTTTGCAAACGTCCCCACCTCTGCCTCTTCCCGCCTCCCTTCTCTCCTGTGGGTGTCCCCTCCTGCTCCTGTGTCCTAGGTCCCATCTTCTTCCATCTCGCCCTTAACTCTGTATCATCACCTGTCTTTTCTCCCCAACACTACAGCCCCCCTGACCTTAAGGTTTCTTCCCGTAAGTATTTACGTGCTCATACCTCTACTATTTTATTAACAACCAGCCAAGCTTCCTCCCATCTAGCCTTCTCTATCATCTCTTTCTATTTTCACACTCACTGACTGTAAAGACTGTCTTCATTTTTCCCCATCTATTTATACCTAATCTGGCATTTGTTCCTAGGACACTAATAAATTTATACTGATTAAGATAGTTTGATGCGAAATAAGTCCTTATTTTACTTGCCTCTATCACTGCATTGTAAACTGTTGTCTACTTTTCCTTCTTGAAATCCTCCTCCCCTCACACCCCCATCCCACTCTTTTGACCTGTGTGACATTGCTTTCTCCTCATTTTCCTCCTAACCTTCTGGCTGCTGCTTCTTAGACTCCTTCATGAGCTGTTTTCCTCTGTTTTCCTCTTAATGGTGACAGGTAATCAAAGTCTGTCTTCACATTTATAGCAACCATGTCAATAGTCATAATAGTTAGCATTTACTGAATTCTTACTTATGTGCTTTTTATATGTGATAACATGATAATTTAATCTTTATAAAATCCTATAAGATACTGTTATTATTCTCACCTTACAGAGAAGTTAAAGAACCTCAGCATAGTCTCAGAGGTAGCAAGTGGCAAAGGCAAGACCTAATCGACTAAACAGTCTGTCCCTTAACCACTTGATCTGTGTTCTCACCTTCTGTGATCTCATTCAGTCTCGTGTCTCCACTTGCCACATGCTTATGATTCTCCAGGCTAGCTCCTCTTCTTCCCAGTATGTCTCGTACATCCCATAGCCTCCCACTGTGTCACACAAGCATCTCAAACTCCATGTCTCAAACTAAACTCACCATCACATCACTTTCTGCCCTTCCAAAATGGCACTCTCTTCTTCAATCTCTCTCTCTCTCTCTCTCTCGCCTCTTCTCATTGAACAGAGCCACAATTCACTCACTGTTTGCTAGATTGGGAAACTTGCTGTCATCCTGACCCCCTCAACTCTTCCCTATCCTACCAGGTAGTTGTCAAATCTTCTTGGTCTGATTTCTTCATGACTTCTGGAATTTCAGTACTTTTCTTCAGTTTCACAGTTTAGATTACTTAAACAAGTAGGGTTTCTTGCTTCCAGTCCTCCTTCCCCTGCCATTCAATCTGTTCTTCACACTGAAGCTTAATTTAGTTTTCTAAAATGCAAATTGGATCAGCCTCTTCCTTTAATACTTTTAGTGGTTTGTCACTGACCTCCAATCTCCTTAGGATGACACTAAAGGCCTGTGGTCTCCTCTACTCAATATTTTAGTCTAACTTTCTATAATTAACTACCTCAAATTCTATAATTTAGCCATATTGAGTTATTGGCATTTCTTTAAATATGCTAAAATATGCTGTTCTTTCTTTTAATTCTGACCTTTGTCAGATTAAGAGGTAATTTTATCCATGTCTAGAACATTCTTCATTCTCATCTTTGCCTCATAAGACTTAGGTTTCAGTTACACAGCATCTGTTCTGGGAATTGGTTCCTAATACCTAAGCCTGGATTGGGTGCCTCTCTAATGTATGTTCCTAGACTCTGGTGTTTTCTCTAAGTCTGCACATGGCATAGTATGTTGTAAACTCCCATTTATTGCTTGCTCCATTCAGGTATAAGCAATTTGAGGGTAGCGCTTGTGTTCACCTTTGAACCTACAGTGTATGGCACTGTGTCTAGCATATATCAAGAGATCCACAAATATTTGTTGAATTAATGAATTAATAACTGTCTAAATGTGTCATGCTGAAAAAAGGAAGCCATCTGTTATACTTGGCAATTGATAATCTCTGCCAGAACAGCTTCATTAGGGTTGAGTAGGTTAGAAATGAATGAAAAATAAGGAAGTAGAGAAAAGGTTAAATTTCTCTTTTGGGGAAATTAGATATTAAACAAATTAATTTACAAGTGTCATAGGAAATAAATAATGGACAGAAATAATCTTTCAAGAACCAGGCAGGGCTTATAGAAAGAAAGTGAAAAATCTTGATTAGGTGGTATAAAAGAAAAATTGAACAAATGGTGAGACATACCATATTTCTGGCTAGGAAAATAATGTTGTAAGGTAGAATTATTTTCCTAAATTAATTTATGGTTTTAATGCAAGTTAACACAAATATTCCATAGGATTTTTTAGTAACAATTTTTTTTATTGTAAAAGTAGCTCATGTTTGTGGAGAAAAAATTGAATGAAGTCTCTTTCTTTTTCTTTCTTGTATGTGTGTATGTGTAATGTGTGTGTATTCACACATGAGTATATATTTATACCCACACACACATACATGCTTTTTTTACACATATGGACTTTTTCTTTACATACCCTTCAGCAACTATTTTATTTAACTTAGCAGCATAACTTGGATATCTTTCTGCATCAATACATATGGATCTACCTTATACATTTTTAAACTTCTAAAATAAAAATCTATCATACATACAAAGGAGTGCAGAAATCATCCCTTTCTTATATCCTTTCCAATCATAATCCTCCAAAGGCAACCATTATTGTGACTTTTTTAGCATTGATCAGTATTGTCCATTTTTAAACTTTGTATAAATAAAATCATGCAGTATTATTTTATTATTTTCATATCTGGTCTCTTATACGCAATGTTACATTTATGAGACTCATTCAATAGTTTGATTTTTCTTTTCATTGGAAATTATGTTACTTGAATATAATACAATTTATATATTTCTCTTTTAGTAGATATTTGGGTCATATCAAGGCTGAAAATATTATGAATAGAGCTACTGGGAACATTCTTATACATGTCTTTTTGTGAACATATGCACATATTTCTGTTAGGCATATACCTAGAAGTAGAATTGCTGGGTGATAGGTATTCATATATTTAGTTTTAGTAGATATTGCCAATAAGTTTTCAGAATAATTGTAGCATAGTAATTTATATGCTCACAGTAGTATATGTTCCATATTTTTGTAAAGACCTAGACTATCCCATTATACAAATACATCATAATGTATTTAACATTGGTTGTTTTCCATTTTTTTACTAGTACAAATTATTCTTTAATAAACATTATATATATTTATGTTTACTCCTATAAGTGTATCTATAATCATGTCATTGTGATAAAATGTAAAAAAATCAACAAAATAATTTTAAAGTTAAGTTGGAAAAATTAGTTTTTTCCAAAACAAAATTAGGAAATAACATTTTTAAAAATATGAGTAAAATTAAAATACTTTATAGAAGTTACAATCTTAAAATTGTATCCCTATTACAGAAAGGAGCACACACATCAATGAATGAAAAACATTATGTTCCAAACAGGAAAACTTAATGCAGGTAATGGGTTATACAGGTGAGAAGAGACTGAAAAGCTGCCCAAAGATGAATAGTATGCTACTGCTTTATATATCTCTAGGCTGGAGAAAAAAGGGAGAGGTTTGGGGTTCCCAGAGTCCAGGGGCTACTGGGTCATCTAATGGAAAGTAGAGCCATTGGTGGGCCTGTCTAAACAGGAACAATAGTCAGAGAAAAAGTGCAACGTCTGCCCAACACCCACCACCTGAGGCAGAAAGAAGGAAGAAATACCTTTGCTCTTCTTTTCCTTCCACTGGAGGAAGGCCTCCCACTGGGGGCGAGTGCTGGAAGCCTATTTATAAGGGAGTGTGGAAAACAGTCTGTGTAGGTCTGTTTGAAATAGTGAGCAGAACAGCAGAACAAGAAAGGGACACAAAGGTGGTCTAGTAGAATAGATGATAAAGATGACATTACAAATCAGAGGAGACAGGAATGATTTAATCAGCACTACTGACATCATTATCAACTATTATGAAAAATATCAACCTAAACTGGCCTACACCTCATACTGTAACCCAGAATAAATTACAATGGGTGTGAAAGAGTTAAATGTAAACAATTGATGACTATATGAAAGAGAAAATCATGTCGATTTTCTGGAAGCGGAATGATTTACCATGCATAAGACAACACAATAAAATTTGATAATTTAAATTGAAAAACATTGTATATAAAATCACACAATAAATAAAATTAAAAGACATCTAACAAAGTGGGAAAATTATTGGTACACATATGGAAAAGAGATAATACTCTTAATACGGATAGATTCATAAATAGAAAAGTAGGCAAAAAATATCAACAGATACTTCATAAAAGGAGATAAACAAAACAGCCAATCAACATAGATAAAATAATATCCAATTTCCCAATAATCAAAGTAATATAAATTTAAATAAACATATATGTCTATTAAACTGACAAATATTATAAGATATTGTTAATACCACAGTGTGGGAAAAATAATGTATGCTATTAGCAATAATGGACTAGCATGCAGCCAAGTATTTTTTGAGAAATGTTTGGTGATGAATATAATATTCTTTATATAATGAAATGAAAACATTTGGATTTGATCTATATTATAGTTAAGCTAAAATTTTATTACAAAATGTAACAGCCTACATATATAGGTAAGTAGAAAAAATACTAGAATGAATATACCAATATGTTAAAAAGTTAACCAAAATGATCATTTCTGGACCAAAGGATTGCAACAATTTTTATTTAATTACACATTTCTGCATTTTTCAAATATCTTACAGTGAACCTTTATAATCACAAAAAAGCAATGATTAGAGACCTCAATGAAATGATGTCAAGAAATAGAGGAGCACACAGAGTTATGGGAGGATTATTTGCTAAGAAGGGAGAGATTTACACAAGTTTGCAGGCCGAATGGCAAAGAGCCAGTGAAAAGAACAAATTAAAGATTAAAAGGACTAAAAATTGTTGAAAGAAGGCCTTGGAGGAGACAGGTTGAACTCTAGAGTACGGGAGGGGAAATTGGGCTTGGGTAGGAGGGCCTGTGGCAGCAAGTATGAGAACCAGACCCTAAGGGAGTTCACACTTATGACCTTGATTTTCATGGTGTCCTTTCAGGCAACTGTCTGCTGAGAGTGAGAACTAAGAGTGAGGAGTAGGGGTTGAATGGTGGATTTACAGAGAATATCGGAAGTTCTGGATAGTTGCTGAACAGAATGAGAGACAGATGGAGTTACTGAGGAAAGTCAAAAGATTAACAGGTTGTCCTGAAGGCCTCTCTGAGGTCAGACACCTTAAATTTGTAATGACGGCATCATTGTCTACAATTGTGTGAGATTCTTCATCAAGAATACCTATTTTTAGGAATAGAGGCACTGACAGTTCAGAATGTTCTCTGAGGAATTTGGACAATGGATACAGTTAAAAGATAAGAAAGGTTAGGAATGTGAAGGTACAGAGAAACCGTGTCTGTGCTGGGGTCTTGGCTGGGCAAGAAAGAAATGAGTGCTGGAGTGTGGTGGGGGGGGGGGCAAGGGGAACAGGTCATTGGAAGTAGAATAGGATGGCAGAGTGAAAGAGAGGTGGGAATGTGTTCTCTGCCTTCACTGAGCACCCCTAGCCTTTGACTCCAACTTCGAGCATTCACCACACTCTGTGCTTTAGTTGACTCTACTTTTTCTTTTCCAGCTCTTGTATGTGGTTGTACTTTCCTGAGGCACCTACCTCAGTGCTCTGCACTTGGCACTGATTCAGTTACAGTTGTTGGAAGAGTGGAGGCAACCAAACGTGTTAATTTTTAAAATCATGGTAAGTGCTTTGGTTAAATTTAGAACTACTCTTTTGAAGATTGTGCAGTCAAAACTATTAATTAAATTGGCAACAGCGCCTGCCAGCAACATTAATATGATACTCCTTGGGGAGAAGCCAGTTGAAGGTGTTACTGGAACCAGAACAAGCTTAAGGCTTCAAATTTAAATGCTCTTACTGAAGCTCCTTCTTTTGAAGCTTGGTGAAACTAATGGTGAAAAAGCCCTGCTTCACAAGCAGGCACAGTGTGTTCTGGTTGATGGCCTTGTGCTTTCAGGAATGCTAACTGTGGTTCTTCTTTGGTCACATAGTATTCACTCAGGAGAGGGGCAGGGAACCTTCTGCTTCTCCCTAAAATGTTGGTTGGTTTCAGGAAGTAAATTTGCTTGATACTATACTTCCAGGGCAAACTCTTCTTGATTCAAGGCCTTTCCTCTAAATTTTCCATAATTTAGATATAAACTCACATGATTCCAAGTACTTATTTTATAGGAAGAATAAGGATGGAAAATATACTATTTTCTGATGGTGGTGAGAGGTGCATGTAGGGAAGGAGGAAGAATTACAATCCTTCCTTTTGGTAACCTTAACTGTGATTCTATACACATGCATGCACACACACATACACACACATACATACACAGCCCTGTACACCTATACACACACATACTCACTCACTCATTCACTCTCTCACATAGCTGTCTTTCCAATCTTAGTTTTTTCATTTGGATGTTCACAGTCTAACTTTGGTATTTAACTTTTAGTGTTTTTGAGGCTTCTTTTTATATATTCATGAATCCAGTAGACCTCATCCCAGTGAATATTCTTAATTATAGTCAATTGCCCCAAATTGGCTTTCTTGAATTTAAATGCATTTGCCATTTCATTTTTCAAGATGAATTTGATTGAATGTCTTGTAGTGATTGATGCAAGCTCATTCAGAGTATGTGAATAATAAATTTATTGCTCTCTAGAAATATGTAATAGATCAAAAAAATCTCTTTGGTTTAATATTTTACTGTTAAAGATTATACAGTTCTTCTAAATAACTTAGCAACTCTTTCAAACATAAATTGTTTAGCTCTACATTTAAGGAAACTATTCAAATCGTTTCAGTTCCCTTGGGTGCAGTTGTGCAATTTAGATTTAGCCGGCCTGCAGATTGTACTCGTCTATGTTAATGTTTCTATAATGAGAATGATCCAACTGTGTCATAACCTTTAGGTCTTAACCTCCTTCATTTGCATAACCTTTTACTTCTCATTTATACTTGCCTTGCCATTTTAGGATTAATATGTCAGACTTTTTTTTTTTATATGTCAGACTTTTTCCAGTTTCTCCCATGACCTGACTTCTGTGGCTAAAAAAAAAAAAATCAATTGGTTTGTCTTACATATGGGAAAAACATGTTGTTCACAATAGATTTGTCAATATTTGAAAGAAATGCTAGGGGTGATAACAAGAGAAGAGAATCAAAAGGATTTTAGCACTACTACCATGGTTTTAAGAGAAAAACAGTAAACTATTTTTACTCTTAAAAATGTTATTAAATTTGATATTTAAAATATAGTCTATTAAATAAGCAATTTATATGTATTCAGTTCCTTGCTTCAGATAGAACATGTTATAATTTAAAATAGTACTAGTACCTATTATCCTAAAAATATATGTTAAAAGCATATATACATATGGTCTTTTAGATTTAAAATTATGTCCATTTATATATATTTTTGTGTGTTCATATATATTCATAGTTATTGATTTAAAATAGAATAAAATCTTATAAAACTTTGACTTGCTCACCTACAAATATAATTCAGAGGTGATTGTATTTCAAAAACTTAATGATAAATATATTTAAATAGAAAATATAACATGTGTGAAATGATTTTGTTTTAAAGTAGCCTATTTACATGCAAGATATTTTTTATGTTACTAACTATTCTATTGTATTTGTGACACTCTGAAGGGGAAACACAAGGTGTGTGATCTGGAGTATTAGGAAGCAGCCCTGAGGAAATGTCATCTGAGCTGAGTTCCAAAGGGTAAGTAGAAACTATTAACAACAGGTAAAGGGGTTGAGCCTAGGGATGAGTACTATTTCTTGTGTAATCTTCTAATGTAAACCTGACCCATCAGTCCCTCACACTCTCCTAAAACCCTACAGTAACTTTCACAGATCTGCACCATGACCCGCACACACTATGTGATCTGGCCCCTGCCTACCTCAGCAGCTTCATTTCTCATTTTGTTCTACTTTCTGGGAGACTGACAATTTTTTTTTTAACCTCAATGATAAAAGCATTTAATTGCCATGTTCAGAAAAATTATAATGTAAATTTTATAGTAATTTAAATATCTTTCATATGTTACATATGTGATAATTTATAAGTCTTTTAAAATATATTATCTCATTTAATAATCATAGTAATCCTATGGAATAAGTAATATTATCTATGTTTCACAAGTTAAACAATCAACGTCCAGATCTTTGACTCAAGTCTAGTGTCTTTCCCATTGTACCTGAAATATTTAATATATTCAGGGAAATTAAAAAAGACGTGACTGCACTTTTTTTTTGAGATGGGATCTCTCTCTGTCATCTGGGCTAGAGTGCAGTGGTGTCATCATAGCTCTCTGCAACCTCAAACTCCGGGGCTCAAGCAATCCTCCCTCCTGCCTCAGCCTCCTGAGTAGCTAGGACCACGGGTGTGCACTACTACGCCCGGCTAATTTTTCTATTTGTTGTCGAGATGAGGTCTTGCTCTTGCTCAGGCTGAAAAAGATATTATATTCTTAATCCAGGAACAGAAAGGCAATGCAGAGGGAACTATTAGAGAACAAGAGAGCTCTAACAGGTTAAAATATGACCATTGAGGTAAAAAAAAAATTGATAATCTCCTGGAAAGTAGACCAAAATGAGAAAGTAATAGAAATGTTAGTAAGAAGATGAGGTATAGGGTTCAAATATGAAATGTTCAAATTTTGATTAATAAGAGTCCTAGAAAGACAGAACAGAAAAATAATGTGTCTGGGGGGTAGGGTGGGGTGTAGATTGGATGAGGGAGTATCATCAAAGACATAAATACAAGGAAATTATTTAAAACTGAAAAGGACATGAGTTCAGATTAAAAGGGTTCACGAAGTGTCCAGGACTACAAAAAGACCCCAGAAAGACATATTCTTGTAAAGTTTTACAGAGCACCAAAGAGAAAAGACGCTAAAAACTTCCATAAAGAAGTTCTTCCAATTTATAAGAAAAAAGACATTTTTGAACATGCAAAATTCAAAAGATTTGTTCTTCATCAACATTTTTTCTATAACTAATAGGATATACTCCAGTAAAACAGGAAAGTGCACAAGGAAAAGAGATATGTAACCCAGGAAACAGTGGATCTAACTGGTAAAGAAGTCAAAGAAATCCAAGAATTACAGATTTGCACAGTCCTGGTTTGAAGGTGAAGGACACTCTAGGAAGTTGATCTGGGGGGTGAGGGGAAGGAAACTCTACAGATAATACAACTAAGAAGGAGGAAGAATGTGAGTACTGTAAAGTCACAAATTCAAGAAACCAAGACATGCAATTTGAAATATTAGGAAAACAATATGAAGCAAACCAAGATGTGACACAATTTTAAGCCATTGCAGAATGTTAAAAACAATCCACTTGAAGTTGCTGTTAGGAGTAATCTTTGTATCATTTGTATACACACACACACACAATTGTAGAAGTTTTTTAGTTTCCATGAGACATCTGGTGTCAGATGTTGGAGCGTGAAGTCTGCAGGACAGACAATGCGGAGGGGAAGATGTGTGAAATAGTGGCACAAACATGCTGGAACTCTCCAGCATCTACTAGGGCAAACTGGAAAGATGCTGATCTCTCCCCACCTCTCACTGTGATGAGGCCTGTGTTCTGCAGAATAAGCTGACACCTTTTGTCATGGAATTAAACCCACACCTGGCACAGAAGAAAAGTGAAAGAAGAAGAAACTGAAAGAAGGTCTAGAGGGAGATGGAGCAGCTGCAGGCTGGGCTTCTGCTCCTCACTGACAATAAGAGCCAGTAAATAAGCAAAACTGTATGAGAGCAAACACAGCTCTGGCGGCCCCTGCCTTGATCTTCTGAGCATAAAAACAATCTAACTGCTTCTTCACTTCTGCCTTCAGAATCTCACACAAAATGTCTCTAGTGGCCCAACCTAACATCATACAGGAAAGGGAATTCTGGAAAACCTAGTTCAGCCTGGCTGATCTCATTACACATCCACACATTACAAAGCAACCACAATCTCCTTTGAGTGGCCTTGGGAGTTGTAACACTAGATCCACAGAAAAAAAGTAATGCAATCTTGGTCCAACTTTGAATAATATTTACATAAAAATGATAATGTAAATGCTATTTCTGGCTCATTATATTTAGAGTTAATCTGTGAAAAAGCACAGAACCCTGGGTTGTGGTTGCAAGAAAGAAGGCAAATGTTAACAACTTTGGAAATAAATATAAAAAGAAAAGGTAGGTAGTAGAAGGTGGGAGGTGGAAGGGACATTGGGATGAATGAGAAGTAGAAGAAAAGGTAAGCAGTCAAATATATTAATTTTTTTAAGTGTCAAGTTAAGGGATCTTACCTAAAATTCATGGAACAAGAACTAGAAGTTTAAAGATACTATTTTAAGTGATAAATGTAAGCAATAAGAGAAGTGAAGATAAAGATCTAAATAGTATATAAACATTTGGAGAAAGAAGCAAAGGTGGGGAAAAGAGAGAGTATAAATATGTTAAAATCCAAAATTCATAGTGCTAAATCAACAGTGCCAAGAGTTGTTAAATCAATAAACTAAGGTATATAGAGCATATTATTCAGAGTTATTAAAACAATGGTTAAGAGAGGTTGTTTCTGGGGAATAGAGAGATAGAGAGGAAGGTAGATGGATACTTTTGCATTTCATTATAAGTTTTTTATAGCATTTGATTAATGAATTATTAGTTAGGGCTCTCCATAGAAACAGAAACATATACATATAAAAGAAGATTTATTATGGGCATCAGCTTACATGATTATGGAGGCTGAGAATTCCCATGCCATATTGTCTTCAAGCTGGAGAACTAAGAAAGCTGGTCCATTGGTCCCTGCTCTTATGTCCATGGGCAGAAGATGGAGGTCCCAGTTTAAGAAAAGAGAATTTGCCCTTCCTTAGCCTTTTTGTTCTAGTTGGACCTTCAACTGATTGCACGATGCCAACGCACACTGGGGAGTCTACTGATTCAAATGCTAATCTCTTCTTAAATATCCAAATACACCCAGAAATATTGTTTTATCAGCTATCTGGGCATCCTTTAACCCAATCAAGTTGACACATAAAGTCAATAATTCCAATTAGTTCGAATAAGCATGCATTACCTTGATTGTAATAATTTATTTTAAAGGAGAAACAACAGAAAAGGTCAGAGGAAAGGATTTTCCTTCATCAAATCCTGCATTAAAGGGGAAGATGTGAGAGAAGAACCAAGAAAAGAAGACAAAGTGCTTATGAAGAATTTTATACAATAGCATATTAATTTTTTGACAAGTTTAAACAATAGGGACACTATCTTCACTATGATTTCAGAAAGAATTTTAGCCCCTGGTTTACAGTGGTAGTAGAACCACTCCTATTAAACCATTCCTATTATCACTTAGAAAGACTAAACAATTCTGATGAAAATGTATGCCAAAACCCACCACCTATAATTTTATAAAATGTGAAATCATAATATATAATATAATAAAAAATAACAAAACTATATATTATATGTATATTATGTGAAACCAGAAAAATTTGGCCATAAAACCAGAAAAATATTTGAATGCTTGGTATTTTGTAGAATAGACCAAATTTTTTTTTAAAAACTTATTTGTCAGTATAATGTAATAACATTTTATTATATCAACAGTCAAAATGAAATTATTCTTCTGAATAGAATCTTAATCAATACTTAGGACAAATTACAGAGATATCATATAGTTATAATATTTAGAATTATAGTTTTACCTGCCAATTTATAATTTCTTATAATTGTGCCCAAGAGCATTGGTCATGTTTTTATAGATTCTAAATGTTCTCATTATTAGTCACTATTTATTTTTCTGAACTAGTTATATCACTAAAATATAGAAGAACTGTGTTAATTTTATTCACATTGCTATTAGTATATTCTAAACCTTGTCTATTTCCCATCTTTACATGTTTTCCTTTGATTAAACATCTCTGGAAATTATTCTCAATACATCACGATTAGTTTCAAGTTACGTTAGTTTAAATCATTTATTCTGCTGAAATACTATATTACATAACTAATTTCTGCAAATCTGTTAGTGATTTGAAGTAATTTGTTCTCCATAAACTATAGTAGAATAATTATGTTTTGATTGTGTAAATTAGCCAAATGGAATATTGTTTATAATATAATTTAAATGAAAACTGGCATTGCATTAAATGGGGTTTCTTGGCTCGTTGCTTAATGGGTCTCAGTTGGTGTGTTGTCCCTGGGGAAACAGCACAACTGGATCCACTAGGGTTAGCAGGGTCAGAGTGGCACAATTGTCCTCACGAATGTTCTCACTGCATAGGAAATAATAAAAGCAAACTAATGTGTTTTGAACACAAATTCCAAAATGTTACTGAAGAGTTTCTAAGGTAGAGTTAAGTTGTGTCTGTACGATGCTTGTATCGGTGTGAAGTAAAAATGTTAAAACTGTCTCTTGAAATCTGTGCCGGCAGGCAGCCTCACATCTCTGGGATTTCATGTATGACAGCAACCAGCAGACTTATGCACGTTAACTACCCAGGAGACCCTGGGGCCCCGTCCTGGACCTTTTTATTTCCTGGAACTGTTTCATCCTTAAAACCCTAAACCCTACCATTCCATCCTCTGACCAACTTCAGAATTCCTTCAATCCTTTCACTTCCTTACTTCTGCTAATCATGCCTTTACTCCATCAAGGCCTTGATATTCTTGATGTTTTCATTTTCCCTCAACCAATTTATTCAGTAAAAATACAATTAATTGTGCGCTGAGATTGTCCTAGCCACTTTACATGCATTGTCTTATTTAATCCATTCGTCATGAGGTAGGAATTATTATCTCATTTCACATATGAGGAAATTGAAGCATAAAGAGGTGGAATAAATTGCTCAAAAGAAATGGGAAACAATAGCTTAAATTCAGGTCTAGGTTCTCCATAGCCTACGCCATACAGCTCTTATGTTTTTACTCCCTTCCACATTCTACCTTAACCATGTAATACCTCACTTCAACCATTCTCTCTCTCTCTCTCTTTTTTCTGCCAGTGCCATCAATTCCCTTATCCTCTATCTAGTCTTTTTCATTTTGTTTTGTTTTTTAGTTTTTAGCTCTTAGTGTTTTTTTTTTCTTTTTCATTTTTTAATCAGTGGGTGAGGGGAAGGCAGCTAGAAAGATGTTTCTTTTTGGTCTGGAAAATAAAAGCTCCCACCTTGGAAGAGAAGGAAAAAGAGAAGGGGGAGGGAGTAAGGGAAGAGAGATAGACAGAGTGCTATTTTCCCATCTTGACAGCCACTACTATTTTAAAAAGCCCTAATTCCACTAGCTAACTCATTCACCTTCTCTCTTCTATTCAGGTTGCTGAGTACTCCTACAGAAAGCACAAGCCAGTGAGGACTGATGCCATAGCTGTTCATTGTCTCTACACCCAGCTGGGTCTCCAACGCTAGCTGGCTAGGTGTCCTTTGTCAGCTTCCTTCTCTGTTCCAAACTGAATTTCCTCAAATCTTCTGCCCCCCCATTTCCTGCTCATGAGTTAACCCAGAGCATTAGATTGTCAAATTAACTCGCATAGAGAGAGACTTTCTCCAGTATCAAGCTTTACTATTATATTAATTTCAAGAATACAAGCAATTGGGAGGCACAGGTGATGCATGTAGAGTCTGAGACATCTGCATGACTCCCAAAGTCTGCCATTCCTGCATTAGACTCACACAGTGCTGGTTCAGAGTAATGGATGAGGTCTCTAAGAAAGGCACATGCATTTTTACATAGTGGGGAGCATTTAGGTTTTGCAGTATCTCCATTTTAGACCTCAGATAGTAACTTGGCTTGCATGACATTTCCCAGAGACCCATGCCCCATAAATCCATAGAACCTAGGTTTATTTATCATAAGCAATCCTAAAATAAGAATGTACTCCTAAGAGAATTCCATACATATAGGCTCTTCTTCTAGCAAATATAATATTATCAGTCTATTTACAAGGAGTTAAGCTATCAGCATGTCTACAACAATCACCTGACTTCTTTCCTTTCCTAGAAGATTCCCTTGCCCCCCAGCACAAACACATACAGGCCACCTACTTTAATTCTTTCCTCCAACTCATTTTTAGTCAAGAATTCTACTTTCATTTTATAAAAAATAAAGTGTCTTTTAGATAAGACAGTCCTTCAACTTTCTGTTTACAATTATACACATCATTAGACATTCACCTCACCCTCTTGCCTCTAGCCTCAGTGGAAAATTATTCTTTATTTTGTCCAGAGTTGATCCTCCTCTCAATGATTTATTTCTCCTTACTTTCTCTCTCTTTGGAGACTTTGGATATTTTATTAATTAACTGCAACTCTACTTAATTGCATACTTAACTAGCCAACAATTCTTCTAAGCAATAATTTATTTAATTTTATCTATCACTTCTACTGTGCTGATTATGTGTCAGGCACTTTACTTAATATTATCTCATTTAATCATCAACAACTATATTACGTATATGCTGTTAGTACCTCCAACTTACATATGAGGAACATAGGTATCAGAGAGGCTAAGTGACTTTTTCAAAACTACACAGTTACTAAATGGTGACACTAGGATTTGAACACAGCAGTCTATGTGCTGCAAGTACCTTTCCTAATGTTTATTTTTAAATTTTATTATGAACATATTTTAGATTTACAGAAAAGATACAAAACCAGATAGAAGAAGGTGCTTATAACCCCTTCCTCCCCTAATGTTAACATCTTACCTTACTTACCATAGTGTAATTATCAAGAACAGGAAAGTAACTTTGGGATAATATTAACTAAATTACAGACTTTTAATTTTATTTTCATTATTTATTTTAAAATATTCATTTTTTTAATTATTGATATTTTTTGTTCACTAGTTTTTCATTAATGTCCTTTTCTGATCCAGGATCCCCCTGAAGTTGTGAGTGGTTTTTCCTCAGTTGCCTCCAGCCTTTAATATTTAACCTTATCTTTCATGACCTTGATGAACATTTATGTTTTTGTCACTCTTATAAGGAAAAAGTTTTCCCAACTAAAGAATAAGAAAATTATTTGATATCAATTAAGTTCATTTTTCCTTATTAACATGTATGCACTAATTATTAGACACATTATTTGTTTTTTGTTTATTTATCTATTTTTTTATTTCAGCATATTATGGGGGTACAAATATTATGATTATGTATATTGCCCACACCCCCCCTTCCCCCCTCGAAGCAGAGCTTCAAGTGTGAGCATCCTCCAAACATTGCACATCTCACTCATTATGTTTGTATATACCCATCCCCTACTCCCCCCTCCCACCCACCCGGCACCCAATAAATGTTATTCCTGTATGTACAAGTTATCAAAACCTGTGGGACACAGCTAAAGCAGTCCTGAGAGGAAAGTTTATTTCTATAAATACCTATATCCAAAAGTCGAAAAGATCACACATAGACAACCTAATGAATCATCTCAAAGAGCTGGAAAAAGAAGAACAGACCAACCCCAAACCCAGCAGAAGAAGTGAAATCATTAAGATCAAATCAGAACTAAATGAAACTGACAACAGGGAAACTATACAGAAGATTAATAAAACAAAAAGTTGGTTCTTTTAAAAAAATAAACAAGATTGACACACCTTTGGCTAGACTAATGAAAAGCAGCAAAGAAAAATCTCTAATA
>VBSM01001562.1:25739840-25759545 GCA_008086735.1 Cheirogaleus medius | reverse complement strand
CCTCCCAGAGTGCTAGGATTACAGGCGTGAGCCACCGCGCCCGGCCTGATTAATAGTGTTTTGATAAAAACAGTATTGTACATAAGCTCCTTGGAGAAACAGCTGACATATTTGTAGGCTGAACACATAGAATTAGACTAAATATAAGCTGGGGGTGGGCTCCAGAGTATTTGAGAGGAAAGTGTAATGATTATAGAACTTCAGCCGGCAAAGATCACAAGAGGCTATTAATGTTCATAGATTGTTCTATATTAGATTTTAATAACCAGGATCATCTGATATGGGTTCAGGTAATGAAGCATTTCATTTTTCATAAAAAAGTACATCTTTAAATCTGTTTTCTTTCATTTTGTTTTGTTATTATAAAAGTATTATTATTTTTTTCCTGAAAACTATTGGACAAGAATGAGTAGACAATCATCAGATTGCTATTGTGTCCCACATAACTTTGAAATTATGTTATGGGGGAGAGCAATAAGAGCTCAGGAAAGGAGAGAGCATATTACTATTATAACAAGTAATAGTTTCATATATATATATATATATATATATTCTACTTGCCAGTGCTTTTTACAGATGGGGGTTTGAAATTGGATGAGAGTCAAATAATTTGGAATAATAAATAATACCAGGTGTAGATCAGGTCCAATTTCTTTTTTAAAATATTGAATTCAACATTTCAAATAACCAAAATATGTTAAACTTGGAAACAGATCAGAATAGCTAGCTAAGACAGATACTTTGAAGTAACTGATGAGCTATGTATAATCAGAACTTTTTGACATGGGGTTAGAAAGATAATACAACATAAACTCTAAAATGATTTTCATCAGTAGGGTGTCTTGACAAGCAATTAGGAAGAGTCAGGGTCTAATAATTATGAAAAATGTTGTAATTTTTAATGTACTAAAGTCCACTGAACTTGGATTTCTTACTTAGGTAATAATAATTATTCACATTTATTGAGTGCTTCACAATATGTCAAGTGTTATTTTAAATGTTTTGTTTATGGTGTCTTATTTAATATTCACCTCAACCCAATGAGGGGATTAGTTTTGCCATTTTTCAGATGAGAAAGTTGAAGGTCTGGGCTGGGATTTTCAAACTCAGCCCTAAGGAGCCATTAGAGGAAAAGGAAAAAAAAGTTTGAAAATTATTTCTATGGGCTATTTCTTTTACGATTAATTCCAAAGGACTCCAGCTGTACTAGATTTTTGTCTGATTTTATCCATTATAAGGCAATTTTAACTAGCATGTTATTTATCATTAGGTATTTAGCCTGTACTTTTAACTTTTTCATATATCTATACTTTTTTGGTATAAAAATCAGAGATTTATATCAATGACAATTATTTTCCCTAAAATACGGTATCATACTCAAAGTCGTTCTCTATTTTTCCAAAGATATGGATACCATGTTAACAGAATATCTGATTAGTTTATTGTTTCTCTCATATCTTATCCAGCAGTTTAGTGTCATGTTGTCATTTATAAAATATGTGTAAATATGTTTAAGGTTTTGTTCGAATTTTAGTTGATTGAGCTGATGTTTTGAGAACTATCTTTCATCTAAAATATTCGAATGCATTGCCGTCATTCAAATTAGGGTCCAAAATGCATATAAGGTTGGAAGACTCTGGAAGATAATAAAGTGAGGCTTTTATGTTTTTTTGCTCTTGTCTTCATATTTTATATCTTTTACATAACAAGAGGGACCAACAATGCCCTAGACATTTTTCTTGTACTTTCTTGTTTTTGTTTCTGTTCAGCATCTCATATCTGTCTTTCTTTTTAGAAAGACTATATTGGGCATATATTCCCACCATAGTATTGGTGGAAATACTATGCCCAATGGTATTCCCTGCTTCTGTTATGGAAGCTGAATGGGAAAATTCCTTTCTCCTCATCCCTTGGCAGACAGAACTCATCATGGTAGGGCTTTGAAGGAAGGTGTGATGTGCTGTGGCCATGACCATCCAACTGTTGTGTGCAATGTTGGCCTGAATGTTCATATCACTTAACTTCTGGAATCCCTTTGGCTCTCACACATTTTTCTAGAACTACCTCCCTCCAAATTTGCAGACTTTATGTTGTTCCAATAATTTCCTTTTTGTTTGTGGCAGCCAGTTGGTTCTGCTGCTTGCACCAAAAGCTCTACTATCATTAACTTGTACCTGTGAGAAGCCTGCTAATGTGGAAATTTGGCAGACCTGCTTTGGGTAGGTCATATATCTTATCTTCATCCTTTGCTAACCCTTTAGCACAATGATTGAACAAAATAAATACATAAATATCTACTATAAATATATTTTTAAAATATCAAAACATTGGGACAGTTTTGAAATCACTGATGGAATAAACCTCGATTACTAAAGTTGAGAAGGAAATACGGTTTTGGTCACCAAACATGTATATTTTTATGCTATATATTTGTCTTCTGAAGGAATTATTTTATGTGAGGGTGGTACTACAAGTCTTCTGACAGGTGACTTTGAGTCCTCAGTGTCCTCCCTGCAAGAGTTACCTGTGTTATCTTTTAAGGAGCCTTTCATTTCAGACAACAGCAAAGCAAAACTCTTCAAACTGTTGTGGTTTCTAGAAAGTGGTTTTTTTTTTTTTTCTTTTCCCTTTTTACTATGTCTTCTGGGAAACTGAAATGCAATTTGGAAACAATGACAGCTCAGGACTCAATTTTCTAGTTCTAAAAGAAAGTCTAAGCACACATTTTTAAGTTCAGGTTGAAGCATTTAGGTTTCGATTTCAAAGGGAGTTCTGAATTTGTCATGATGTCTTCTTTTTAAATGAAAACAGGTACTGAATTATACAAAAGGAGACGCTAGCATCTTACACCATCTGCATATATTAATATTATAGTTTCTGTTCAGTGTTAGTTTTGTGTTCACAAGAATTCCTGTGTGTTTGTCTTCTTTTGCTCTCATCATGGGGAAAATTCAGCACATTACCTACTACTGCTATTTACATATAAGTTGGCTGATGAAAATTCAATAGTTTTTAAACCAGCAAAATACTGATGAGGACTGGAGAACCAATGACTGCTGTTATTCAGAAAGGATTTGAGCTGTTCTCCTCCTGAACTAGTGTCTATCCAAATACAACTCATTAATGCTAATTATCATCAGTGATTATTTTCTACATGGTAATGAAGACTAAATCTTCATCTACATGGAAAATTGTTTTGACTACAGGATCTGATAGATATTTGAGTTACTCAGACAAATGATCAATTCAATTTCAGTAAGTAGTTTGATCTCATTCTAAATTAATTTAGTAAATTCATTTTAAATACTCAGATTGTTCATGTTGGTATCTTATGATTTATTTATTTAATCAGAAAATACTTATGGCCTGCCAGGCACTGTGCTGTATGTTAACCTGTATGATATCTTCTTTATTTTTTATCACTTGCTCTGTTATTTTCAAAGTCAAATTGAGCTAATATTAGTACTATGGTATTATGCATTTTATACTAAAGTTGTGTTAATTAAAATTGTGCTGGGTTGATTGGAGTAATGTCTTAGGAGTTGTTAAATTCTAATAAAACTAATCTTATTGTTGAGAGGAATGAATTTTCTAACTCTTAAAAGAGAAATGATTTTAGGCCGATTTAGAGAAACTATTTGTTCAAACTTCTTGGTAAGAGTATATAGAAAAAGTCATCATTTGAAATTATATTTTCACCAGAAGACTCAGACAAAATGAAGTTAGCCCACAATAATTTAAAAAAATAATTTAAATATTTATACTAGCCAGGGGTCATTCTAAAATGAAGAGTCTTTAGTAACTGTAAAATAGTAATAAATTATAAGAATATATTATTTACTCAGTGATTATCCTCAAATAATCTTTGCTGTTCATTTTTGGATTGGGGGTCAAATGTCACTCTGAATCCTTTTGTAATCACTGTGGTGAGAATTAATTACTTTCTCCATTGTCTTCCCACAGCATTTTTATACCCTTATTGCCACATTTAACACATCAAATCTTCACATTATTTTTCTTCCTGTCTTCCACACAAGACTGTTCTGAGGTAATGTTTTATTCAGAGCTGTGTTCCCACGGAGCCAGTCACAGAGTAGGCAATCAAATGTTGTTGGATGAAGTGCGTACGTTTACTTGAGCAAATATTTTATTAATTTTCCATTTTCCTATTCTATTTTTGTTGTTGTTATTTTTTAATGCTTGTCTTTCCTTGTCTTGTCAAGGCATTTACCACCTTTGCAAATGTTTACCTTAGCCTGCTGATTGTCACTTTAAGAAAATTTCACTGCTTTCTAGAATTCCTCTGTCTCTACTCCTTGTTTTAAATGCCCCACACGAGCTCTTCTCTGAGATTGAAAATTCCTTCATGAAGGCATCCCACTACTTTTGGAATCTAAAACCATTACCAGAGTATAATATAACCCTGCAATAATGATTATTGAATACAGTTGATTATATTAAGAGTGTTGGCAACATTCAACACTAATCCAAAAAGATGGCCACATGAAGGAATTAAGAATTAAGGTTTTGAACAAAAGCATATTTTAGAAAACTACTGCCTTTGCCTAGTAATAAGATGAGGCTATGATAGATAATATATCCCCAAATCAGAGATTCTGCCACCTAAATTAGTCCAGAGGCTAATTGTCTTAGAAGTTCTGCTAATACATTTGTCTCAAGGTCCCTAGACTTCTTACACATAGTGGCTGGGTCCTAGGGCATTTGAAGGGGATGTCTTCAGTCTATTATTACGTTCTCATCTCCCTGCTTCACTCAACAAAGGAGCATCTATAATAACTGTAATGTTGCAGAAACTTGGGTGTTCTGGGAACTCCATAAGTCTAAGAGGGTAATAAAATTAATTTTTGCACAAATTATGTCATAATTTGAAAACAGTCAGACTAACTTAACTAGAAAGTGGCAGGTATTTAGTCTGTATTATTAAGTTTGTATTTTATTGTCTCCTTCCCTCTTTTCTTTCCTTAGTCCTTTCCTCCCTCCCTCTTTTCCTTCTTCCCCTTCCTCCCTTCTTGGCTAGAGTGTGCAGTAAGTCTTTGAGTCCATGGCACAGTGTCAGTCTTAGTCACCTCAAGATCCCGCTCTTGTTATGGTAGCATATTCCTTTTTACACCATTTCTCTTCAATTGCTCTTCCCCGTATGGACAGTGGTTTAATATGTAAAATATATGTTAATATTTTTACATGTATTTTTAATTTACATAAAAGTTATTTTACCATAGATCCCGTTTTGCTTTTTACCTGCTCCACACTATGTTTTCAAGATACATCTTTGTTCTTTGGACACATCTTAAGAAACTTATTTCTTCTAATGCTGAATAATGTTTTGTAGTATGCATCCTCCACCATTATCCTGTTCAGTGTCCCCATTGTGAGACACCTAGGCCGCCTCCAACTCTCTTACAACACGCATACTCCTGTATGTGCCTGGTTCAGAATTTCTTCAGAGAGGGGTCATTGGGGATAGGCTATACTTTTCCTTAATGTCACTAAGAACTACCACATTATTCTCCAGAATAGCTACAGCATTCTACAAAACATCAGCTGAACCTTGATGGTTTCTGTTCCTTACATCTTTGCCAACTCTCTGATTTTTTCCAATCTTTATAGTTATTAATAAAATGAGATCTCATTGTTTTGATTTACTTTATTCTTATTATGAATGAAACTGAATATCATTCAATCATTCATATCATTATTTAACATTTGGACTTCCCCTTTTCTTAAATGTCTTTATATCAACTTCGTGTTTCTTCTCTCTTTCTTATTTTCTTGACATAGTTCTTCTTAATCACACCATATATCATTTGTTTGTCAGCTTGGATGTTGCAAATATCTTCTTCTCTATTGTCATTGTTTGTTACCTTTGTCTGGGATCTCCTTTTTTCAGCAAATGAATACATTTGGATGTATTCAAACTTCTTCACACATATACTTTTATTTAAAGATTATACTTTCGTTGATTTGTTTAAGAATTTTAGTGTGTCTGAAAGCTGGTAGGCTAGGTGCTACCCCTGTCACCAATTCTGCTCAGTTTTTTAAATGTTAAAATAGTTATTCATGGATCTACAATCTGTTAGTTTTGTAATAGCATTTTGTATTCCTCTAAAAAACTCTAGCTAGATTTTAATTATGATTGCATTGCTTTTATACATAATTTTTGAAGAATAGACATCTTAATAATATCAAGTAATTATTTACACAGGCACAGAATATCTTTTCATATATTCAGATCATTTATGTCTGTCAATAGAGTTTTGCAATTTTTTTCAAGAGGTCCTAGCAATTCTTTGTTAATTTCCATATATTTTATAGTGTTTGCTGGTATCAAAAATGTGATATTTTCTATTTAGAAAAATGTGTATAAAATTTGTACGTTTATTTTGTATTACTCTGACAGTAGTATCGATGGATACTGCTTTTTAAATCTAATCTAGTTGTCTCTTTTTTATTGGAGATTTGAATTTATTTATAGCTATTATATTTGTTGCTATATTTGGACTTTAAAAATTCCACCTTATTTAAAATTTTCTCTTTACATATTTTTGATTTTCATTTTTTTCTGTTTTGCATTGGGTAAATCAAGTTTTATTTTACTGATTAAAATATTATATATTAATTTTTTCTTTTTTGTCTTATTGTCACTTTTTAAGTCACATGCAAGGTTAATGTTTATTGCCAATTTTATGAACTTACCAGTATCTATCTATATATTCTCTCAAATGAGACAAATATTTTCTACCTTCTCACCTCTCCATCTTTGGTTCTGCTACTGTGTTGGCAGAATTTAGGTTCTAAAATTTTAGTTTTGTTTTGAAGTGGATTTCCATTCTCTCTCTCTCTCTCTCTCTCTCTCTGTCTCTCTCTCAGCGTTTCCTCTATTTCTTTACCTTCTTGCTTGTTTTGCTAAAAAAAATTTAATTTCAGTTCTTGCTCTTCTATACCACAATAATTTTACTAAGTTACTTGATTGTCCATTTTTTCATGTTTCTAGCAGTATTCTACTTTTTATTGTAATATTTCCTTAAAGAATGCTTTCAGAGGATCTTTATTACATAAAACCTCTGAGGCTTTGAATGCATAAGAATGTTTTAATTTCACTCTTACATTTAAATGACATTCTAGGAAGATATAACATTCTAAAATCAGAGTTCTATTCTTTCTATATTTTGAAAATATTTCTCCATTGTCTTATTTCTAGGGCTTTTGTGGAGGAGTCAGATGTCAATCTGATTATCATTTCTTTTTTGGGTAGTCTGTTCTTTTTCTTTGGAAGCTTTCAGAAATTTTTCTTTGTCTTTGATAATCTTAAATTTTACTAAAATGAGCCAGGGTATGGGATGCATACCTATCATTTTTGTCATGCTAAGAATCCATTCAATCTTATTCAATCTTTTTTTATCTTCCCCATCCTTCCACCCCCCTTTTCTCTTGAAACTTTGTTTTCTGGATACTGGAAACTTCTGCATGTGGTGGAATATTTCAACTCTATCTTTCATGAGCTCACTATTTCAATCTTTGCCAATACAAATGCTGCTATTTACAACTTTCCTTTTGTTCCCCCCTACCTGCAAGGTTACATGCCATTTAGCTTTCAAATAAAAATTACATATGCACATAGTTAATTAGAATCTAATAGGACCACCAACTGTGTTATGAAAAACAGTGGTCCCCAATGTTTCCTCCTTTCTTACTGGAAACCAGCATTCTCAATTCTTAACTGATAACTTGGTATTTATTTCTCTATATCCAAATAAATGTGACAATTCTTATTTTTTTTCTTTTAGTTTTAATCATTGTCCATTGACTTGGTATTTTGGAAGATAAAAATTTATTCCATTTTTACTCTTTCACCCAATGTCCTCCTGACTCCCTCCCAATTTTTCATCTTCATTTTATCAAAATGGGTATATAATAAATTTGGTTATAAAACTCTTTGTTTACATTATTTTGTCTGTAAAAACTAGGCCACATAACATGCTATGATTACTTTTGCTGTGTGACAACTCTATTTCTAGTACGTTAATAATTGTGTTTATTTTATTTGCTTAATTTTCTATGTCCTGTCACTAATTTAGTTTCAAGCTCTTGCCAGGCATGTAAATATCACTCAGTATGTTCACATATTAGATAATTGATCAATATTATCATCTTAAGTCGTTCCTCACAGGCCATTCTTTAGGCTGTATTCCTTTTTTTTTTAAGTGGTAAGCAATTTGGGAGGCCATGTCCCCCAGGTTCTTAGCTTGTAACTAAGTAGGTAGGACAGAGTTTAGCAAGTAGACAGCTATTTCCTTTGGCAGATTCCAAGTTTCAGATGTATAGAGTGAGTAATAGGATCCATTTGACTTTAGGTGTTAGCTAGCTAGGTTCTTTGTGTGCATTCTCCATGCACCATAATTATGTAAGGGGAAAGATTAAATTTGGGCAATAAATCCCTCAACAATCCTTATTGCCTCTACTTTGCAAAGACCTACTATAAGCTTCAACAGGGGTCTGAAGTGATCTGTGGAATAGTGTTTGGGAACCACTAAGTGGCCTCACCTGCTTGTTAGGGTTTTCACTAATACCTATAAGCTTGCAACCCCTAAATCTCCATCTTTAGCCTAACACTCTTTCTTAAATTTAAGACTCACATCCAACAAACTATCTATCAAAAGGATATTCTCTAAGTACTTCAGATTGACATCCTCCCCACCAGAGTTATTCATTTCTTTACATTTTCCATAGCAATAGGCCCTCCCAGTCACATGTGAGAGGTAGCCTATACTAGTGTTTAGACATGTGAATCTTGAGCCATATGGCCTGGGTTGGAGCTCCAGTGCTATCACTTAATAGCTCTGTGACTTTGGGGAAATTACTTGGCTTCTCATTTGCAAGATAAGGATAAGCAAGAGTAGGGTTGTTGTGGGGGATTAGATGAATGAAAAACTGCTTAGAACAGAGCCTAGCATATTGCAAATTTTGTGTCTGTTAAATATAAATAAATGAATAATCAAATAAACAAATTCAAGCTAGAACCTTGAAAGCAATTGCTTGTGTGTTCTTCAAACCCCAAACCATCTCTTACATCACCCAGCATTGATAACCACCACCAACTACCAATTTTATCTTCTATTTGTTTCTTAAATAGCTCTCTAGACCACAAACTCCATAAATGCCTGTTTGTTTACAATCTTATTTCTAGTTTGTACTACAATACCAGTCACACCTAGTGAGTGCTCAATATAGTTTTTGTTGAATGGCTTACTAAATTACACATACCACATTTATTATAATTTTTGTTAGTATATTTCCTCTACTATATTTAACTTCTTGATGATTAGGACATTTTTGTTCCTTTTAGCATAGTGCATAGAAATCAATAGGCACAAATAAATATTTGTTATATGATAAATGAATGAATGAATGAATGAAAGCATTTGGACAGAAGAAGGAGTCAAGCCTAATAAGTTAGATTTCTTAGTGGCAGTATTGCGCTGAGAAACACACTGCTGAAGTTAATAAGGCAGAACTTAATGTTACATTGGCTTTACTTGTGTCAGTTTTTAAAAAATAACAAGCATTTAACTCAGACAGACCATTGAAAATAACTAAGATATCTAAGACACACTAAAGTGAAGCCAATTATTCTGGCAACTAAGGGCATTTTGTGTTTGCTAAGCATTTAATTTGTGGAGATGAGGATACATTTTTGGCAAAAATTCAAATGGTGACACTTCTGGACCCTTCCATCTAGCCTGAAGAATTCTACTCCAGAAATAGAATATTATAATATCCCTGACCAAGGATATTCAAACTATTATAATATTTATACCAAGTTAAGTGAATTTATAAAACAGAAGTAATAATGAGAAAAATAATAAGACTATAAACTTTCTATGTGATGGAAGTATTTTTTTTTTACTAAAAGTATTAGGTAATTATCTTCTTATCAATAACGTATTTGATTAAATTGTACCTAAATATTATTGTAACATATTAGGAGAGACTGGTAATTGAACTATATATGAAATGAAAAGTAAATCTTTTTATTTTAAATGTGAATTAACCCTGTGTTATTTGATGAGTAAAGCACCAATAGCAAAATACACTGTTCCAATAAAATGACAAAGAATTGACTGCTCTACTTTACAGAGGAGAGCAAAATAAACAGAGCGAAGAAACACATGAATGATGACAGTTGCACAGAGAAAATGCAGATACCAGATATGCTGATTTGACTCCATTTTACATAATGGATGAAATCATTCTTTGCTAGTAGTCACAGCAAACTATTTTATTTGTATTTCTTGTATACTACACAAGAAAAGTTACATTTAGTATTGCCTAGGATACATATTCCCAAAAAGTATTTATTAATTTTTTTAAATTTTATGAAAATATATCATATGACAAACAAAATGATAAATCTTTGCAACCTCCTTTTGCTCCGTTCATTACAGTCATATTGAATGGGCTACTATTTTTACACTGCAGCATTTCCATACTATTTGCAATGCAGTATGAGTCCCTTTAAAAAGTCCAAGAAATTGTTACTCCTTTATAGGAAACTGATCCAGAAAAAAAAAGTCATGCATTAAACAATTGTTTAATATTGCTATTTAATTTAATAAATATTTATTGTACACTCACTCTGTGCCAGGAAATCTCCTATGAGATGAAAAATAGGCAAAATTCAGCTACACATCCACTGACACCCATACATACACCGAAACCCCACACAGACACACACACATACATACAAGGGAGTGTCTTATCTCTTGGTGCCATCTTAGAGGTCCAGCAACAGTGGAAGGGTGTTTAGAGAAAGAGGGAGACTTCTGGTTTATAAGAAGAGAAATATATCAGGGAGAAAAGACCAGATGAGTGAGGCATTGAAGAGTGAACAAGACTTGACAGGTAGAGATGATGGGCAAGGCAGGATGTGGAGGAAGTTCCACTGGGAAAAGCACAGAAGCAGGAACTGTGAGATCCTCAGTAGCTCAGTTGGGCTGGATCATATGGGCTGTATGCTTTGGAATGTGGTGGGACATAAGCCAGGCTTCATGACTAGCTGGAGTAGTTTGCATTTGTACAGTAAGCAAGGAGAAGCTGATATAGTTTAACATATACTTGAATTCAAATGTTTATTTTATGCCTGGACATTTTAATGTAAAATTTTGATTTATAATGTTGTAAATAATTTGTCATTTTGAAAACTTGTGTCTGTCATATAACATTTCATGCCTTGTAAAAACACATAATTCAAAGTGAGTACGAATTAACACAAATGAATTTAACACATTAGTCCTTTCTCTAAATGATCACTGCAAGATAGACAATATATTTTGGTAATCATTTAGGAGTTTCCATAATATATCTTCTGTAGGTAATAAACAAGAGGATGAAATTAACACTTAGACAAAAGGTTAACGATAATGGCTGATGTGTAAAAAATGGATGATATAATGAATCTGAATATTGAAATTGAATAACATATTTACTTATTTTGATTTTTTAATAATAATAATTATTTAGGCTTACAAAAGCAAAGATTTTAGAGAATTGGGGAACCACAGAGAATGTACTTCTTGTACAGAAGAAAGTTAAAAAATAGCATCTTTACCATATTGATATGTAGTGTGAGATTAGAATCTAAAGTTCATTTTTCATGTGAGTGTTCTCAAGTATAATAATATCTCAGGCCTCACCAGCATATCATATGCCTTTACTATATTCAAAATTCTTAAACATAAAATTTTCTGTTGATTTTCATATTCTATACATCAGTTCTTATATCAGTACAACATTGTTTTAATTATTGTAGATCTATTATGTATTCTAATATAAGTTAGTGCAAGCCATTCCTCTCTCTCCCTTGAAATAACATTGAAGGACTATTGAATGCAATTTTTTGAAGTGTTAGTACATTTGAAGAAAAATTGACATTTTTAAAATTTCTATTTTCTAACTTAAGAACATGGTCTATTCCCCCATTCATTAAACCCATCTTCATTTCACTCTGAATGTTCATAGTGTTCTTTTATGGGTTATCTATTTCTTGGTAAGTTTATATTCTATGTACTTTATCATTTTGTTATTATTGTAAACAGGAGCTTTTACCATTTTGCTGATTATTTTGCTGTATAAAAAAATAATGGTTTTCACATTGATTTTTACCTGTTTAACTTATTATTTTCTCTTGTTAATTATACTATAGCATTTCAGTTGATTTTCTAGGACTTTTTGACTGGTTAATATCTGAAAATAATGATGTTCTTATTTGCTCTTGCTTTATCTCATTGATTTGGACAGAACTTCTGAGGCTATATTAAATCATCGTGGTGATAAAAATTATATTTATTGTTTTTCTGACTTTGATTGATATTGAACCTGGAGTGTTTCAGTACTGTTATGCTTTTGCTGATTTAAGATTGATATTCTTTATTACTTTAAGAAAGTATCATACTATTCCCAGGCTTTTCATACTTATTTTAACTCATAAATGCATCAGATATGTTATAGTCAAAGTAAAACGTTTTTTTAAAAAATATGATCATGATAATGCATCTAGATAAGGAAAATTCCAGCTCAGTACATCCAACATGTATGTCTAATTTTCTCTATCCTAATTCCCACTTACTGACAGGAAATATCTACTTTCTTAAAATAATAGAATCATTATAGCAGAGGAAGTCAAGAAAGAATGCCATCATGAATTACTGAAAAACATAAGTCCAAGATTAGCCCAACAGAGAACCCAGAGCAGAAAAGAAACAGAAAGTTTAACACTCAAGCCTTGCTGTTCTCCAGTGAGCTTTGGTGGAAATTTTAAATTCAGAATCAACTAGACAAAGAATAGAAATTGTCAGGGAAAATAGTGATTATAATTCATTAAAATAATTTTGCTCCCAAGATAAAACCTAAGCATGATTGTATCAATCAGCCTGGATGTGTTACTTAATTTTGGAGTAAATTATATTCACCCATCATCATTTTTAATTGTTCATTATTAGTTTTTCATTTTTTAATCCAAACTATAGATCAGTGGTCCGCACACTATTCATGAAAAACATTTGAGGAGTTTTTTTTATTTCAGCATATTACGGGGGTACAAATGTTTGGATTACACATATTGCCTTTGCACCACTCGAGTCAGAGTTTCAAGCATGATCATCCCCCAGACAGCGTGCACCGCATCCATTAGGTGTGTATATATATAGCCATCCCCTTTTCCCCTTCCCATCTACCTAATACCCGATGAATGTTATTACTATTTGTCACTTGAGTGTTGATCGGTTAATACCAATTTGATGGTGAGTACATGCGGTGCTTGTTTTTCCATTCTTGGGGTACCTCGCTTAGTAGAATGGGTTCCAGCTCTATCCAGTATATTACAAGAGGTGCTAGATCACCATTGTTTTTTGTGGCTGAGTAGAACTCCATGGTATACATATACCACATTTTACTAATCCACTCATGTATTGATGAACACTTGGGATATTTCTACATCTTTGCAATTGTAAATTGTGCTCACCCTTTTCTAGTTCTTTGAGATGATTTGTTAGATTGTTGATTTGTGATCTTTCTGTCTTTTGGATGTAGGCATTTATAGATATAAATTTTCCTCACAAGACTGCTTTAGCTGTGTCCCACAGATTTTGATAACTTGTATTTCTTTTATCATTTAGTTCAAAGAATCTTTTGATTTCCATCTTAACTTCTTCCTTAACACAATACTCCTTTAGCAGAAGGTTTTTAGTTTCCATGACTTTGTGTAGAGATGAAGTTTCTGTTGGAGTTGATTTCTAATTTTATTCCACTGTGGTCTGAGAAGATGCATAGGATAATTTCTATTTTTTAAATTTGTTGAGACATACTTTGTGGTCTATGATATGGTCAATTTTAGAGAATGTCCCATGAGCTGATGAGAAAAATGTATATTCAGTTGTTTGAGGTAGAATGTTCTGTAAATGTCAGTCAGGCTAATTTGTTTTAGAGTTCTGTTTAAGTCCATTGTTTCTATGTTTATTTACTGTTTGGAGGATCTGTCCTGTTCTGTCAGATGGGTGTTGAAGTACCTGGCTATTACAGTGTTGCTGTTTATCATTTTGTTAAGGTCAAGTAGGATTTGCTTTATGAATCTGGGTGCACCTGAGTTAGGTACATAAATATTTAGAATGATTATGTCTTCTTGTGGAACTGTACCCTTCACCATTATATAGTGACTGTCTTTGTCTTTCATTACTTTTGTTGGTTTGAAGACTAAGTTATCTGAAATCAGAACTCCCATGCCAGCTTTCTTTTGGCTTCCATTTGCTTGAAATATTGTTTTCCATCCCTTCACCTTGAGTCTGAATGCATCCTTGTGGGTTAGATGTGTTTCCTGAAGACAACAGATACTTGGATCGTGTACAGTTATTCATTTGTCTGCCTATGTCTCTTCAGTGGGCAGTTCAAGCCATTCACATTTACTGAGATAATTCATAAGTGGGGCAGATTTCTGTTCATCCTGTTGAGTTGAACTTTGTTGCTTTGTTTTCCCTCTTGAGCCATTGTGGTATCTAGCCTTTGACATTTAGCTTTGGATGATTTTACATTGGCGAGTGTTTATTGTGCTGATCTGTGTATAACACTGTTTTGAGTACTTCCTGGAGGGCAGGTCTTGTCTTGATGAATTCCCTCAGTCTTTGCTTGACTTAGAAGGTCTTTATTTCTCCTTCATCTAAGAAACTTGGTTTTGCAGGGTACAAGATTCAAGACTGGGCATTATTCTGTTTGAGAAGAATGAGAATAGGGTCCCAGTCTCTTCTTGCTTGTAAGGTCTCAGGTGAGAAATCTGGCATTATTCTGATGGGTTTTCCTTTGTAGGTTACCTGCTTCTTTTGCCTTATAACTCATAGGAGGGCCTCTTTGGTGGTTATTTTGGTCAGTATGATGAATGTGTGTTGTGGTGTCTTCCTGTTCACAATGAATCTCCCAGGAGTCATTTGAGCTTCTTGTATCTGTATATCTAGATTTCTAGGAAGGCCTGGGAAGTTTCCCACTAGTATATCTTCAAATAACTTATCCAACCCTTGCGTGTTTTCTGCTTCCCCTTCTGGAATCCTCAAAACTCTCACATTAGGTTTCTTTACATAATCCCACATTTCTTGTAAGCTTTGCTCTTTTCTCTTATTTCTCTGCTCTATCTCTGTGACTGACTTATTTAATTGGAAGGCGTTATCTTCAATCTCTGAGATTCTTCTTCTGTTTGATCTACACTGTTCTTGAGGCTTTCCACTGTGTTTTGTAGTTCCCTGAAGAGATTCTTCATTTCCAGGAGTTTGGCTTGATTTTTCTTTAATATTTCAATTTCTTTAGTGAACTTTTCTTCCAAGTCCTGTTTTTTTTTTTTTTTGTGGTTTCTTTGTGTTCGTTATCCATTTTTTTCTTGCATATCTTTGAGTTTTCTTACAATTCATATTTGAAATTCTTCTTCTGTCATTTTAGTGGTCTGAATTTGGTTAATATCCATTGCTAGAGAGCCGGTGTTCCCATTTGGGGGTGTGCTTTCCATTTGATTCTTCATACTTTCAGAGTTCTTTTGCTGATTCCTTCCCATTTGGATCAGCTGTTGGCTTCTTACTTTTAGATTTTTGTTTGGATAATGACATGCCCTGTTTAGTCTATGAGCCAGTAGGTGGTTTTTGTGGGTGAAATTTGAGCACACGCTGTATGATGAGTCAGTAGGTGCACTTAAAGTGTGTGCAAATTGACCTCCCTGTCAGTAGGTGGCACTTGCTGGGAGGAGCAAGCTGCAGTGTTGTTTTTGGGTCCTGTAACCAGCTCTTATTCCTCTGGAGAGGCACTCTAGTGCCTCAGGTGGTGAGTGGGGCCCTAGCACTTCCAGGTGTGTCCTTATTCTCCACCTCAGTGGGGGGAGGTGGGGAAGTGAGTCTGGGCATAACTGAGTTGGGTGAGCCTGCCCTCCAGCTCCACAAATGCTGTTAGCAGTAGTCAAAGGACTGTTCTCTGCTTCTGGGCAAAGTTGCCAGGGAGGGACTGAAATGGCATCACTCAGCCAGAAAATCTGCATGTGGGAGTGGGGCTGACACCTGCAGTCTGGAGCAGGCCTTGCTCCTTTCCACCTTCCCCTATTCTGCAGTTTCTCCTGGGCCTCTGCCAGCAGGCAGGACTTCAAGCCAGTGGATCCCCCCTGGCTGTGATGTCGGCTGGGAGGTTCCCTGCCCAGGATCACATCCTGAGCTGGGAGCGCAGCCCTCCTGTGGAAGGAGGGTTGCTCCTCAAGCACGCCGATCTGCCACTTAAGGCACACACACCTCAGTAGGCTCGTTCACAAATATCCCTTCTGTGCCCGGGGGCAATGTGATCGAGACTGGTGTATGGAATCTTGTCTGCAGAACTGTCCCCTTGGCCCCGGAGATCAATCCCTGATCCTGCCAGTGAGAAGAGTGCTGGTCTCAAATTACCCACCAGGTGCCCAAGCTGGATCAATGTCTCTCTGCCTTAGGATTTGCCTTGCTCTGGTGTAGTCACCCGGGAGGCCTGGCAGGGGTGGGGGCGGCTAGGGAGCTCACAGCATGAGTACCCCTCAGTCTGCAGTAGGGCCCCAAAAGGAAAGGTACCGTTCCCTGCAGATGTCTCTGGATGGTGGCTAAATTGTCTCTCTTGGCTGCTTTGGGTAGGGAAGGGGGAGGGGAGAATGAAGCAATATGGTGCCTGCCGATTGGCTCAGGTCTGCAGGCTAGCAGGTGCCCTGAGGGAGTTGGGAGCCTGGTGCCGGGTTTGCTACACGCTTATCGCTCACTGGCGGTGGCCATCTCTGGGCTAGTGTTGACAGGTCTCTCCAACCACTCAGGAGTGCACCAGCACTCTGAGATACAGAGAGCGGATATTTAACTGCTCCACTTACCCTTGTTGCTGGTCTCCAAGCCTCTTGGGGGCCTTTCTCCTTCCAGTTCTCCTCTGCAACTTCTTCCTGTGGAGTCTCCTGTAGTTTCAGGTATCCTCCTTCCAACCCTCATTCATCTATGTTTGTCTGCATGTTTATTTTTTTCACTTTCTTCTAAAATCTATCTTTCTTGAAGAGACTTTCTGGCCAGCAGTTTTTCTCCTCCGCCATCTTGCCCCATCTCTGAGGAGATTTTTTTTAATATTCCTTTAATATGGATTTATTATTTGTGCAGTTTGGTCAAACTGTAGCCCTAAGTCCAGAAATTATGGTCCAGGTGTGGGGGTAGGGCTTAAAAGCACCCCAACTTGATGCTGCTGTGGGACAACCTATAGCCATTGGTAGGGAAGGCGGAGGGGAGAATGAAGCAATATGGCGCCTGCTGATCCACTCGGGTCTGCAAGGTGGGAGCTGTCCTGAGGGAGCCCGGAGCCTGGTGCCCTGCCCACAAGAGGCTCACTGCTCACTGGTGGCAACCATCTCTGGGTTGGTCTCTCCAACAGCTCAGGAGCCCACCAGCAGTAAGAGATCCTAGGGAGAAGTTTTACTGCTCCACTTACCCTTGTCACTAGTCTGTAAGCCTCCTGGGGGCCCTTCTTTTTCCAGTTCTCCTCCACAACGTCTTCCTGTACAGTTTCCTGTAGTTTCAGGTACCCTTCTTTCTGACCCTCATTCAATCTATGTTTGTCTGCATGTTTACTTTTTCACTTTCCTCTAAAATCTATCTTTCTTATAGAGACATTCTGGCTAGCAATTTTTCCCCTCTGCCAAATTGCCCCACCTCTGAGGAGATTGTTTTCAATATGCTTTTAATATGCACTTATTATTTGTGCAGTTTGGTCATACTGTAGCCCCAAGTCCAGAAATTATGGTCTAGGTATGGGGGTAGGGCTCAAAAACACCCCAACTTGATGCTGTGGAACAATACTTGTAATGATGTGGCCTTAGATAAACTTAGAAGAATTCATTACAGTTGAGGATGCATATATACATTCACTTGTTTTATAAATATCATTAATGTAAAAACAATACAAATTAGAAATATTGGAAGGTGAGGTGAAAAATGAGGTGAAAAGAAGCAATTTTAAGTGAGCTAATTTCCTCATATTTCACAGTGAGACACTGATCGATTTTAAAAAGCAAGAAAATTAAAGAACTCAAGACATTAAAGCAGGAATTGTCCATTATTCCTCCCCTTAGAGTTGAATTTTAGATGTCCAACAACTTCCTCACTCCTGCCACAAATACATGTACAATATTTTGTAAAGATATGATCTTATTATTCATGTCAATTTTTAACTTCCTTTCTTCATTCCACTGTTTATGAATTTAAGTCAGCACAGTTTTGTCAGCAAATGAACTACAAAAAAATAAAAACAAACATAAAATGAAAAACAATATTTAGAACTTCAAATAAAGGACTATGGACTTAACCAATTTAGACCTCCAACAAATGTGCCAGAATATTTCTGTTTCTCAATCTGATCAACATTGTTCTTTAACAACTATTGGGAATCGGTCTTATGTCTCATCACCTCTGACCTTTTCAGGTGTATTAACACATTAATGGATCTCTTTATATTGAACTATCTTATATTACTAAATAATACTTAATCATGACATATTACTTTTTAAATTTCTTGCTCTATTTGATTTAGTAGTATTTTATTTTATTTTTATTTATTTTAGTAGTATTTTATTTAGAACACTTAAAATTTATTCTCCTTTCTTCCGTGCCCTGCCCCTTCCATCTGGGGTTCTTTTTTGTTTGTTTTGCTTTCTCTGTCTGGTTTCAGTCTAAAACTTTTGTTAATATTGTAAAAATGAATTAGAGCAAAAGGACAGGGAAGTAGAACTCTTAATTTCTTTCACTGTCATTGACTTATTAGGTGTTAAACACTCTGAGGACAGTAATTGTGTTTGTTTTGTGTGTTGCTATTATTCTGGTTCCTGGAATACTGTCTGGCACATAGGCAATTCTCAATAAATATTTGTCGATTGACTGATATCAATGCTTTTTGCCTTAAAAATATGCTTTGTCTAATTTTAATGTTTTAATTCTTTGTTTTAAAATGTCTGATAAATATTTAACAATTATTTAATGTTTAACATTTTCATGTTTATTTCAGGTAATGATATATCTCCATTTGTCTGGGACAGTCTGGTTTACATCTGTCCTCCAGGCATTATTATTGATAGTGGCCACGTTTCATTTTTAAAAGCATTTTGGTTTTGAAATAAACAATATGATCACCCTACTCATAAGCCACATAGAGTGGATTTTTCTTTTCCACTCTGAGAGTCTGTCTGTTAATAATTGGCCATTTATATTTCTTTTCTTTTTTTTCTAATTGATATATTTTGTTTTACTTCTTTATTTTTATTTCAGCATATTATGGGGGTACAAATGTTAAGGTTATGTATATTGCCCATGCCGCCACCCTCGAGTCAGAGCTTCAAGCATGACCATCCCCTAGACATTGCACATCTCACTCATTATAACTTCCTTTCTTCATTCTACTGTTCATGAATTTAACTCAGTATGGTTTTGTCAGCAAATGAACTACAAAAAAACAAAAACAAACATAAAATGAAAAACAATATTTAGAACTTCCAATAAAGTGGGATGGGATATACCCATTCCCTCTTCCCCCCTCCCACCTGCCCAACATCCGATAAATGTTATTCCTATATGTTCATTTAGGTGTTGATTCGTTAATACCAATTTGCTGGTGAGTACATGTGGTGCTT
>VBSM01001562.1:25722436-25736741 GCA_008086735.1 Cheirogaleus medius | reverse complement strand
AGACGCTCTAACTGGCGGTGTTTCTCGTCCGCCATCTTGCTCCGCCCCCCCATCTGTTTTTAAAAATGGACAAAATAACAGAGACCATAATTCCTTTCAAGAAGGCATTCTAGAGTTTATTAATATTTACTTTAATAATGCTACAGACAAAAATCCCCCTTTCCACAGAATTCACCATTTATTGTTCTTGCATCTTTAATAACAGTAAGGGCTAGTTATCTGCTGGTAAACTATCATTAACGTAATGTCTGGGAATACTAGGGAAGGCATGCAGGGGGCACCCATATTATCCTGGGAGAGGTGGCCAACAAGAGCTTCAAAAAGTAATTTGGAACTGACTTTTGATGTATGGATTAAAAGAGCCAGAACTGGGCTAAGTAGAGGGATATTACAGACAAGGGCAAAAACATGCTAAAATGTAAAGCAGTACAAAAAAAATAGGCAGTCTAGTCTGGAAACTCCTTTTATTCAGGAACATGATCATACTTGGCATTTTCAAGGAGCAGCACAGAGGCTTGAGTGGCTGGAATCTGAGCAAGTGAGGAGAGCAGTAGGAGAGGATGCAGGTGATGGAACGTGCAACGTCAATGGTGTTTGAAAAACACTAAGAAGGCTGGAAACTATCAGTATTCTATGGCAAAGAAAGCATTAAAAATAGTGTCAGGAGTTCAGGCTTGAGAGATAGGTAGGGATGAATTCACAGAGGGCTTTGTGTATTCAGTTAAGGAGTATGAATTCTGGGTTGAATGGTTAGTGAAACTATCAAATTACCTCAAGCCAGGAAGTCACACAAGCTGATCTGTGCTTCAGAAAGATGGCTTGTGTGGGGGAGTCCACCGATGGCAAGCCAGAGCTCTGTGTGTGGGGGAGCACAGGAGGTGGGTGAGAGGCCATGGAGATCAGCTCTGCTGTTACAAGTAAATGATCAAGAAGGAACGGGGCCAGAAAGAAGGAGGAAATGATTACAACAACTGTGGTGAGAAAGGGCTAAGTAGGCTAGGGTAATTTTACAGTTTTTGCCCTGGAACACAGAATGGTTGGCTGTCATTTGCAGACATAGGAAACAGAGGAGAAGAGAAGTTCAGTTTTAGACATGATGAGCATGAAATGTTTGTGGGGCTGGCTGTTGGCCCCTAGAACTCAGCAGAGAGTTCCAGAGCTGAGGATCAAGGTTTGAAGTTATTGGATGGTAGATGAAGCCATGGAGTGAGTCAGTAGTACAGAATTTATGTCAAGGGAAAAGCCAAGTGAGGACAGACCCCCAACAGACAACAGAATTTAAGAAGCCCTAGTAGAAGATGTAAAGAAGAGCTGTCAAGGAGATAGGGGGTTTCAGCAGCACAGAAGGTAAGAGAAGACAGTTTCCACAGGAGTGTTCTCAGGCTGTTCAAATCCACTGAGAGCTCTTGTATAGTGAGGACAGAAACCACTCATTGAATTTGATAACAGGTATGAGTATTCTCATGTTAATTTCCCCAGCTAAGCCATTTCTTGAAATATAACCATTTAGTAAATTCCCCCTTCATCACCCAGTCCTTCTGGGGCTATCTGAAACAAAAAGTAATCTTAGTATAAATATTAATATATGGATATTTAATTTTGGTCAATAGTTTTTAGAAAAATTGAGTGGATAAATAAATGAAGCTCTGCTGTTTCTAATTTGACCATAGACTGTCAGTTAATTCCTCTGGGATTTAGTTTACTCACATGTTAAAATAAAAAAGATGCTTAGATGATTTCTTAGTTTTCATCTCTGAAATTCTATGGCACTATAATTTACAAGTGTCCAAAGGAACAGGTACTCCATTTTTCTGATTGGTCAGGCCTGAGCCTCACTCCCTTCCTGGTAGTCTTGGTAGTCTCACCCACATCTCATACATGGTAGTCTCGCCCACATTTAGTATTGTCTTATCCATTGCCTTGCTCAATACTAAAAGGATTATGAATTGTGAATGATATATTTCAATTTAGCTATGATAGTAAGCACTTGCCTTCTTAATGGTCATTTAAGTTCTTCCAATAATTTTCATGTAGTGGAAATGGTTTATTAAAACTATGTATGTAAGACCAAAGATAGTTGGATTTGGAAGTGGGATGTAATTTCAGCTATGGACTTTACCCATATTTTAACCAATATATGTATTATTTTGTTTTTCATCACAACCCTTAATAGCTGGCAAAATTTCTCCAAAGAGCAGTAGAAATGTGGCTTCCGAACACCTATGAAAAATGAGGTCTATAGTACTAAATGAGACAAAATTTTACTACAGTCTTACTTGCTATTTGTAACATGACTTATTATTTTACATCTTTCCATGCATAAGAATTTTTTGTTTTTTTAAATTTAACTTTTTATTTTGAGATAATCATAGCTTCATATGTTTCTCCCATTGGAAATATCTTGCAAAACTATGCCACAACATCACAATCAGTATGCTGACCTTGATACAGATAAGAAAGAGAATATTTCTGTCACCACAAGGATTACTCATGTTGGTCTTTTACAGACACAGACTTTTCTCTCCATTGCTTGGCCACTGCTTAACCTGTGGCAACCACTAATCTGTTTTCCATTTCTGCAGTTTTGTTATTTCAAAAGTATTATATAAATGGACTCATATAATATGTAAACTTTTGGAATTGGCATTTTTCACTCAGTATAATTCTCTGGGAATGCATCCAGGCTGGTGCATATATAAATGTTTGTATGAATATAACATGAAATGCTTAACAATTTACCCACTTAAGGGCATCCAGTAGTTTCCAGTTGAGCTATTATGAATAAAGGTGCCATAAACATTTGTGTACAGTTTCTTGTGTGCATGTAAGTATTTTTCTGAAATAAATGTCCAGGATCACAATTGCCAGGCTGTATGGTAATTGTATGTGTAGATTTTAAAGAGATTGTCAAACTGTTTTCCTGAATGACAGTACCATTTCACCTTCCCACCAGTATTTATGAGTTATCCACTTTTTCTGTATTCTCATCAGCATTTGGTGTTTTCATTATTTTTTATTTTAGCCATTCTAATAGATTTGTAGGGATAGCTCATTGATTGTGGCTTTAATTTGCATTTCCTTGGTGACTAATGATGTTGATTGAACATTTTTTATGTTTGTTTGACATCTGAATATTTTTTTTTGTAAAATGTTTATTCATGTCTTTTTGCCCATGTTCTAATTGGATTTTTTTTCCGTTCAGTTTTGAGATTTCTTTATTTGTTCTAGTCCTTTCTTGGATATGTGGTTTGGAATATTTTCTCTCAGTATGTAACTTGTCTTTCCATCATCTTAACATGGTCTTTTGCAGAGTAAAAGTTTGAAATTTTGATAAAGTCTAGCTCCTCAATTTTTCTTTTTATGGACTGTACTTTTGGTGTTAAGTGTAAGAACTCTTTGCTTTGTCTTAGATCCTGAGGATTCTTAGGATTCTCTCCTTTTTTCCCTTAAAAGTTTTATGATTTTACATGTAAGTCTGTGATCTATTTGAATTTATTTTTGTGTAAGGTATGATACTTAGGTTAAAACTCTTTTTTTTTCTTGCAGAAGTCCAAATGTTTCAGCATCATTTTGTATGTTTATCTTGTATTCTGCAGCCTCAATAAACTCACTTAATAAGGCTCAGAATTTTTGTAGATTCTTTAGAATTTTCTACATAGATAATCAATGCATCCACAAATAGAGTTTTATTCCTTCCTTTCTGATCTGTATGCTTTTTATTTCCTTTCTTTGTCTTATTGCATTGACTAGAATTTCCAATAGTATGTTGAATAATAGTGAGAATGGAATACTTACCTTATTCATGACATTAGGGAGAGGCATGAGTATTTTATTATTAAATATAATCTTAGCTGTGGTTTTCTTAGATGTTATTTATCAAGCTGAAGGAGATTTTTAGTATTCTGTTTTTCTGAGAGCGTTTTTTTTTTTTTTCAAGTGAAGTAACATCAATTCTACACAATCTCTTTCGGAAAATAGAAGAGGAGGAAAAATTTTGTGATTCATTTTATGAAGCCTGTTTTACTCTGATACTGAAACCAAAGAGAGTACAAAAATAAACAAAAAACAACTGTAGACCAACATCCCTCATGAATATAGATGTAAAATGTTTAACAAGATATTAACAAATGGGTTTCAAAGCTACCTTATAATCTTTTAAATTATACATTATAACCAAATGAGGTTTATACCAGGGATGAAAAATATCTGAAAATCTTTCCCTGGAGAACCTTAAAATTTTGAAAAATTTTGCTTAAATATCATATTTCTGATGTTTACTCATACCCAGAAATTTATTTCTGATCCATTAATTTATTAAATTTATTGTTGACTAATATTCCTTTGTATGAACATAATGCAATTTACTTATTTTTCTGTTAATGGATGTTAAAGATGTTTCTAATTTTTCAATAATACAAATAGCTTAACAATCATCCTTATATATTTATTCATATGTATATGTGGAGAATCCTTATCCTTATATATATCCTCATATTAGTGAGAGTTTCTATATCCCTAGAAGTAGAATTATTGGATTATAGTTTATGTATATCTTTACATTTGTTAGAGATTTTAAAATTTCTTCCCAAAGTGACTTCACTAATTCATATTTCCATTAGCAGTGTATGAATTCACTCTATTCCTTAATCTTTGATAAATCTTGGTGTTGTAAGACTTTTTATATGTTGCCAATCTCATGGTTATAAAATCGTATCTCATTGTATTAATGTGCATTTTCTTGATTACTAGTGAGGTTAAGTATCTTTTTATACATTTATGGGTCACTCAGTCACTTGCTGATTACTTACTGATTCAGAAAAACTTTTATTGATTCCAGGCATTCATCCTTTATCAAATATATGTGTAATGATATCTCCTTTCTTTTAATATATCCCCATAATGTGGCTTGCTTTTATTAACATTTGAATGTAGGTAAATATACTAATATATTATGTTATACTTGTGATCTTCAAGTCTTGTTTAAGAAATTCTTTCTTATCCTGATGTCTTCTAAAAGTTTTAGTTTCCAAATTTAGATTTTTAAAGCACTGGCAATCTTTTTATTTTTTCGTTATGAAGTGGATACCTATATTTTTTCTTCTATATAGTCAATTATTAATTTGGTCATGTGCCAAGTTTATGCATATGTGTGAGTCTTTCCATACTTTTGATTTTGCTTATTAGATTATTTACCTAATCTTGTACTAACAAGTAATATAAGCTGTTTTCTTTTTTATTATAAGTAACTAATCAATAATGCCTGTTTTATTATTCTTTTATTATAGATCTTCATATCTGGCAAAGAAAATTTCATCTTTTTATTTTCTACAACATTGTTCTATGAATTCTTAAAACTTTATTCCTCCATATGGGTTTTAGATTTGTCTAGTTGCACATAAAATCTTGTGGGATTTTTATTTGAATTGCCTTAAATTTCTAGATTAGTTAGTGGAAAATTAACTAAATTACAATATTGAATCACCTCGTTTAGTGAACTTAGCTCATCTTGACATATAGTCAGGTCTTCTTTTTTGTCCTTTAACAATAGTTGTAATTTTCTCGTCAGAAGTCTTGCTTATCTTTTTCTGGGTCCCTTTTGATTATTGTTGCTATTATACTTTCTAATTAGTTTCCACTTGTGTACTGGAAAGCTATTAATTTTTGAATGTTGATCTTATAGCCAAGAAACTTGCTGTCCTCTTTTATTAATTAAAGCTTATTTATTAATTTCTTTTTATTTTTCTCTACATCTAATCATATTGCCTGAAAATAAAAATTTTGCCTGTTTTATTCTGATCTTATACGTTTTCCCTGTTTTATTTTATTGCAAGGACTTCTAATACAATGTTCAATTGTATTGGGACCCAACAGTCATAATTATCTTTCTTTTGATTGACAGTACTGCTTTAAAATTTCACCATTTACTATGATTTACCACAGGTTTTTGCTAAATATACTTTATAAGTTTATGGCAATATGTTTCTATTCCTTGATTACTAAGATTTTATTTTTAAAATCATAGTTGAGAGTCTATTATGTCAAATGCATTTTTTCTATACTTATGAAATGATAACATGATTTTTCTCCCTCAGTTTGTTACTATAGCCAATTACATTGATAAATCTTCTGATATTTAACCATTCTTTCATGCTAGCATCAAACCTTTTCATGTCATGTATTTTGTTTTATTTCATTTTAAATACACGGTGAAAAATGAGAGTGCTTTTAACTCAAGAGTATGTGCTTTTGATGTATTCTACAAGAGATATAATCATTTTCTCAGACTTAGAACTTCACTTTTTGATTGCTGTAATTGGATAGGATTATGAACCTTTCTCTGTTACATTAGTAATTTGAATGTAAAGCAGCTTTTAAAAACATTAATATAATTTAATAAAAACATATGTATTAATTTTGGTTTAGGTTAAATTTTTTCCCTATTGCTAATACATGGTTTTAAGATTATTCATTTAGGCTGTCTTTGTCTAAGAGAGTGTATTAAACACACACAAATGTGAGATATTTATGAAAAATTTAAATGTAATTTATTGTCATTTTACCATGTATATTGTCTCCTAAAATAATATTTAAATAATCAGAATCTCTAGCTCAATATTCAAATTAACTTATTTCTATATAATGTCAAATCACCTCTTTTCTAGGAAGGATAAAATATCAGTAACATTCCTTTCTTCTCATGTTTTTCTCAATCAAATGGCAAAGAGGTTTTCCTTGACAACTTGAAAATTAAAAACAAATAAACAGTTTTCCAGAGTTTATCAAAATACATCAATGTAATACAAATCCCTATTATTAAAATTCTAAATAATAAGTGTATAAATTTACACCATAGGAGGTTTTCTTCAGGAATTCTGTAGAGTTTCCACATTCTTTCCATTAAGTTGAATAAAAACATTACTTTAATTACAAAAGGACTAAAACACAGGATTAATATTAAGAATGATAAATGTCACATAAAATTTCTAGGTGGAGAATAATGGGTATTCTATTTTACTTTTATTTTAAATCAGGAATTATTTAAATTATTTTAAAGCAATCTTTTTCACCACAAATATGACTCACCCATTTATGATTAGAATGGATAGAAAAAAATGACTGGAACAATTGCTGATTTAAACTTTCATTCTTGCTGAGTTAGATTCCCAGTGATGGTATGTTTAATCATTATATGAGTAAGAACAACTGAAGTTGGTTCTAGAAATAAAAAGTATAGGTATATTAAAAGAAATTAGTAAATATTTTTGCAGCCTGAAAAAAATGCATGAGATAGTTACCCATATTCTGATTTTTACTGGGCTTTTGTGACAAGTGAGAGTTTTGAATTGACAATCTAACATTTATTTTCTGTGGATGTTTCTTTCTCTGATTTTTATTATATATTATTAATGCTTATTAATATTAGAAATTATTCTCACTCAAAATCAAAACAATTTTAAGAAGTCTTAAGAATGAATGAAGCACATTCCATGCATTTTAATCTAAAGAATAAGTAGAGAATAATCTATATACTTATAGGTAAATGTAGCAGACTGAAATTCTCTGCTCAGTTAATTAAGGATGTCGGGGTTGATGTGTTATATAACATCTGTCCAATTTCATACTGCTGATGTTTTAGATAAGGTCAAATTTATCTTTAACATTTAAAAACAGAAGGAAGCATGATCAACACTTCAGAAGTCTAAACAGGGCTGCCCAGTAGAATTTTCTGTAATGACAGGTATATTCTGTACTTGTACTGTACAATACAATAGCCAGCAACAGCTTGAGGATATTGAACACTAGAAATGCGGCTACCATAATAGAGGACTGAATTTTAAATTCTATTTAATTTTAATAAATTGACTCTTAAGTACAAATATCTACATATGGCTAGTGGCTACCATATTGAATAGTGTAGGCCTAAAGTCTTAGGTTTTCCAAACTTATTATTAAAGCCTCAGTCTGTTATAATTTCAACATAACTCTTGCTTCTATAAAATGGGTATACCAAACTTGAAGTTCAAATATAAATTATTAAAACCTATTTGATTAATATTTAACATATATAGATAAACTTAACCTTCTAAATAGCATATTGGCCCAAACTACAAAGATTCTTGGAAGAGCAAATGATAAAGATTTTTATTCTATGTAGGCAGAGCTGATAAAGAGCTAATGTGTTTGACCAATGTATTTCTACCAGTTTTTTCATGCCAATGTAATTTTGATTATTGTGATATTTGATAGTAATTAATATAAAGAAATGAATGTAGAATACCCATTCTAAAAGCATTTTTATTTTCTGGTAATGTGAAAAATCTAGGATCGCTTTTAGTAACTTTCTTTAAGTAGAATTTTTTACAAGGTCTAGATATTATAAAACTCAAAAGACCAGAAAAATAACTTAATATGTGAAATATATTAATTTCTTTTTAATTTGGACCCTTCACTGAGGTCCATATTTTCAAGGGAAATTAAACTGTCCTGTAAAATTACATAGCTATGTATTATCGTTATACTTTAAGAGCTAGAAATAATAAGAAACCACATTTTTATACTGCAAATGACTACCATTATAAAGTCTTTTATGTAAATCTCTTTATTGCTTAGTATTTAAATTATAAATTAAAAATTGATGAAAAATTATTACATATACTCTGGGGAATTAAAGAGAACAAAAATAATTTTCTCAGATCTTAAACTCAAAAGCTAGATTCTATATTTTGATTTTTCAAAAATATTTCTATAAATCATTTTATTCCAAAATAATATATAACTACACAATTTACTATGTTGAATAGTTTTTTGGTAACTGAAGTGCAGACATTAACTATTGTGTAGATTTTCTCTAATACATTTTAATATTCTTAACATATATATGAATATTCACATATATGTGTACATAATTACATATACATATTAATTAAAACCAAAATAGAATCCCTTTATTAATACTGCTTGAGTATCATCATTAATCATTTCATGCATGTGCAGACAGACATATGAAGGCTAAAATAATTTGGAATGCCAAAATATAATTTTCAAAATTTTAAAATATGACTCTCCTATAAAACAAAACATGTTAAAGATTTTTAAATTCATGTAAAAGCAAACCAGCAGAATGGTAAAGCTGATTAAGAGAACTTTATGAACAGCAATTTATATTATCAGTCTGGAAAAGATGCTGAAATAAGTTGGCTAAGTTAGCGACAAAATCAATCTATGTCCTATAGGGCAATAAAACATAATCTTTGAAGTTATCTTTGCTTCTGCAAAGAAATAATTTGCAACCTTGGTGGACAAAGTATACAGTTTAGAATGTAATTTTTGGAGTTAGGCCCTAAGCAATAGTAATTAGTAAGTGCAACAAAAAAAAGTATATCCTCTATAGAGTTAAGTAGTCCTTGCATGTGTCTGTCAGATAATGCTCCAAAGCATTATCTTGGAAAGGACATGCAGCTATTTTTTTTAATTTTAATTTTAATTTATTTTATTTTATTTTTTATTTTTTTATTTTCAAATTTTGGATTTTTTTTTAACAGAAAGGAAGTATTATGTTTTATATTTTTTTCAACAGGGTAATACTATCCTTTTTAAACATCAGAACTCTTTATTATAATAAAAGAGTTTATAGTTTATTTCTTCAGAAGCCCTTGGGAAATAGATAATTTATATTATCTATATATATTTAATTTCAGAATATTACCGGGGTATAAATGTTTAAGTTACATATATTGCCTTTTCCCCACCTGAGTCAGAACTCCAAGCACGTCCATCCCCCAGATGGTGCACATTAGGTGTGAATATACCCATCCTCTCCTGCTCCCTCCCACCTGCCTGACACCCAATGAATGTTACTATCATATGTGTTTAATTTGTAATTTATGAGCCAAGTTTTACCAATGCTGATAATCTTAGAGGAGACAATTTTGTATATTTCAATATGGTAACAGAAAGAACCAAGAATCATTTCAATTCTAAGTGTTGATCAAATTAGCAGTCAGGTCTGTATACAGACAATGTAGAGCTCAATCCTTCCAGTTTTCTGTCAGTGATACAACTACCATTGTAGAGACCAATCTGCTGCCATCTGTCAGACTAAGGCTCAAAAAACTAAAAAGATTCTTTGGTAAATTTCTATTTCCTGGGAGTGGGGTAGGGTAGGGTGTTGTAAAACCTAAAACTGAACTGTGGCCATGATAAAAAGAATCTCCATTTCTTTCTCCTCCCTTCCCTTCTTCCTTCCTTCCTCTGTTCCTTCCTTCTCTTTTTCCTTCCTTTTTTTCTCCCATCCTTGCTCCTTTCCTTCTCATTGTCTCTTTCTTTCTAGATTATGGAAGCTTATGTTCTCCTTTTGCCAAAAGTGCAGGGTGCCTGGGATATAAACTGAGGAAACCTGAACAGCCCATAATTTGGTGAGGTAAAGAAGAGTCACTGAGCAACATGGAGGAACCATAGTAAGCAAGTCAGTAAGCAGATAAAACACACAATGACAGGTGCTTCTCCAAGAAGAAAGCCTGTGCAGGCTGGGTTTCTTTCTGATGTGGGAAGTTGAAGCAGCAGAAAACTCCAAGGTAAGATTTTTCCCTATATTGGATGGTGGTACAAAGTTGACTCCCAGATTATTCCAGAGATGCAATGCAATGCAATTCAAATCAATGGGGGCAGAGGGTAAGGTATTTGCTACATTAGGTATTAAACCACATTGTAAACTTAGAATAGTGAAAACAAGGCACTGAGGCAGTAACAGACGAAAGGCAGTATTGCAGGCAAAACTTCAGCCTAAGAAGGATGGTGTTTAAAAAAAATTATCAATGCTATTAAGATTTTAGATTATGTTTTTATTTTCTTTCTTTGTGATTGTTTCTTTTATATAATTTAAAGAATACATCTGAATTATTATAATATAACACATAAAGCATATTCTATCAAAGTTCAAAATTATATGGTAAGCATAATATACACAAGCACATATACAAGCATTACACCTCACACTTCTGTTAAATTGAAGAATTTAAGTAGAGTTTTCTTTGATCTCACTTGTTGAAATTAAAGAATAATGAGGTATGCATAACAACGACAACAAAAAAGGCAAGGAACAAAGTCCCTCATTGCTAAGATTGGATTGTAGAAAGATTACTTTACCATATACTGCCCAACATTTTAGGTTTCTGTTTTTCGTCAAAGCAGATCTGGCAGAGAAACACATGTTTTCAGTTTTGCTCCATGAAAAGATAATCTTCGCTTTAGTATTCATTATGCACAATGTATGCAAAATGCAATGAGCCAACTGACTCACACTTTGGTGTCATGCAAATAAAACCTAAACACAAGAAAGTGTAACATCTAGTAAAATGTGCATAAAACCACAAAGGCTAAGATAAGAAAATGGATAGCTAAAAAATGCAATTAGCACATTCACTGAGGGCCATCAGTAGAATCTGGAGATGAGCCATACAAATATAATTTTGTGTTTTTGGCTAAGAATAACATTACATTTATAGGCAAATATAGGCTCACGTTTGCAGAGCAGTTTCTGCATTTGATAAAACCAATAAAAGTGAAAGCTTCTATGAAGATAGGTGAAGGGGAGGCCTCAAAATGTGATCTTTTTTAAAAAAAGATGATAGGTGCATATGCTTTATGATTTGTTGATGTTTCCAATGGTGTTTGTGTTCTTTTACAATATTTGAAAAAATATAATTCATTCAATATTTTAATAATATAAGTAAGAAACAGGCTTTCATAAAGACATAAGCTTGTCTTTTTCCCCCCAGAATAGTGGATAGTTGAATATATATATGTGTGTGTATGTGTATACATATGTATATATATTTATAGTTTTTATGGCTTGATCTTTTTGTTGTTGTTAGCTTGGATGCTTGGCTTTTTCAATCAATGCATGCAAAATCAGTTTGACTGTTCTGTTTAAGTAACAAATTAGAATTGATTACAAAACCCATAGAGCTCAGATATTTAGGTTACTAATGCTAAAAGACTATCAGGTAGTCAATTATTCCAAGTAGTTAAATTGACTTGGGTTGTTGCAAGATCACCAGAAACAAGCATGACAGATTATTATTCAAGAGGGCAGACTTAAGTGTGGCAAGATAGAGAGGACATGGACAATGAGAGGAGTGACAGGAGAGCACTGGTTTTCCAAAATATAAGAAAGTCGCTGGAAGAAAAGGTCTGGAATATAAGTTTTTCCAAATTCGGCCCTATATATAAAATTTAAAAGTAGTTTGGTCTATTTCACCGGTTCTTGAACTTTTTGGATTTTTGTCACCACTTAACGATGGTCATGGTCATAGTCACACTATGACAGTATCTCTGAAACCTGTAGAAGCTGCCGTAGTCACCACGGGATTCATGCAGTTGCTTTTTAGTGTTGTGTCTTTGCTTGAGAATAACTGATTATTGCAGAGAAAGACTTTCTTAAAGACTCCAGTGGCAAAGATCTGGATTTGCTAAGTAACCCTCTATGTCACTCTGAAAACATACCCACCTGCTTTCACTCCTTCCCCCCAGCAAGTCCTCATCTGCTCCAGAGCACACCACAGGACCCTTTTTGCTCCATATTCCATCTGACAGACATTGCAATGACCATATGTATTCTTACTTGTAACCAAAATACATTTTGCACATTGCTCAAAATTTGGCAGCACACCCGGGAAACATTTGTGGTACATCTCCATATGCCCCAGCACACCAGTGGAGGGCAACTGATTCATTTGATCATTTCAGTCACACAGAGGCAAACAAAAATGTTTGACAAACATGACCTGCAACATAGTAAAAAATAAAAAAGAACAAACAAGTAACTTCTAGTTGACACCAGTTTGAAGGAAGAAAAAGCTTTTGTGAGGACAAGAGTGGAATATGAATTCAAATTTGAGATGCTCGTGTTGGGTTCTCTATTCTGTATTTTCTTTTAATTGACACTGGAACATATCCAAATGTTTGTTGTTGATATGTATTTATATGGTAAAAGGGTGCAATCTGTGAGCTACAAGAGGATAATGACAGCTGGTAATTTATTTCTAGTTTATTAATATTTTTCAAGTATATTCTTTGAAATTATTTGTTCAGGAGGAATTGAGAAGTTTGAGTTCCAGTTCTACAAGGGACTAGCTGTGCAGCCTTGGGCCTGGTACTTAATCTATGTCTGAGTCTTCATATTTGTAAAATATGATTGATTAATAAAGACCTCCCCGATAGGGTAATAGAGAGGATTAGGTAAGATAACAAGTGGAAAGCATTTAGCAGAGTGTCTGCAAATAACAAGTGCTCAATAAGTTCAACCTGCTAGAATTATCCAGCCTATCTGTGACTATGTCCAGATATTTAAACACTTGGGGGTAAAGTAAATTAAGTGTAACTCTGATATCACATGATAACAAAATTCAGAATGTCACAGGGCCTGAGAAGCTTAAATTAGCACGATAATGGTGAGTAACTTCCAGGAAATAGTCTGAGAGAGGAATGTGTAATTCGAAATTATTCTGTATAAAAACATTTGTCATTTAATCTAGGATTTATGAGAGCCGAAGTGTACAAATTTGTTCCTTCACTTCTTTGAAATGTTTCAGTGTGTCCTAAGCGGTGAGGATGACACTGGCATTGGGAGTCTCATGATTCTGTGAAACAAAAATGAAGGAAATCGGTTAGAATAATGATTGCTTTTCATCACTGAGTATTGTTTTTGGAATCTATTTGGCAGGCATCTATTCCCTGTGTCCAGAGGTATCCAGAAAGTGGTTCTATTAAGGACATTTCATATGTGAAAAAGTCTAGGAATACCGACATGCTAAAAGATATTGTAATATAGAATAAGAACTTTGAATACTTGAGGAAACAAAGTAGGATGAATAAGTACTTGCTGAGAGAAGTGGCAGCCTGACATAATTAGGATCTAGAAAGCCACCTTGGAGAACAGCACACCTGAGAACAGCCTGTGCCAAGGCCATGACACATTTCAGCAGGTGTCAGACTGGCCCAAGGGTGAGCTTCCTTAGACTCTAGTTGCAAGAGAGTTCTTTTTCAGGTCATTGAATGCTAGCTTGGATTCATCTTTACCTATCCATCTTCTACTTGCAGTCTATGGGAAAACATCACCTTCAAAGTTGGTTTTTCATTTTCTGGGGAAGATTGAAGCTTGCAAAATAAAATGCCACAGTCTTCCACAGTCAATGACAACATCTTTCAAAGAGTGAGTTCTGTGCTTGTAGCTTCTTAACCACTTCGGCAGGAGCGTCGACTATAGTCGACAGCCGTGATATGAAGGCGCACAGCCGAGCGTCGA
>VBSM01001562.1:25691001-25715656 GCA_008086735.1 Cheirogaleus medius | reverse complement strand
AAAAAAAAAAAACTCATCAAACTCTTAGGAATAAATTTACTGAAAGGTTTACAAGACTCCTACGTTGGCAACAACTAATGCTACTTAGAGAAATTAAAGACCTAGGTAAATGAAGAGATATGTTCATAGATTGGAAAAGCTCAGTATTTTTAGATGTTAATTATCTCCAAATTTATCTATATATTCAATCAAAATCCCAGAAGACTTTTTTTGTAGAAGTTGACAACTTGATTCTAAAATTTGTATGGAAATGCAAAGGACTTAGAATAGCCTGGAAAATCTTGAAGACAAAAAAAATTGGAAGACAACTTGATTTTGAAATTTACACAGGAGAGGAACTCCAGAATTATGAATGTGGCAGTTTATATGGAAACTGCTATGAAAGAGGGATACAAATCTTATCTTCCCAATGTAAATAAATCTTCACTCAAATAAAAGAGGAAGGTCCCTAATTTACAATCCTTTGAAATGAAAACAAATGGTTTCTAGTTTCATTCCCCTTTGAAATGTAAATATGCACTGTTAAAATATGGAGAGCAAATGTTTTGGAGGGTCAAAGGAGGCATTCTGTCTTTATAGCATGTCAATTTCCATTGCTCAGGACGCTGGATCTCTGCAGGAATAATGAAATATCTAGAAAAGACTGACTTCCCAAGTGCAGGCCATAATATCTCTGTCTCAACTTGTCAACTCTGCCTTTATGGGATGAATGGAGTAATATATATATTAAAGAAATGAGTGTGACTTTGTCCCAATGAAACTTACAAAACAAATGGCAGGGCAGACTTAACTACTGGGCTATAGTTTGTGATGGTTAATTAGGTATCAACTTGATTGGGTTAAGGGATACCCAGGTAGCTAGTCATGCATCATATGACAATTCAGTCAACAATGGACCTAATATACAATAGTGCTCTTATAAGATTGTAACAGAGCTGAAAATTTTCTATCATCTAGTGACATTGTATTAATAATTCTGGTAATATCATAATGCAATTTACTATACTATACTTTTAATCATTATTTTAGAGGGTACTCTTTCTACGTATAAAAGAACATGTTATGTTACCCTGGCAGCAGTTCCATATGTCTTGTGTTTACCACATCTCTTGATCTCATCATTTTCTCTTGTGCTTGATTTAATCTCATGTTGTTTTGTTCATCATGACCCTTAAGCATACAAAATTCACTGCTAATGATGACAGTAAGAGGCCATCTTGAGTGATAGACTTGGAAACAAGATTAAAGTGGTTAAGGACTATGAAGGCAGTAAATTAGTGATGGTTATTGCTCTCCATTCAGGTGTGGCCCATTCCACCAGAGCTACGATCTTGAAGAGCAAGAACAGAGTGTCAGAAACTCTTAAAGATCTACTTTATTGAAGGCAACAAGACTAACAAAAATTTGAGAAAAGCTTATATCAGATGTGGAGAGACTTCTAATGACATGCATTGAAGACCAGACACAGAAGTGTATCCCTCCCAGCACCATGACAATCATGGCCAAAGCAAAATATTTGTTTGCAATGTTGAAAGAAAAGGCTGGACCCAACTAAGATGTTGAATTTGCTGCTAGCTCTGCATGGTTTAAATGATTCAAGAATCATTATTCATTACACAATGTGAAAGTGAGTGGGGAGTCTGCAAGTGCAGATGTGAAGGCAGCTGAAGAATTTTTGGAAACTCTAGATAAGCTGATTGTGGAGGAAAATTACTTGCCAGAACAAATCTTTAAAATGGATGAAACCTTCTATTCTGGAAACGGATGCCTGAAAGGACTTTCATCCATAAGGAGGCCAGTTCAATGCCAGGTTTTGAGGCTTTTAAGGACAGGATAACAGTCTTGGGTGGGGGCAATGTTTCAGACTACGAACTGAAACCCTTTGTGATCTGGCACAATGAGAACCCCAGGGCCTTCAAGCATATCAATAAGCACACACTGCCAGTGCACTATAGTAGCAAAAAGAAGTAATGGAGGACCCAGCGCCTCTGCCAAAATGCCCTCCTAAATTGCTATGCCAGTGAAATGAAGAAGCACTGTTTGAAGAATAAAATACCTTTCAAGATTTTGTTTATTGTTAATAATGATCCTGTACATCCTCCTTTTATTGGTGATTTTTAGCCCATCAAAGTGGTGTTTCTCCCCACAAACACCATCTCTTGATTCAACCTATGGTTCAAGGAGTTATAGCAGCTTTTAAGGCTTACAAACTCAGGAGGACCTTTGCCCAGGCTGTTGCTACAACTGAGGAAGACACTGAGAAGACACTGATGCAGTTCTGGAAGGATTACAACATCTATGAATGCATCAAGAACTTTGTTTGGATTTGGGGTGAAATCACCAAGGAATATATGAATGGCATCTGGAAAAAGACACTCAAGATGTTTGCCTATGACTTCAAAGTATATTCCAAGGATGAGGAGTTTGCCGTGGCTGAAATGGCAAGCAACTTTAACCTGGGTGTGGATGAGGATGGCATTGAGGAGCTCCTAGAGGTGGTTCCTGCGGACTTGACTAATGAGGAGTTGTTGGAACTATAACAGGATTGCAGAGCTAAAGAGGAGGCAGAGAAAAGGAAGAAGAAAAAAAAGAAGGAGCAGAAGAAAAAGGATCTCCAAGAAAATACACAGTGAAGGTTTAGCAGAAGCTTTTGCAGACCTAAACAAACTGCTTAAAGTGGTTGAAAACATGGACCTCAACACCAAAAGTTTTCATTTAATATTTAATAGAAAAAAATGTTCATGGTGTATTATCTGCTTACAAGCAAATTTATGATTAGAAAAAAAAATGAAACAAACTACCATGGACATATTTCTGAAAAGAGTGACACCTCCTCAAGAAAAGCCTCAGTCAAGTCCTTCAGGAGACATTCCAGAAGAAGACATTGTTATCACAGAAGATGACAGCTTCATGTGTTTTATTGTGCCCCTGAAGACTTTCCACTGAGACAAGATGTGGTAGAGAAAGACAGTGATAGTGATGATCCTGATCCTATGTAGGCCTAGGTGAATGTGTGTGTTTGTGTCTTAGTTTTTAGCAAAAAAGGTTAGAAAGTAAAACAAATAAATAAATAAAAATTTTAAAATAGAAAAAAGCTTATATAAAATGATATAATGAAAGAAAACATTTTTGTACAGTTGTAAAATGTGTGTTATTACAAAAGAGTCAAAAATTAACATGGAAAATAATAAATAAACATGGAAAAGTTTATAAATTAAAAAATTTCAGTAGGCTAAAGTTAATTAATTATTGAATAAATAAAATTTTAAAGATAAATTTAGTGTAGCCTAGGTGTGTAGGATTTATAAATTCCACAGTAGTGTACAGTAATGTCCTAAGTCTACACATTCACTCACCACTCACTCACAGACTCACCCAGAGCAACTTCCAGTCCTGCATGCTCCATTCTTGGTAAATGTCCTATACAGGTGTACCATTTAAAAAAATCTATTATACTGTATTTTTATGGTACCTTTCCTATGTTTAGATCACAAATACTCATTATTATGTTATAATTGCCTACGTATTCAGTACAGTATGATGTTGTGCAGGTTTGTAGCTTAGGTGCAATAAGCTATACCATATAGCTTAGGTGTGTAGTAGGCTGTACCATCAGGTTTGCATAAGTACACTCTATGATGTTTGCACAACAATGAAATTGCCTAATGATGCATTTCTAAGAACAGATCCCTGACATTAAGTGACATATGACTGTTTCCGGGTATGTCTGTGAAAGTGTTTCCAAAGGAGATTAGCATTTGAATCAGTAGACTCCCTAAAGAAGATCCGCCCACACCAACATGGGAAGACATTGACCAATCCATGGAAGGACTGGATAGAACAAAAAAACAGAGGAAAGGTGAATTTGCTCCTTCGTCTGGAGCTGGGACACCCATCTTCTCCTGCCCTTGGACATCAAAACTTCAGGTTCTCTGGCCTTTAGACTCTGGAACTTGTACCATGCAGCTTCTTTGGTGTTTGAACTCCCAGACTTATATCAGCAGCCCCCCGGTTTCTGAGGCCCTTGGTCTTGTTGGTCTTGTACTAAGAGTTACACTATCTGCTTCCTCAGTCTTCAGGCCTTTGGACTCACACTGTATTACACTGCTGGTTTCCCTGATTTTCCAACTTGCAGATGGCATATTGTGGGATTTCTCCACATCTATAATCATGTGAGCCAATTCCCGTAATACATCTCCTCTTATATATGTATCTATATGTGTGTGTATGTATGTGTATACAGGACATATATATCCTACTGATTCCATTTCCCTGGAGAACACTGACTAATATAGCTGTTCTAGAGAAATAGAAATCATAGCAATGGTTTCCTTAGGAGTAGACCTTATTGAGTGCCAAGAAGGTCAAGCAACTTTCAAGAATGGTTAAAATATTCTTTATTTTGATTTGAGTGATGGTTATATGAGTACTGATTTGTTAAAACTTATCAAACTGTACTGTTCATATCTGTGCATTTACTCCTATAAAATTTATTTCATTTAAAAAAATCACTACAGATTCTTACAGCCATTAAAAAGATAATAGGGGAAAATGATGAACAATTTTATGCTCATTATTTCAACAACCTAGAAGAATTGGACAAATTCCTTGAAAACCACAAACTGCCAAAATTCAACCAAGATGAAATAGATAATCTGAATAGCCATATAAGCATTGAAGAAATTGAATTTATAATTTAAAAGCTCCTGAAAAAGGTATCTCCAGGATAAAATGGATCCTCTGGAGGATTCTACTAAACATTTAAAGAAGAGTTAACATCAATTCTAAATAACCTCCTTCAGAATACAGAAGAGGAGGGAAAACTTTCTAATTCATGTTACGAAGCCAATATTAACATGATACCAGATGAGGCAAAGAAAACACAAAAACAAAACAAAACAAACCGTAGACCAATGTGCCTCATAAATATAGATACAAAAATCTTTAACAAAACATTAACAAACAGAACTCATAAATGTCTAAAAATGGTTATACACCATAAATATCTAAAAAGGGTTATACACCAAGTGGGCTTTGTTTTAAGGTTACAAGGCTGGCTTAAATCTATTGATGTAATGTAACGTATCAACAAATTCCAGATCTGTCAGACTTTTAGGTTATCTATAACGCAGTAAAAATCAGTCTGTCCTCAGATCTCACTTCCAACATTAAACGCAGATCAAATCTCCTATATTTAAATGATAAATGAGAGATAGTATGTTCCTAATCTGAATTCATAACAGAAAATACATCCTCATTCATGTGTGCATGCATAATGCACATTTATCCCTACACATAAATGAAAAAAAAATGAAAGGATATATTTAAAAAATAGTAATGTTTCAGGGTAGTATGTGGCTTAAATTTTCCATTTTTAAAATATATTTTATATTTTAAAATATATTTTCTATAATCAGCCAGAATAAATATTTAGATCCAGGGAAAAAAAGAAATAATCTGAAGGGAGATATATGTGTTGGTATTTATCCTAAGTATCTTTACTCATCTTTTTTTTAATTTTGAAAATTATACCAAATGTCAATATAAACAATTGTATAATACTAATAAACACTAAACTATTCTCACAGATAATTTCCCTAAAATTTATGCCTTTTTAAAAATAATATTCTAAAGGACAATGTCTGAGACATTTGACTATTACAGCTATAATGACTGACCACCAAACCAGGCTTAAACAGATTGTAAAATGCATTAACACTGACATATTGAAAAAAATGATACCATTTCACAATAGTGAACTATTGTGGTCAAGTCATAAGAAATTATGCTTTTAAAACGTACCTAAAAAACACCAACTTTCCATTATCACAAATTAGGTGTCTTCCATGGATAGATGCTATTATGACAATACAAATGAAAAGTACATCTGTGGCCATTATTATACTAATAGTCCAGCATTAATATAATGTTCAGGAATCAGGTGTAATTACAGTGAAAGCCCCATGGCTTAGATCTGCCACTGATTTCTTAAATAATCAATTTGAGAAGCTGAAAGAGTGAATCTGGGGGCATTTTTACCAAACAGAAAATTACATTCTCATTAACAATAACACATCGATTTTTATTTTAAGTGGGCATTAATGAATAAAGCATGCATTTAATGTCATGGCTTTGAATATCAGATATCTCGCTTTCCTGGTTAATGTGTATTTTCAAACAACTCCAACTTCCTCAATTTAAAAATTGTAGATATGATTTTATCCCTTGAATGAGGAAAGGTGAAGAGGCTAATGGAAAACTGAAAGTCTTTCCTTGGTGGATCCTACAGAAAGTGCACACACAGACACACATGCACTCACACTCACCCACACTTCTGAGCTATCAGTGATAGCAGCGTTTGCATTTATCCCCAGTGAAGGGTGAGCTAGAGAAGTTGGGAGAGCAAAGTAGAAAGGGTCACTGAGAGAAAGGGTTGGAGTTGACACTTACATCCTTTCCCTTCTCTTTATGCTTTTAGCTCTTATTTCTTCTCCTCCACAAACCCTACACGTAGCCTAATGAATAAAAATGACATTAACATAGGCTAAAGCTCTTCTAGATTCCCTGCTGTGCCACACAGGTAGAATACCTAGAAATTACATTCCACAGACTCCCTTGCCAGCAGGATTCTAATTAGATCCTACCAATGAGAGACCCTTGCATGAAATTTCTGAGGAAGAGGAGAAGGTAAAGGCATTATTCTTTAACTTTAGACAGATCCTAGATGTTGGCAAATGGTAGAGGTGAAGTTTCACTTCTGGCATTTTGATGTACTCCTGTGTATCAGCCACTTTGATGCTACAGGTATCTCCGAACTTTGATGGTGGTTTTCCTAAAATTCTTGCATATACAGATTTCCAAAAAAAGAGACCTTCTTGGCCTTCATTCCTCTAATCTTTCTATAGTTGCAGGAGCCTCTAACCCTGTGTAAGAAACTCCTTCCCGCTCAAAATACCAAGAAACTTTGTTTTCCTGACCAAAATCCTAACTAATAGATTTTCCATGAAGATATTGATAACCTCAAATAATTTCTGGTTTGAGGCATGAGTGATCTTACTCATCTCACCACTACCTTTTAAAAAAATATATTGTTTTTACTTACAAAGCTAAATGGAATGAACAAACGAAACAACAGCTCACCCTGGATAAAATCATACCTTCAGCACTGTGTAACATCATGGAATATCAAAGCCTCCATTATCACACTTTGAGTATGTAAATTACATCAATCATTGTAAAACAGAAATACGATATGATAAAGTGACAAGTTTATAGGTGAACCATATGAAAAATTTATAGTAACTGACCAGTTTGATCCACAAACAGCAATTTTACATGGTTTGGCCTAAAAATAATATAAAATTTGAAATTATTTTTAGTAGAAATGGAATAACACTGTCAATCCCCCAAATGGGCCACATTTCCATTTTCAACAACAACAAAATGTGCTTGGAAAGCATGTGCCTTTTTCACGTGGAAAAAATATGTCTATGAAATGCAATTCCAGCATCACATACATATGCCCTGTGACCACAGAAGCCTTTCCCCTTTGGACTCCCCTAGCTCTTGTCACATGCATGTGTTCCTCTGCACAGACCCTACTCTGTACATACTAAGCTGAGAACTGGTGTCCCACTTTCTTCTTGCCTGTCACCCTCCAATAAATCAGGGACCCTGTTACTTGTTGAGGTACAGACCCAGAGTCCGGGTGATCATGCTTCTGAGTATTGGCCCTCTGCATCCCCTGTCACTTTGCTCTGCCTATCAAGACACCATATTCATCATTTGGGATCCCAGGGTGTTGATGGATGTATTGAATGGGGACTAAGTATTGCTACAGTATCGTGTATAGTGCCTACCATACTTCTAAAATACTAAATAAAAAAATTAAAGGTTATTCAGAGAGGGCTCAGGTTAATGGGAACCCAATGTAGGAACTTAGAAATATGTAGAAAAATTACCTCAGGGATTCAAGTCATGCAGATACTTGGTTGAGGTTAAGCCCAAGTCCTTACATGCTTGGTCAAAACTGACTCAAGGCTGGGCACGGTGGCTCATGCCTGTAATCCTAGCACTCTGGGAGGCCAAGGCAGGAGGATCGTTTGAGCTCAGGAGTTCGAGACCAGCCTGAGTAAGAGTGAGACCCCGTCTCTGCTAAAAATAGAAAGAAATTAATTGATCAACTAAAATATATATATATAGATAAAATTAGTCAGGCATTGTGGCACATGCCTGTAGTCCCAGCTACTCGGGAGGCTGAGGCAGAAGGATCACTTGAGCCCAGGAGTTTGAGGTTGCTGTGAGCTAGGCTGACACCATGGCACTCTAGCCCAGGCAACAGAGTGAGACTCTGACTTAAAAACAAAAAACAAAAAAACACCAAAACACCCAAAACAAAAACCAAACAAACAAAAAACCCTGATTCAGGATAGAGATGTATTTTTTTTCTATGAGAGAATATAGGCATACAGGTTTAGGCAGACGATCTGGAGCAGGTGGGTATGGTTTTCATCCACATGCTGAAGCTGGCTCATCACTCCCTAACCCACCTTGCAGCTTGCAGACAAAAGGGAGGAAGTGGAGGGCAACCAGCTTTGTGTATCAGACAACTTGAGTTGTATGTATTATATATCACTTCTGCTCACCTCCCACTGCCCATTGTCAGATGACAATATCATCTTCTAAGGGGTAACTAGAGCAGCAAAGCCATGTGTTGAGCACTTTGGAGAAATTAGAAAGAGACAGGAATACATTAGAAGGGTAAAAGCGCAAGAAATGATGATGGCCTAAAGTAGTAGTTTGCACTCTTAAAAATTATTGAGGACCTCAAAGAGCTTCTGGTTATGTGAGTTGTATCTATTGATCTTTACCATATTAGAAACACAAAGTGAGAAAATTTTAAAACATAAGAATACACAAACATATATTCTACTAATCATCAGAGCGATGAGATCATCACATTATACAGATTCTGAGAAATTCTGAATATTTGGGAAAGAATAAGGTTGTAATAGGCAAAGGATATTTTAATATTATTATGAAAATTGTTTTGACCTAGTGTAGACCCTCTGAAAGGGTCTTGGGATTTCTAGATAACACTTTGAGAGCATACTGGCTTAAAATAAGGTCATGTTAATGGAGTTGGCTAGGAGGAGTAAGTTTAGAGACCTTAAGGGAGTGGAAATGATAGGATTTAGTGACATCCTTCGGTAAGATATAATTTGCAAACACAAGCTTCAACATCAGTTAAACTGTTATCGTTTTAAAGCTAATCTTTAAGGAGCACTGTACTAAATGCTTAAACTTAATTTAATCTTTACCCAAACTTGGAGCTGTTAAGTTTTCCACAGCCAATATGTATAGTGAACAATGTGTAATTGTGTGTAGTGGACAATGTAAAATTTTCTAGCTACCCGGAACCAATATTCTTCTAAAGCATGTAAAATTTTGAATAAAAGCTTCTGGCTGATGTCTTAAAAATGACCTGTGCCTTTAGGGAAATCTTCTTCGAAACAAGCCTGTAAGATTCTGATTTCTGTTGCTTCATAAAATTGATTTCTGCGTTTCTGCATTTGGTTCTGGTTCTGATACTGTTCCTGCTCTAGTTGTTCAGGAGTGCTTACTGCTCAGTTCTTCTTCCATCTGTTTCTCCTGACTCTATCTTTAACCTGGATTCCATTCTTATTACACAGCTAAACTTAGTTCCTCAACACCTGTTCCAACTCTCCTCCATTCTGGTATGTAAACTGGTTTTCCTATATTCCAGTTGGCAGTCTGGTCTAACTGCCCTCAGATATTCTGAAATATCCTCTAGGCATTATTTGCAAGGTGACACCACAGCCATGCACTGTTCACAGTCAGCCCAGACCGAAACCTTTAGTTTTGGTATTAGTCTTTCTGGGTCTGGCTGTGGAGGTAGGATGCTGCAGGAAGAGAGAGTGAGGTGAGGCCAAGAGCACACAAATGTGCTTCAGAGAAGAAAAAATTGCTTCCTTTGACCCTAGGAGCTGCCCATAGAGTATCTGAGGTTTTTGTTCATTTTCTTTTTCTTTTTCCCAAGTATACTGCTTATAGTAATATGTTATACCTATAAGGTGTATGATGAAGATCAGACTGTGCTGAATGTTTGAAGTGATGGTGTAAGTTGGAGAAAACTTTCTGGAAGCAGTGTCCTTATATAGCAAATTTAAGGAAAGTAGTCATTTCATTTAAATTGACACAGGAAAGAGGTTATTTAGAGCTGTTGTACCCAACCCCCCGGGGCCACTGGTCCATGGCCTGTTAGGGACCCAGCAGCAGAGCTCCGCAGCACCCCCAACCAGTGGAAAAATACTCTTCAATGAAACTTAGGAACAGGAGTGTGGGAGGGGGGTGGGAGGCACACAGCAGGAGGAGTGAACCTTCATCTGTATTTTCAGCCATTTCCCAAGCTAGCATCACCACTGAGCTCTGCGCCCCCCCACACCCCCCCTCCAGGTTGGGGACTGCTGGTTTAGAGTACTGCATTTGTTTTGGCATTAGAAAATATACAGGGCTCTTTTTAAAAAGTAATTAAAAATATCATTATCACACATTAAAAAATGAAGAATAATTCAATAATTAAATATCAAGCTAGTGTTCACATTTTTCTGATTATCATCTTATAAAAGACTCATTTTTTTCTTTAGATTGTGTTTGAATTAAGAGCCAGATAAGTCCATACGTTGCAATTGTTTGATATTTCTCTTCTCTCTTTAAAGCTATAGATTCCACCTGTCTTTTCCCCCTTCCCCTTACACTTGTTTGTCTGTTGAAGAAGCCAGGTAGTTCTCTTACAGAATTTCCAACCTTCTGGATTTTGCTGATTGCATCTTTGTGGTGTCCCCTGTATTTCCTGTGTATTGATTGTTGGATCCAAATGCATTATCGGACCACTTCAGAGGTGGTGGTGTGTACTTACTCATGGGTTATATAATATCTAATGGCAATTCCTTTTATATTCTTGGCTATTGATAGTCATTTTCTAGATCCATTAATTCATTCAGAATTGCAAAATGGCAATATCCTAATTCTAAAAACATTTCATAGTATATTAACTGGAGTACTTCCATAAAGTGAAGTTTCCCATCATGACATAATTGCTTACTTTGAGGTATACTTAATTAAAGTAAAGCAGGATAAATGCTAGGTTCCCCCTCCCTCTTGGGCCAGTGAGAGCCTATTTAAGTTGCCTACTGAGTCCTTTCTCCTATAACCTAGTAGTCTTTGATAGCTTCTTTGTTTTCTGATATTACAATAATTTTTAGGCTTATCTTGGACACTTCCTACCCTATGAGAACATCTGTTTCTCCAAGGATCTCTAGGTCCTTTTAGAAAGAATTCATAGTAGTGACCACAATGTGGGCACTTAGGATACTGAAAGCTACTTAATTGGTCATCATTTCTAGGCCTTTTCAGTGGACAGATAGAAAATACAGTTTTTGTTTGTTTGTTTTTAAGGTATAACAAACCTGAATTCATATGGATACTTTTAATTCAAATTCAAGGCTACTGAATGTTTATTCAACGTGTTAACCCTACATCTTTATCTCCTTTCCTCTAGTGCTGAAAATCTTGATTTTTAATGACACCAATATAGTTATTCATTTGCTTTATTCTACACTACACACAAAGCTGTCTCTGAATAATACCACCAGTACCAACAGTAATTCATAAAAACAGTTTAAGATATATTTGTAGGGCTTTTTTTTTTTTTTTGCTTTTTTGTTTTTTGCCCTACCAGGACAAAATTATTGCATTTTTATGTCATTCTAAATAGTTTCTGTATTGTTATGCAACCAACTGACAAACATTTATATTTATTTATTTTATTTCACTTTTAATTTTTAAGAGACACTTTAAAATTAATTTTCACAATTATTTCAAATAGTTACATGTTTTTAAAGTTAAAATAACAAAACAAATATGTTCCTAAAAGGCAAACTTCTATTTCTGCCTTTATACTTTTATTTCTTCATTTCTACCTGTCCTCTCCACTTTTTTCCTTTCTACCTGCCTATATGTCCACATTCTTTTGTTCTATATTGGGCACTTTCAAGAGTGAATTGGGGTTCTATTAATAATTGCACCTTGAAAACAGGGTATATGAGAACTGTCCATGGAAAATCTGGCATATATGTCATTCTATCTTGAATACATCATTTAAAAATTCTATCTTTTCACCTTTAAAAATACAGCTCATACGTACACATTAGGTAGAACCACATCAAATTGCCAATATTTGCTTTTTAGCCTAAAAAATGGCAATTTCATTCATACGTCAAATCTAAATATTTGCATCACTCCTAGATAAATGGTGGCACATTATACTCATTTTCCCCAACTTTCCCTTTTCATTTAGATGTGTGCTGGAGATATTCCACATTAGTAGGTAAAGAGTCCCCATTCCTTTTATAGCTGTGGAGTCTACCTCATATAGTTGGATCATAGTTTTTCAGCTAGTCACTGTAAATGAAAAATTAGCTTTGTTTCTGTGCAATCAATAGCATTTTAAAAAAATTTCAGCATATTATGGGAGTACAAATGTTTAGGTTATGTATATTGCCTTTGCTCAACCTGAGTCAGAGTTTCAAACCTGTCCATCCCTCAGACGGTGCACACCACACCCATTAGGTGTGAATATACCCATCCCTTCCTACCCCCCCCACCTGCCTGACATGAAGATGTTACTACTATATATGCACATACGTGTTGATGAATTAATACCAATTTGATGGTGAGTACGTGTGGTGCTTGTTTTTCCATTCTTCTGATGCTTCACTTAGTAGAATGGGCTCTAGCTCTATCCAAGATAATACAAGAGGTGCTAGATCACCATTGCTTTTTATGGCTGACTAGAACTCCATGATCTACATATAACACATTTTATTAATCACTCATGTATTGAGGGGCACTTGAATTGTTTCCACATCTTTGCAATTGTGAATTGTGCTGCTATAAACATTCTAGTGCAGATGTCTTTTTTATAGAATGTCTTTTGTTCCTTTGGGTATATGTTCAGTAATGGGATTGCTGGATCAAATGGTAGTTCCACCTGTAGCTCTTTGAGGTATCTCCATATTGATTTCCACAGAGGTTGTATGTTTGCAGTCCCACCAGCAGTGTATGAGTGTTCCTATCTCTTTGCATCCACACAAACATTTATCGTTTTGGGACTTTTTGATAAAAGTCATTCTCTTTGAATTCTTATAATTTCATACCTTAGTTTTAAGTCTGTTATCCACTATGAGTTGATTTTTGTAAGAGGTGAAAGGTACGGATCGTGTTTCAGTCTTCTACATGTGGCTATCCAATTTCCCCAGCACCATTTATAACAAGGATACTTTTCTCCAGTGTATGTTTTTGTCTGCTTTGTCAAAGATTAGGTGGCTATATGAGATGGTTTTATATCTGGGTTCTCAGTTCTGTTCCATTGGTCTATGTCTCTGTTCTTGTGCTAGTAGCATGCTGTTTTAGTTATGATAGCCTTGTAGTGTAGCTTGAAGTCTGGTAAATTGATGCCTCCCAATTTTTTCTTTTTGCTTAAGATGACTTTTGCTATACGGGATCTTCTCTGGTTCCATACCAGAGAAGCACAGAATTATTTTTTCTAGATCTGTGAAAAATGATGTTGATATTTTAATAGGGATTGCATTGACTCTGTAGATCACTTTGGGTGGTATAGATATTTTAACAATGTTGATTCTGCCGAGCCATTAGCATGGTATGGTTTTCCACCTGTTTATGCCCTCTGCTATTTCCTTCCTCAGTGTTTACTAGTTCTCCCACTAGAGGTCTTTCACCTCCTTAGTTAAATATATTCCTAGGTATTTTATTTTCTTTGTTGCTATTGTGAAGGATATCGAGTCTTTGATTTGGTTCTCAGTTTGACTGTTGTTGGCGTACAGGAATGCTACTGATTTGTGTACATTGATTTTGTACCCTGAGACTTTGCTGAATTTGTTTATCAATTCCAGTAGTCTCATGACAGAATCTTTGGGATTTTCTAGATAGAAGATCATAACATCAGTAAAGAGTGATAATTTGACCTCTTCTGCCTCCATTTGGATGCCCTTGATTTCCTTCTCTTGTCTGATTGCTCTGCCTAGGACTTCCAGCAACTTAGAAACTTAGTTTTATAAGAAACAGGAAAACTTAGTTTTATAGGCTGGGCATTATTCTGTTTGAGAATAGTGAGAAGGGGGCCCAAGTCTCTTCTGGCTTGTAAAGTCTCAGTTGAGAAGTGTGCATTTAGTCTGATGGGTTTTCCTTTGTAGATTACTTGCTTCTTTTGCATTACAGCTCATAAAAGGGCCTCTTTTGTGTTTATTTTGGCCAGTTTGATGACTGTGTTGTGGTGTCTTCCTGTTTGCAATGAATCTCCCAGGAGTCCTTTGAGCTTCTTGTACCTGGATATCTAGATTTCTAGCAAGGCCTGGGAAATTTTCCTCCATTATATCCTCAAATAGTTTATCCAACCCTTGTGTATTTTCTTCTTCACCCTCAGGGATGCTCAATAGCCTTGTACATAATGTATTTTCATGTTTTTGCCAATGTCAGTTTTGGGATAGATTCCTAGAAAGGAAATTGATGAGTCAAACGACAATGTGTATGTAATTTTGCAGGGGCTGCCAAACTCTTTTCCATAAGAGTTGCACTTTTTGCTTTGCCACTAGAAATGTGTGAGAGGTTTATATTTCCAAAGCCTTTTGGTGTTTATCAATTTGATATTCACCATGCTCTTTTATTTCTCTGTGACTGTGTACATGCCATACTCTTTTTAAGAGTACTTTTAACTTTTTGCTATACCTAACAAACTTCCCCTCATTGGGGCTGCCAAGATTTCTTTGGGGTGCTCCCCAGCAAGGGTGGCCTGACTACAGATGTATACATGGGAATTGTATTGATGTGAGTTATAATTGGGCACAAATCCCTTTCTGGAATTTGGTCTAGTGATTTGTGCTGGATTCCCACTCCCTATTCTTTCCTGTCAAATCATTCTTTAAGATTCTAATTAAATGTTGCTGCTTTTATGAAGCCTTCCCTAACTCTCTTCTTTGTTTCTAGAACACTTGCAGATACTTTTATTGTGATCATTATCACACTGTATTTAACTGTTTACAAGTCAGTCTTCCCCCATTACATGAATTTCTTGGAGTCAGAGACCGTGTATTAATAGTATTCATTTTTCTACTGCCAGTGAACACCCAAGTCTTTAGTGAAAATACAGATTTATTTTTGAAAGAGCAGAGCAGACAAGGTATTATTAACTGATGGAAAACTTTGACAGTTACAGTGAAACGTTTTTGATCTAGAGAGCAATGGGGATCCATTGGAATTTTTTTCTTTTATATATTTATGCATATGTTTTTGTCAGACTGAAAGAACAAATTACACTTGAGGTAGTATTTATTTTTATGGATGAATAAAGAACTTTTTTCATTTTCCTCCCTTCTATTTTTTCCACCCATTGTTATACTATTGATTTTATTATATTAATTTACGCAATATGCTATAGAACATATGATCTTCTAAGGTTTTGTTTCATGTGTGTTGTGCATATAAACTGCTCAAGTCTATAGTAAAACACTTCTAAATTGAATTATGTTACAAATAAGTGCCATATATTTAGCTGAGCAATATACACACATATACACACACATTCTTAATAGATGACAGAAAAGCAAAGAATTCTGAGAAGCTTAAAGATTATGAACCATACATTTGGATGGCATAGTGGGAGAGGCAAGGAAAGGAATGGTCCTTGAGTTTTCTACCTACTCACCCTTGCAGTAAGACAGGGCCCTGCCACTAGTGCTGGTCAATGAAATGTGAGCAGAGGTATGGTGTACTACTTCTGGATTAAGGAAAGTGTACGTGCAATTTCTAATCTGAGGAGGGACTAAGATCCACTGTGCATTTATAAGATGGTGAGACCTCTGTTTGTCCATTTGCATATCTGAGTGACTACATGGAACAAAGTCTCCTGCTATGTACTTGGGATATGGAAAAAGAGTAGAAATGAATTTTTACTGTATTAAGTCATTGATATTTTATGGTCATCTGTCACTGAATGCAAACTAATATACTTGGCTTATGAAGAAAAGAACTAAGTTATGAATAATTCAAATACTTAGAAGATGAGTGAAATAATAACACCTTTATTATTTTTGAATTTAAGTCAATAGTAATAAAGTCATAGAACTTAAAATACCTTTGAAATGTTTATTTTGAAGAAAGGAAGTAAAGTAGATTATGGGAACAGAAGTGAACAAGACTGTAGTAATGATGATCCAGGTAACATCAGTCTGTCTGCTTGTTTATTCCTAATTTCCTATGTGACTAACACTGATAGGCTCTAGGGTTAGGTAGATAATATCCCTGCCCTAAATGAGCCTTCAGCCAAGAGAGAAAGATAGGCAATTAAAATGAGAATAAATTAGATAAATAGTCACAGATTTTTGAAAATAAATAGAAGGGGATGTTGCGAACGAAAATAATGGGGGTGGGGTCATATTTAAATCAGGTGGTCAGGAAGAAACCCTTTCTGGGTAGGTAATGTTGAAGCTGAGACCAGAGGGTGGAAAGGAGGCAGGAATTCAAGGAGCATCCCAAGCAGGGCAAGAGCACACACACAGTCCCTGAGATGGGAGATGAAGTGTGGCTGGTGCATTTTTGGTATTGGGAAGATGATAGGAAATGATGTTTCCAAGGTGGGTAAAGGCCAGGCTGTGTAAAACAGAGTAAGAAGTTCAGATTTGATTTTAAATATCATATCAAGGTTTTTAATTTTATGCTAAGTGAAGTTGGGCTTTGACATGACCTAAATGATGTTTCAGAGGAGTCCTTTGCTGTGGGAGGAGAGGGTAAGAAGACACCTTAGTGGAAACTGGGAGAGCAGCTGAGAGGTGATGACTAGGGCAGGGGAGGTGGTAGTGAGTATGGAGTGGAGTGGGTGGAACTGGAACACATTTTGAGACTAGAATCATCAGAACCTGCTACAAAATTGGATGTAGTGAATGGGAAGGGAAAAACCAAAGGTAGTTCCCAGCTTTCTGTCATAGACAACTGAGTGGATAGTGATGACAATTACTGAGATGGGGAAGAGGAGCAGATCTGAAAAGGGAGAGTGAAAGCTTTCCTTTGGATGTGTGAAGTTTGAGATACCTTTGAGACATCTAACGTCAACTAGACAGCGAGCTATAGGAGTTTAATTCATATGGTGGATTTGAGCTAGAGATCCAGACCCAGAAACTAGCCCCATGTAGGAAGTATGTGAAGCCACAAGAACAGATGACATGATCTGGATAAAGAATTATTATATTTGTGTCACAAAGTTTCCTAGTACATAAAATGTAGTATTTCAGAAGACATATGAATCCACATAGTAAGTAGTCACTTATGATGAAATGTGACTGTATTAACAAAATATTATTAATAGTATTGGCAAAGGAACAAGCAGAAATGTGAGAAGGAAATGTATTTTTTAAATGGCAATCAATGACGGGAGATGAAAAGCTCTAAAAAGTCAAAAGCTTTTTTCTTTTGTTTTAATAAGACTAACTGAAATATGTTTTATATTTTAAAACAAGTTAGTATGAGGAAGGCTGGCATCATTGCTTTCTGGATGTTTAAGTTTGAAATCCATAATACTGCAGAATCCATTTCATCCCACACATAAAAATGACTAAGATGGAGAAAAAACCACAGCATGTCCTGATATACCTTAAATATTAAGGTACCCTTGAGACAGGAGCACAGTGGTCAAAAATTTATAGTACTATAGTACTAACTATTATCATGATAGTTTATGCTTACCTGTATAGTCAGATTAAAGGTAACTTTAGAACAATAGATAGACTTTTCAATTGCAGAATCAAGGTTGCAATTTTATAGACATAAAGGCTCTCAAATCTCTAGAGAGAAATGTAGAAAAATAAAAACTTACTGAAGTAAAGCAATGTGCATTCTACATTATTATGGCAACAAATCGATAATAGTATTACAATAAAATCTGGTGTAATCACATTTTCCTTCTTGGTATTGCAGCATTAATCTCTGTCTCATGGGGGATGGGTGGATCACAAGACATATAATGGGATGCAGAATATTTTGCTTATTACAGCCAAGGCAGCGGGACCAGGAATTACTGAAAGTTTTTTTTTTATTACTTAATGATTGCTTATTGCTCTTTTTGGCCTTTTTAACAGCTTAAGTAGTCACAGGCCAGAGCTCCTCAACCCCATACTACTGCTATTAACATTATGCATTTAAAATAGTTTCCTGTATCCTTTCCCTACAACTATTAATAACCACTAGCTAAAAGGGTTGGAGCATCCAGGCATGGCTTTGACAATGAAATAATTAAACAAACAAAAACTGGTACTGCCTGAGCAACAGACTGAGGGGTCAAAAATGGCCTGGAGAACCTCTTGTCACATCAGTAAAAGTGTGGCAGAAGAGAAGCACATACACCTGGTTTCACTAGTCCTAATTCTTCTATAATCAAGAAAGATCCATTAATTTATAGAGGAATAAAATTCATATATAGCTTTTTTCAAAAATCCAATCCAGCTAAGGTTTTATAATTTTCACACCTTTCAAATTCCTTGAATAAATTCAGTAGCTCTTATGATGTTAAATTTATTATCCCCTATACAGTTTCTAGCATGTATTTCTCATTTTCTTTTTAAAAAATTGTTTATTATAATTTGCAGAAATAACGGCTCTAAATATGCAAAGATATCTATGAACAAACACTCTACCAGAAAGAAATATCTCTAAAAGGTACAAATAATATATTGTCACTGCATACATATTTATTTTTATTATGGGTATATTATGGCCTCGTGTTCAAAAACACCTATTACTAAAATGAGTTTGCATAACCACAGAAATAAACTCCTACATTGTAATCAGCACAAACATTCACTAAGGGGAAACATGCAAAGTATTTTTCAAATGCATATTCCAGCTGAGAACTGAACCCTGAGAACTAGAGATATACTGCTAAGTATTCAAGAAATAGAAAATCCTATCAACTAACTGTTTTGTGATTCTAGAAAAGAATAGAGAATATCTATAATATCTGCAACATCTATAATGTCTGGAGAGAATCCAAATTGTCAAATGATACCAAATAATCTCATGAACAATATCTCATTTCTAGAAGCAATCAAGTGAGACCCATGTGAGCAGTTAGTCGTATAACATCCACTTTAAGCTTTCTGTAAACAATTTCTGTAATCTTTCCTAAACCTGATTCTGCAGCATTCATTAGTATTCTTTTGCTGCCAGGCATTTGGTACCTCTGTGATAGATATTAAATATCTTAAGGGAGGCAGGCCCCACTAAGTATGCAGCAAGTTGATGTCATGGCTAATGTAAACCAAAGAAAGCTCTGTTAAGAAGCCTGTGGCAAAACCTCAGAGAGTGACAGGTCACAGCTGCTAGTCTGAGGATAGACTGTTGATGAATCAAGGCCTGGTGTAAGTTTTTTGTCTCCACTCAAATGTGTGGACAATCCTTAAGATGACAAAGTTGGATTCTCAAAGTGCTTTTCCTAACACCAAGCAGGAGTCTGAAATCATCTGAAATCATCAATGCCTTGCACGTTTTAGGTGCTTAGGCTGCATAATATTGACATAAGCATATGAGTAACTGCAGATGATGCTTGTATGAAGGAACAGTATGCATCTATCTACTCAACAAATTTATTTATTTGGTTATTGAGTATCTATCATGCCACACCATCTCATTCCCAGATCGCTGTACATCCAATTGTTCTCCTGAGTCTTTTGGTTTCTAAACTTTGGGGAGGGCAAGTGTTCAAATTCATTGGTGTTCAAATTCATCATCAGATGTAAAAACTACAATTAACTGCATTTTATAACCCTAGGAAAACTTTAGAAATTTGTAGTGTATTAATAGCGAAACTTTATTCCTGGCCTATTGGGAAAAAATTAGTAATTTATCTGAAGACACAAAGTCAAGGTCCCTTAATTTTTAATTTACATTTAATTTACTACAAGATGTTGTCAGTGAGATGCATGTTGTATGTGTGTCTTTGATATCTAGAGTCCCTGCTCTACACGAGCTATTTACATGTAGAAAGTTAGTATTCAGGGGGTTCTAATAGTGGTAAAGCATCAAAACAATTATACTGCTGGAGATACAACTTGGCACCCTTGGAATAATCAACTCTTTTAAAGTAAATTAATAAAGCAAAAGACTTGGTATATGAATAAAGCGTAAATGAATATTAATAATTTTATATTATATTGTCTATAATAAATTGTGTATATGTAAAGCAATTTTTTTAAAGATTGTAAGGCAGACATTATTCAAGGGCCATAGTGATAGGTATAGAGATATAGGGGCCACTGCAATGGGACCTTGCAGTAGGAGAGGAAGATTGGATTCAACTCTCTATGTGAAGCAATTGTGAAGCTTTAGCTTATATATGAGATTGTTCCCTTTGTGAATTGGTTAGAATAACCATATTTTTAAACATGTATGTTGCAATCAGCTGTAAGTATCATAAGTAATTAATTATTGATAGTAGACAAAGTACAAAAATATGCAGAAAATTTGACTTTATAATAAATGAGAGTTGGTAACAGGGTTATCTCCATATTAATAGCTCTCTCACTTGCCCTCGTGTGTGCTTCCTAGAATGTGACAGAAGGGAGTTAAAGAAACTGGACAAGAGAGCTCAACACACATGTGACCTCCACTCCCATTTGTAGCATGAGGTATGAGATATATATATATATATATCAAGAAATATATATTGATCTTTATGCCCTTTCAAGGCATAGAGCTCCTAAAACCCTTGTAATTTCTTGAGTGATAAGGGTGTTAAGAGTATCTTTTTTTATAATATTTGGCCTGAGTTACACAAGAGTTGGAATCTCTGGAGTTTGTATGCTAATGAGATGATTGGTGGTCCTTAGATAGCTTCAGGATGGGGGCTTGTCACCAGAAATACCAAGGCACAATTAGAGGGTTAGAACTTCCAGTGCCACCCCCAGACCACCAGAGATTGAGCGAATCACCAAAGGCCAATGATGTAATCATTCATGCCTATGTAATAAATCTTGCATAAGAACCCCTAAACTATGGGGTTCTGAGAGTGCCTGTGTTGGTGAACACATGGAGGTGCTGGGAGGTGACGTGTCCAGAGAGGGCATGGAAATTCTGCACCCCTTTCTCCTACACTTTGCCATATGCATCTCTTTCATTTGGCTGTTCCTGAGTTGTACTCTTTATAACAAACCAATAATAGTAAATAAATTATTTTACTGATGTCTCTGTGAGACATTCTTGCAAATTATTGAAACTCAAGAAGGTATTCTGTGAACCCCTGACTTTGTAGCCAAGTGGGACAGAAGTGTGGGTACCCTGGGCACCAAAGACTTGAGACTGGCTTTGGAAGTTGGGGCAGTCTTGTGGAACTGAGCCCTTAACTTGTGGGATCGGATACTAACTCCAGGTAGTTAGTTAAGAATTGTATAAAATTATAGCTGGTTTCTGGAGAGTTGGAGAACTGGTTGTTGGTGTGAGGAAAACCCACACAAATTTGGTGTCAGAAGTACTAGTAGTAAAATCAGATTATAGTATTAATAGTATGTGGTAAAAAATTGTGAGAATTGCTTATTTAAACAAAATGAGAAATAGTGTAATATAATTAGGATGGTCATATAATTTCTGAAACAAACTGGGACACTTCTGAGAATAAAGGAGAATCTATTTTTAATTATACTTGGTCATAAATGGTTAAATACCTGAGCTGTGTTCAAATCCCAAGTCTTCTACTTTTTAGCAATATCACATTGGGTATTGCTCTTAGCCTGCTGTTTTCTATTGATAAAATGGATTGGCTAATTGCTACCTTATAAAAGCACTATGTCAGTTAGGCTCCAAGCAGGAGACAGAAACCCTATAGTTATTCGAACAAAATAAGTTTAATATAAAGAATTATTAACTTTAACAGGGGAATGGGAGTAACAGATGATTAGCTAGTGAGCAGTAAAGGGAACTACAGAACGCAGCAATGGCAGTTAATAAGGTGCAGCCATTACCTTCGGGCTGAGTTGGAGCACCCAGGGAATGCCAGTAGAATCGGCCTGCTACAAGGTGGCTCAAGAAGGTACCAGGGGAAAGCTCTCCATAAGGAGTTGATGTATCAGTGACATTTGGCTAGGAAGCTATATGATGGAGTGTTGGGAAAGTTTTTGTCCACTGGGGCCGCTAGCTGCTCATGTAGTAGGAGCTGGAAGTTGGGGAAGGCGCGCCCAGTACAGGTGCCTGGTCAGAGGAGAACACCAGACTCAGGAAGAGAAACATCTCTTCCTCCTTTGGTGTCCCTCCAATAATCTCTACTTAAGGTGACAAAGTTTAACTTTTGCCATTTTGCAAAAAAAAAAGTATTTAAAGGCTTCAGTTTTATTTTTTGCAGAATAGGGAATTAAGAGTAAATTTAGAGCTGAGAGGCAATATTTATTGACAAATGGCACAAGTACATTAGAATCATATAAGGTACTGGAAATGTTCAATATGCTAACATTTAACTTGTTTAAACATGTTTACCATAGTGTCTGGAATATGGTAAGTGGTATATAAATTAACGCATCCTATACTGTTATTATATGTTCTATATATCCTCTCCTAGTTTTATTATTAAATGAAGCTAGGGCTATAATTAAGGACTCTAAAAGATGTAAGAATTGATATTCAGAAGGATGAGACAGTATTCTCTGTAGAGCTCAAAAAAAAAAAAAAGACACTAGCTTATCTGCCTCTTGTGATTTAGAGAGTATCTTGACCTGTAATTATTTTTAAAAACAGAAGTTTAACCTCCTAAAACAGCAGCAAGCCTATTTGCTAGAGCTATAGTGTGGGAAATTCCAAGCTTAGGATTTTTTATGTTCAAGCAAAATGAATTTCCTAATTAATAAAGACACTTTCCCATTGATGCTTCATCACTTTCATTTTGTATCCAATAAGTCTGTTTTGTCATCTCATTAATTCTCAATACTCTTGGGAGGCAAGAGTATAGAACTATCCATTCTATTTTATATTGTCTTTACTTCTAATAATTGGTTTGATATCATAATTAAAGCCAAATTCCCTACCTTTTATTTTTCTTATTGCTAGCAATAATAGCTATTTTTGATGCTGAATCATAATATTTTGTTAATTTGGTGCATGGCTTTATGCTATTTGATTTATGCTTTTCATACCCATCATAGTATGCTTCAGCTTCCCAGATCACTAATTTAAAGGTTAAACATTAGGATTTTATATTTATTCCATTTGTCACATCTCCACATGTGTTCCATACAGTTCTCTAAATCCAGTCTTCATTTACTGTAAAAGTTGACTCCCACATAATGTTTATTTAATGTTTCTCTTCAGAATTAATCTTTTATGCAAAGTTACATGTCTTGACCTCTCATTAAATTAGATTTACAGCCTCCCACACTTTTTCCTTACAATGATTTCTTTTAAATTTTACCCGCTTTCTATTAGGTCATTAAATATGAAATGTCCTATTTTGAATCAAAAGTTTAGTTTATTATATCTCAAGAAGTAGTACAATTAATCGAAGTATGTGTCTAAACTATTGGCACAGTTTTGCCATCTTAATAGTAGTTTGTTTATGCCAGCAGTGAAGAAGCCTGGAGAGTGAGTGGCAGTGAAATTGTGAAAGGTGTGTTTTCCACAGCCTGCTGAGAATTGAATATTTTTCTTTGCAAGAAGTGGTTCAAAGCCTGGAGGAAGTGGTAATCATTTGGTGCAAGGTCTGGTGAATACAGTGGATGACAGAGAGTTTCCAAGTCCAGCTCCTGTACTTTGAGCAGCGTTGTTTATGTGACATGTGGTCTTGTAAGAGGATTGGCCTGTCTCTATTGACCAATCTCAGCTGCTTAATCACAAGCATCATCATCATTTCATCCAACTGGTTGCAGTAGACACCCACTGAAATCAGTTGACCAGGTTTCATGAAGCTGTAGTGGATAATACCAGCACTGGAGCACCAAACACACACCATTACCTTTTTTTTTTTTTGATGAATATTCGATTTTTGGCTGTGTTTGGGCATTTCATCTTTATCTAAGCATTGTGCTGAATGCTTGCAATAGTCAAAAAGAATCAATTTTTCTATCGTGTGTAACAATGCTGTGTAGAAATGGTTTGCCTTTATGTCATGACAACAAAGGCAAGCTTCAAGATGATTTCTCTTCTGACACTCTAATTCATGTGGTACCCACCTATCCAGCTCCTTTACCTTGCCCATTTGTTTTAAATGCTTCAAAATTGTTGGAATAGTAACATTAAACCTTGCTGCTAATTCTAGCATAGGTTGAGATGAATTCACTTCCACTACAGCTTTCAGCTCATCATTATCCACCTTGGTCTCAGTTCACCCACATGGCTCATTTTCAAGATTAAAATGACCATAATGGAAGTTCTCAACCCATTGATATACTGTGCATTCATTAGTCACCCCCCTCCCCAAACACTTTGTTGGTATTTCGAGCTGTCTGTGCTGCTGCATTGGTTCCATGATGGAACTCATATTAAAAAATAACATGGGCCGGGCGCGGTGGCTCACGCCTGTAATCCTAGCACT
>VBSM01001562.1:25651821-25688548 GCA_008086735.1 Cheirogaleus medius | reverse complement strand
CCTCCCAGAGTGCTAGGATTACAGGCGTGAGCCACCGCGCCCGGCCCCTCCATTGCTTTTTGCCTTTGCTCTTTTCTAAAAAACCTTTCCATATCCTCAGGCTACTTCCCCAATTCCCAATTATACTTAAGATTTAGCTCAATTATTCTTTTCTTAAAACTTTCTCTGTTCTCTCCAGCTGACTCTTAAAATTTTATATAGCTTATTATTCTTATTGTTGGTTTTAGTCATTTTATAGATGACATTTATTGCCATGTACTCTTATACTTTTAGGTGTCATTTCAGGTGATAATAGATATATATGTTCTAATGGCCCAAATAAAAATGGTAAGCTCATAACACTTATGGTTCATGATAATTCATCAATTGCTATGTGTTGATTAATGAAAACAAATGTTTTTTTGGATTTATGTGTAGCACCTGCTACATACCAGGTGCTGTTTTGGTTTTGGGGGAAGAAAACATCAAATTGAAGAAGGTATTCGTCATGGAACTCTCTGTCTAGTAGTGAGGCAGATAAATGGATATGCAAATAAGTATTTGAAATAGCAGAGTCCAATCTAGATGCAGTGCTATGGAGAAGGAGGCTTGCAGTGCTAATCAGGCAAAATGTCAGAAGACCTAATATTTGAGTTGAATCTTAACATAAATGGGCAGGAAACAAATTTTAGGCAGAGGTAAAAGGCTGTGTGAAGATATTTGCTGCCTCAAAGTTAATTGTAGTAGATTGGATCTTTCTTAGAATGATAAGCTAAAGATTTTAGCTTTTATGAGAGTGAAACCAGAGCACCAGAGCACATTTAACAAGTGTTTGTATAATTGATGTCTTAGTCCATTTGTGCTACTATAACAAAATGCCTGAGACTGGGTAATTTATAAACAACAGAAATTTATTTCTCACAGTTCTGTATGTTTCAGCCTCCCAGATTACTAACTTAAAGGTTAAACATTAGGGTTTTATATTTATTCCATTTGTCATGTCTCCACCTGTGTTTCTTACTGTTCTAAAGTCTAAAGTTCAGCATGTCATCTAAATCAGATATGGGTGAGGCTCAAGGTAAAATTCATCCTGAAGCAAATTGCTTTCTAGCTATGAATCTGTGAGATCAAACAAGTTATGTACTTCCAAAACACAATGGTGGACAGGCTTAGAATAGGCATTTCTATTCCAAAAGGGAGTAATAGGAAAGAAGAAAGGAATAATAGGTCCCAAATAAGTCCAAAACCCAACAGGTAATACAACATTAAATCTTAAATTTTGAAAATAATCTTCTTTGACTCCATATCCTGCCTTCTTACCACAACGAGGAAGCAAATGGGCTCTCAAGGCCTAAGACAGCCCCATCCTCATGGATTTGCTGGATACAGTCCAAACTAGAGCTCTCACTCACTGAAGTCACATATCTGTGGCTTTCCCAGGCTGGTTCTCTATACTGTCAACTCTATGGTTCTGGGGTGTTGGGGACAGCTTGCTCCCAGAGCTCCACTAGGCTTGCCCAAGTGAGGGCTCTCTGCAGTGGTCTCAACTTTGCCACAGTTTCCTACCTTGGAAAGGCTCTGAGCCTTTCCAAAACATCTTTGAAATCTAGGTGGAGGTATCCATGCCTCCCAGCAGAATTAGCACCATGTAGACACTGCCAAGGTTTACAGACTGTACCTAAGTGGTCACTTGAGCCACACCGTGGCCTGCTTCAGCCATAATTGGCTTGGCCAAGGAATGCTGCACCACAATGCAGGGAGTAAAGACTTGAGGTGGCCCTGGGAAGCAAGCCCCAAGGTCCCACAAGTGCCCTAGGTCCTTTCCTGGAATCCATTCTGCCCTAAAAGGCCCTGACACTCTGGGCCTGTGATGGAAGTGGTAGCTTTGAAGATCTCTCAAATGCCTTTGGAGTAATTTTCCCTTTGTCTAGATGCAGCTAATCTCCTCATCAAAAGTTCCCATGGCCACATCTTTAGTATTCTCTCCTGAGCATATCTTTTTAGTTTTTACAGTCTGGCCAGGCTGAGAATTTTCCAAATCTTTATGTTCTGCATCCCTTTTGATAATAAATTATCTTTACCTCATTTCTCTCCTCTCATATTTTACTATGAGCAGTTAAGAGAAGCCACACATCACCCTGAACACTTGGCTTAGTATTTCTTCCTCCAAATATCCTAGTTTATGGCTCTTAAATTCTGCCTTGTACAAAGCAGTAGGACATGAACATAAGTCAGCCAAGTTCTTTACCACTTTGAAGCAAGGATGTCCTTCCTTCCCATTTCTAGCAAGAGATTCCTTATTTTTGTCTAAGACCTCATCACAATGGCCTTCACTGTCCATATTTCTACCCAGATTCTGATCACAACCACTAAGATAATCACTAAGATGAGCGTTTCTCTACAGCTGTCCTTTCCTGAGCCCTCACCAGAATTGCCCTTAACACTCTGTCCATGGAAATCCAGGCTTTTTCTAGTATGTACCACCAAACTCTTCCAGCCTCTACCCATTACCCAATTCCACAGCATCTTTTATGTTTTTAGGTATTTGTTATAGCAACACCCCACTTCCCTGGTACCAATTTCTATCTTAGTCCATGTGTATTGCTATAACAGAATACCTGTGACTGGTTAATTTATAAAGAACAGGAATTTATTTCTCATGGTTCTGAAGGGGTGGGAAGTCCAAGATCAAAGTGCTAGCAGGACTGGTGTCTGGTGAGGGCTGCTCTCTGATTCCAAGATAGGGCTTTGTTGTTGAATCCTCAGGAGTAAGGAATGTTGTGTCCTCACATAGTGGAAGGCATGGGAGAGCAAAGGGCACTCCCTTCAACTTGAAGCCCTTTTATAAAAGTACTAATCCCATTACTGAGGTTTGAGCCCTCAAGACATAACCACTTCCCAGAAAAGCTCTACCTCTTAAGACCACTACAATGGGAATTAAGTTTCAATATGAATTTTGGAGGGGGTACATTCAAACCATAGCAATTGGGAAATCCCATGTACTTTCATTTGAAACCATCTTGATCCTAAATACATGTACAGTCATGAGCCACATAATGATGTTTCTGTGAATGACAGACCACATATATGACAGTGGTCACATTATGAGATTATTATACCATATTTTTACTGAACCTTTTCTATGTTTAGATATACAAATACTTATCATTGTGTTACAGTTGCCTACAGTGTTCAGTACAGTAAGATGCTATACAGATTTGTAGCCTAGAAACAATAGGGTATACCATGTAGCCTAGGTATATAGCAGACTATACCATCTAGGTTTGTATAAGTCCACTCTATGATGTTTGCACAGTGATGAAATCGCCTAACAATGCATTTCTTACAATGTACTACCATTGTTAAGTAACAAAATACTGGCAAGAATCTTTCAAGTGCATGGTATCCTCACAGTGCAAATAAGTTAATGCAGAATAAGCTAAACTATCTTTCTTTAGGCAAACACAATAAATGTCTTCTTTCTAACATTTTATAAGGATTAACACTAAAAGAAAATGTATTTAATGTCAAAATATTTTCAGAAACCTGTTAAGATCAAGTTTATTTTCAAAGCATTTAATCTTGAGTAAAATTGCAGAAAATTTTATTTTTTCTTAATAAACATTATTACTTGGTACTATAATATAAAGCTCTTAATAAATGATATGAATGCAAGTGGAAATTTGAGGTGCAGTATCCCTAAACAACTTTCCACATAGGCTCTCCTGCTGCAGTGTTTGTAAATGTAGCTTTCTACATGTAAATACTAGATTAGACTGAATGATGAATTTAAAACAAGTGGGTGCACTCACTGTGGCCCAAATTAAGCCTTGCTCTAAAGTTGCTATAGCAACATTATCTGTACCAAATGTCCTGCTCTAAGAAATAATTGAAAACATTTCCTGTTATTTAAAGAGAGAAATAAAATCACTATTAATTTTTTGTATTCTACTAAATAAAATATATTAGCCTCATGCAAATTATTTTAAAAAATCAATGAAAATCATGAATTATAACAGCAAAATTAAGGAGAAAAAGAATAAAATTAGTTTGTAGACATTATAAGATATGTAGGAGTTAAATAAAATATTTGAATAAAGATATTTCTCTTCTTTCTTTCCTGAATAACACTTAAGAGCAGAGAGCCATGAATAGTTCCTTTGGGCTATATACATATGAATTATTTACTTATGGGATCATGAACAAATTTCTTTAATATTTGGAGAAAGTTGAGGAATGGCTGAAGTTTTCAGGTTATTGATAGGATTGTAACTACATAAATTAAAGGGACCTAAAAACACATGACATATCAAGAAGTAGGGAGGTCTAAAATGTTTTAGGAGGGTAGCCCCAATCAAAGGACCATAAATTTAGAATCTGACCACAATAGCTACGTGATGTACTAAAATTCCAGGCCCAGGTGCATTTCTTTCTGGAAAATGATTTTAAATCAAATCTATCAATAACGTGTTTTCATAAAAATTGTTAAGAAACATTGTAACATTTGGGAAAAGCAAAGACTCACCTAAATTGGAAGAAAAATAACCCCATACAAACAACATCATATTTACTGTCTAGTAACCTGGGAAAATGTGTTTCATATAGTTTTATTCAACATTTTAATAGTATATTTTTTGAGTTTTGGAAAGGCACTTTCTTTCGATGTAATTTTAATTCTAAAGTGCCATTTCATGCTTCATTATCTGTGAGTAGGAGTTTTAGTTTATGGTTGGCCCTCAGCTTCATCTGTGAGTCATGGGTTGTTCAGCTAAGTATATTTTCCTGGGGATTTGGGTAAGGTGAATAATACTCTGTTCTATGTATTAATTAGGCTTTCCTAGTTAACCACAGGAGACTCCAAAATGAAAGTGACATGTTCTGGGAAACAAGATGAAAAATATAGAAGCTATAACATTTTGGAGAATGCTTAAATTAATTTATTTGCGAAGTGAAACATTTTATTTGTTTGACCTTCCCTCTGTCACCCCTCCCCCACTTAATTCCATCTCTCTTTCCACCAGGTTTCAGCCATGCCGAATATTATGGTACAGCTCAAAGCAAGCATGATTAATGAGGAAGGAAGGCCCCCAGTTTCTGGGTTTTTGGTTTTAAACAACTTTTAGGCACTAGTGGGTTGCAGCCTGTAGCTCTCCTCTCACGTCCTATAATGGATGCTGACCGTGAGTTTGAAGGTTGCAGCTTTGCCATTTACATACACAAGCATGCACACATATTATATATACACACACACACACACGTACGTGTGTGTGTGTGCGTGTCTATAAAAGTAGATTTATCAGCTCCAAAAGGAACTTAAATCTGGCCTGGAAATTGGGAGAAAATAGGATTGAATTAAATTTTTCTACGAAAAGGCTGAGTTGTGACTGTTCAAGATCAAGATCAATTCCATTATAATTATAATTAAACTAATAATTAAGCTTTCCTACTCATCTGCCTCATAAATCCAGTTTATTTCTGGTTCCGTGTGTTCACCTAGCCTGGAATGTTCTTCCTTACATTTCTGCCTGTATCCAAACCCTTTACATCTTATTTAAGGAATTTTCCTTGAAAGATGCCAACCGTTTTCATCTCTCACTCTCTGCTCTTGCTTTAGATGAAATGTTAGCCAAGCAGAGCATTTAAGAGCTTGAGTTTTACAGTCAGGTTCAATTCAAGCTCAGATCCTGGTGTAGGTGCTTCGTAAAACAAACCAATTGAACAAACTCATTATGGGGGCCAGCTGTGGGCCAGACACTGCTGTGGGTGCTGAGGCACAGCAGTGAATAAGGCAGACAAGGACCTGAATCTCCTCCAGCTCACACTGGGGCAGAAATGGACAATTAAAATAGTACAGATTGTGCTAAGTTCTGTACAGGAAGTAAGCAAATTCATGTGATACTGGGTAATTAGGGGCTCCTACTTCAGTTGGAGCTGGGGTTGGGAAATGCCCCAGTGAGTTGAGACATAAAGATCGAGGTGTCTGCCATGCTAGATTAGGGAAAAAAATGTGTTCCAGTCAGAGAGAAAGGCAGTACCAATGTCCTAGGTGGAAAATAACATTCAAGGGGTAGAAAGAAGGGCAGTAGCAGAGGTGGGGGTGGGGTAGGGCAAGAGCTGTACTTGACATTGTAGACTATAAAAGGAGATTTGAATATTATGCTAAGATTGTGATAAAACTGGTGACTTTCTTTAGCTGTCACAATAATTTTTCAAAAGTTGAATTGGATATAAATATTTAAAAATTATGAAATGTCATAATTTCATAAAACCAATATATAATATATGTACACATATGGGTATTGTGTGAAGATTTCCATAATTATTAAAAATTGTGTTGGCTCACAATTTTCTTATCCACTCTAGTTGAACACAGTTATCTTGGGTGATGACCAGAGCAAGAAGAGCAAAGATTCCCTTGATGCCACAGCACGTCACAGAGGCACCAGGAGAATGAGCTTCTGCCTATATATCTGTATTCCCCTCCGCACAATAATGTTGATGAGGGGGGTAAGTAAGTGGGGAAACAGATTTCTGAGCCTGGAGCACAGGGCAAAAGTCAGGGATAGTGTTGGAAATTTGGGCATCATCAACCTATGGATGTTTGTAAATCAAAGGAATGAGATCACCTAAGAAACAGAGTAGATAGAAAAGCAAAGGGCCCCAAAGGGAGGCCGGGTGGGGGCAACATTTAAAACTAAGTTTCAGTAGAGGAACAGGTGTCATCAAAAAGACTAATTGAGATCACGTAACAGAAAAATCAGAAGACATAAGGAAACAAAACTAAGGAAAGGACATGGTAAACTGTGAGGGTGAGTGGTATGTTCACTGGGTTTGGTAACATAAAAGTACTGGAAAATCTAGACAAAAACCATTTTTGATGGAAAGTCAGAGTAGGCAAAGGAATGTGTGAGAATGAGGAAGGAAAGATGAGATGCAGTCAACTTGGAGGAATTTTGCAGAGAAGTTTGCGGTGAAGCAGCATGGAGAAATAGGGCAATGGCTAGAAAAAGATAAAGGGTACTAGGACTCTTAAAGTTGATATTAGCGGATTAGTTACACATTTTTGTTAAAAATTTTGTATTTTCTCATTTGCAAAGGAGAAAAATTTAACAATGATACTTGAAACAGTTCCTATGAGAATTAAGAGGTATTGCAAGCCAAGAAGTAACACCACACTTGGTGCTTCGTATGTTCTCAATGAATGGTCATTGTTATCACCATGTACCATAGGATTCCTTAACTCTCACACATTTGCTGAAATGATTTTTCTTTTTCCCTCTTCACTGCCCCAGATTTGAGTAGTTATCCTTAAGGAATGTGCTATGGAAGTGGAGTTTGGGAAGGAGATTAAACAGTAAATTGTTCATCTTTTGCCAACTCTTTGATGTTTTGTGTATGTGTGGGGGAGGGTGCGTGTGCTGTTTTGTTTCAGTTTTTTTGTAGATTCCGGATATTAGTTCTTTTTCAGATGTATAGTTTGCAAATATTTTCTCCCGTTCTGAAAGGATGCCTGTTTGTTGATTATTTCCTTTGCTGTGCTGTATTTGCCTTTGGGGTCCTAGTCATAAATTCTTTGCCTACTCCTAAGTTTATAAGAGTTTTTCTTATGTTTTCTTCTAGAATTTTTATGGTTTCATGTCTTACTCTTAAGACTTTACTTCATCTTGAATTAATTTTTGTATATGATGAGAAATATGAGCCCTGTTTCATTCTTCTGCATGTGGCTATCTATTTTTCCCAGCACCATTTATTGACTAGACCATCCTTTCCTATGAACAGAATTTTTTCAAAAGAAGATAGAAAAATAGCCAACAAACACATGAAAAATTGTTCAACACCATTAATCATCAGGCAAATGTAAATTAAAGCCACAAAGAGTCCATCTTACTCTGTCAGAATGGCCATTATTGAAAAGTCCAAAAACAACAAGTGTTGGCGTGAATGCAGAGAAAATGGTATGCTTATACACTGTTGGTGGGACTGCAAAGTAGTACAGCCTCTATGGAAATTCCTCAGAGAGCTAAAAGTACACCTACCATTCAATCCAGCAATCCCACTATTGGGTATCTACCCCAAATAAAAACAATCACTTTATCAAAAAGATACCTGCACTTGAATGTTTATCATAGCATAATTCACAATTGCAAAGATATGGAATCAACCTGAGTGCCCATCAACTGATGAGTAGATAAAGAATATGTGGTATGTATATACCATGGAGTACTACTCAGCCATAAAAAGGAACAAAATAATGTAATTTACAGCAACTTGTATGGAACTGGAGACCATCATCCTAGGTGAAGTATCTCAGGAATGGAAAAACAAATACCACATGTTCTCACTAATAAGTGGGAGCTAAACGATGGGTACACATGGGACAAAAAGATGTAAAGGACATTGGAAACTAAGAAGAGAGTAGAGTGGGAGGACAGTAAAGGATAAAAACTTACCATCTATCACATACAATGAACACTGTTCTGGTGGTGGGCACACTGAAAGCCCTGATTTTGGCATCATGCAGTGTATCCGTGTAATTAATACTATGAAATTATAAAAAAGAAAGCTATACATAAAAATGAAAGTTGTTAATAGAATTAAATAATTATTCAATAATATGTACCAAACTCTGTGTTAGATGTTAGGGTTATGCATATGTATAAAGATGACTTAGAACAGTCCATTCCCTTTATTAGTATGCAGAGTTCAGGAGTCTTTAAGACCACCCTTGGGTTCGATAATTCTCTAGAAGGACTCACAAACCTCAGAAAGCTATTATGCTCATGGCTACAGTTTATTACAGTGAAAGAATACAGATTAAAATCAACAGAGGAGACAGACATGCAAGGCAGGGCTCAAGAGACATCAAGGCACAGAGCTTCCAGGAGTCCTCTCCCAGTGTAGCCATGCGGATGGTATCAATACCTGTTCCTCCCGGGAACAATGTGTAAAGATATACGTGGACTAGAGCCCTCAAGGAAGCTCACCTGAGCTTTGGTGTCTGGAATTTTTATTGCAGCCAAGTTACCATTCCGTGGCTAATCTTAGTTTTCAGTGCTCCCTGCAAGAGGTCAATCTGACAGCCTGGGGTCCAGGGTCCCCCACTTTCAATCATATTGTTAACATATACTATCAGGCATGGGCCAAGGCTCTAGGGAAACAAAGAAATTTTAATCACGCAGGACATTTCAAGGGCTTAGAGGTTACCTCCCAGAAGCCATGGGCAAAGGCCAAACCTCTCTTTGACAAGGTTAATCGTTTACTGTACAATTTATAATAGTTGAGGAGATAATATATAAAGGCATAGACCTTAACAATATATGATTTAACTAATGGTTCAAGTCAGTAAACAGTGTAATAATACTAGAATTATTATTTATTATTTACAAAATAAAAACCTTATTCAAATAGTACTAACTGCAGATATTCAGAGAAAGACTGGGTTTGATCTGAGGGGGATGGTTAAGGGAAGGTTTATAGAAAAAGACCTGTATGAACTGAACCTGGAAGGATTAACTGGATTTGTACTGGCTGAAGGGAAGGTGAAGACACTTGTGGCAGGTGAATAGAGGATGGGATGGAGGCTGTGGGATGGAGGCTGTGTCCAGAGGAGATGGTAAAGATAAGGGAGTGCAGTGAGATAAGACTAGAAAGGTAGATGTTAGCGTCCTTGGGAAATAAATGATCACAAACCGGGTAGCTTAAAACAACAGAAATTTAATCTCTTACAGATATGAAGGCCAGAAGTCCAAAGTCAAGGTGTCATCATGGTTGTTTTTTGTGGAGTCTCAGGAAGAACTAATCCCGTACCTTTCTCTGAGCTTCTGGTGGCTTCCAGGAAATTTTTACATTCCTTGTCTTGTAGATTTATCACTCTAACGTCTGCCTCCGTTATCTCATGACATCCTCCCTTTGTGTCTGCATCTTTGTGTCTCTATTTTCTCTTCTTATAAGAACTCCAGTCATTGGATTAGAAACCACTCTAATATGGTAAGATCTATGACCTCATCTTACCTAATTTTATCTGCAAAGATCTTACTACCAAATAAGTTCACATTCTGAGGGTCTAGGTAGACAGGAGCTCTGGGCATTGAGGGGAGACTATTCAATTCAGTACAGGCAGGTTGATAAAAATGTGGTCTAATGCAAGGCTGCAGCTTTACAGAAACAATTATAAAAGCGTAAACAATACTTGAATATCTTTTAAGCACAGTTCACCAAACAGGATCTTTCACATTGTTTCAATGGCTTTTCCCAAACACCAGAATACCTTGTTTCACTGCCAAGTACAACCACCCTCAAGAGTAGGATTTATGTGATGGAGGGTGGTATGAGGGGGTATCCAGTGTGGGGAGAGTGGGTGGGTAGGGATATCATAAAGGCAGTCTCCAAATTAGAGTCATCCAGCTTACTATGCACTTTTCCCTCCATTCATGCTCAGACCCACTTAAGCTGTGTTGAAAAAACTTAAAGTACAGTGCATTAAGAAGATACTTCTGCTTATAAGGAAACATAAGGAACAACAAACCAGGTAAAACAAGGATAGCTTAGTGATTCAGGGAGTGGAGTCCTTGCCTAGGACACCTTGGTGCCATATCCTCAGGAGGAGGAGGGCCAGAGGGTAGAGGGTACAGGAGAGAGACTGCTTCTCCTGTTCTATTTGAAATATTGTGTTTTCCTGCTATTTCTGTTAATAAAAATAGTGTTTCCTGAAGTTTGCTTTACTAAACTAAACTTGCATCTGTGGTCTTTGTTGAAAACGTAAATTCCTGGACCCTTTCCCAGACCAACCTGAATCAGAATGTTAATGGTGGAGCCTGGGAATCTGCATTTCCCACAATCTCACCACATGATTCTTAAACACAATAATGTTGGAGAAACACCATAGGAGAGTTTGGTTTGGATTCAACGTGCATACATATTTAGGAAGGCTAAAGAGTTACTGTTCCACAGATCAGTTTTATGAGAAGAATGAAGGTTGTGGTTTGGAAGGTGTGGGTTCCTGAGCCCAGAATTATTGGGGTCCAGGTCAGTTTGGGGCAGGATCCCATTCGAGGCAGAATGTGGTCTCAGAGTGCATTGTGGTGAACAGGGAAGAACTAGGATATGGTTGATGAGATGAGAAAAACTAAGAATGGTAATATCAAAGACAATCTTTGCCTAACTAACAACTTTATATTAAGCTAGCTTTGTGCCTCATAAGGGACCATTTCCTGTCTCCCCTCCCTCCTGCCAGCTGCCAGCATTCACACTCTGGGTATTAACAGTTAGGCTTCTGTGGGCTAATCTGGGAATGTGATTGCCATTTATAATTCCATTTCCAGAGGGGGAAGAATATTTTCATTTCAGAGGAATTTGGGGGATACAAATTTTTTGTTTCTTTTTGAATATTTACTCCTCAAAATCTGAGATTGTGCTGTGAAGTGGGAACATAGCATTAATGTTATCTGTAGCATCCTATAGCAACTATGCTACAATCTTGGGACTAATTTCTAGTCATTTTGAGTATCTGTCACTTACTTATAGCCACTTAGTTTTAAAAAATAATAATAGCAATATTTTTTGAATCAATATTTGAAAAGGATGTTTGTATTGCTTCAGGTGCATGGTGAGAGTGGCCTGTATAGGTTGAAAAAAAAATTACTGCCATTTCCAGAACATTAATGGCCACTGGAAAGAAAAAATAGAATATCTGAACTCTGGACAGTTTTAGAAAAACCCAAAAAACTTTATTCCTGACCCTCAGAAAGAACAATGTTAACTCACTTGGAATGATAAAATGGATTCCATAAAAAATATATTCAGTTTCTTAATATTGTTAGATAATTGATCAAGTTCTGGAACTGCAGGGATTTTTTTCCTATTCAGTAGAATTTTCCCCATTCTTCTGAAGGAATTGAATGCAAAGAAAATGAGAAAGGCAGCTTTGCAAAACCCGTATCTTCATCATAAATTTATTACATTTCTCTAATAAGAACCTGCTCTTACCAGCACTGGATTTCAGGAGATTCTCTTTTCTCAGAGAAAAGAAAAGAGAAAAACTTGATATGCTTTCAAAACCTGAGAGGTTCTACTTATTAGAGAACATTACATTAGCATTTGATTAGTTTGAACTTTTAATTTCTAGCCTAGAGTAAGAAAAAGGTCAACTAGAACTGTATTTAAAGAAGATGTGTTTATCATGGTCATAATCAATACTTCTCCAGTATTGTAAGGCTCATCAGTAAAATGGCCAGTTCTTCTTCACATTTGGCAATTTCTTCTATTCTGGTTTTGAGTGTTAATATGCAAAGTATACTGAGGTTTTTACTAATAAAGTGCATTCAAGTAGAGTCAGCACCAGGTGAATAGTTTGTATCTACGATGAGGGCTTCACTTTCACAAGAAAGTGATATATTCAGAAAAGCCCACAGGTTGTGCAGTCACTGGGATATGGTAGGGGCTCAAATTCAGATCCTCTAGTTTTCTGGCACAATGGCCTTGTGCAAATAACTTCTTTAAACTTCAGAGTCCTCATCTGCACAACGTAGCATTGTTGTTAAAACTTAGCAAAATATTCTTTAAAATATGCCTGCCACATAATAATAACTTAGTAAATATTAGTTTTTTTCCCTCTTTCCAATCCCTGAGCACTGCTCTCAAATGGGAATACCAGCTGCCATGGGCATCACAAACGTTCTGACAACTACAAGTTGTCCAGACTAGGTAGAAGCCTGTGCTGAGGGTAATGAAGGGCCAACAGTGAAACTTCTCAGTGGATCAGCAGCAGCAACAAGGTGATAGGAAAATAAATTGACAGCTGCTTATTTATGATTTAATACACAGATGAAAAAAATAAACAAACCAGTATTTGCTGAGAGTACACACAGTCTTGGCGCTTTTGCTTATTAATTTAATATTTATGTCAACCCTGTGAAATGAAATCAATAATCCTTCCTTATAAAAGGAAAAACCAAGTTTCAGAAAGCTGTTGTCACTCATCTAAGGCCGTATATAACATATAGCAAAGCAGGAACAACACACTAGTGTTTGATATAACTTTGCCTAATACAGTGACCACGCTGCCGAATGTCAGAAAGCTGCCTGTTCTTCATGTAAAGAACGGCGAGGATCAAACTCTCAAGTTCATGAATTATCCTTCAATCTATGGCACACACAGAAATTTGAAGGGATATAGGCATTGTAGCAGAGTAGGAACACTAACTTTAGAGTCAGACAATCCTGGGTTTGAATCCTGGCTCAGCTACTTGTTATCTGTGTATCATTGAGCAAATTTGAAACTTCTTAAGCTTCACTTTTCACCCAACAAATGGGGATAATAATGGTACCCACTGCATAGAATTGTTTAAGGATTATTTGTAATAATGCCTGTAAAACACAATACAGTTCTTGGCAAATAATTATAAATTTATCGTTAGTTGTAATAAGACACTGCAGTCTCAAAGTGTTTCACAGAGCTTGAATTAATGACTTCTTGTATCAGAATCCCTGGGGATCTTGTTAAATGAGAAGATTCCTGGGCCCAGTTCCACACCTAATGAACCAGAATGTGTGGGCGGTGGCGGTGGTAGGGATTTGCTTTTTAACAAATTGCCTAGGTGCAGTTGAAATCAGCTACTGATACCATCCATTATCCATCCACTCCTTGCCTGGCAACCATACCCTGATTTCCATCTGGGGGATTATACACCCCACAACAATTTTTGATTTTGGCAGAGCACCTGACCTGTCACTGGTGGTTGATTGGCATTTCCCTGGCCACAGAGGCTTGGATCAATCTGTCCCAAGCAAAGTTGATATGATGTAGCTAGGCTTTTGCTAGAATGGTAGGACAAAGGTAAGTACTCTTTCTGCTTGTTGTGGGCCCAAAAGGATGTATCTATGAGAATGCCGAAAGCCATCCTGTGACCATGAGGTGGGATGGCTGTGTAGAGCCAGAAGCAGCAGAACCAAAAAATAGAGAGACAGAAGTCTCACGCTGATAGTGTCATTTCAACCTCTGGTCTAGCTATACCTAAAGCCAGACTGATTTCTGCAATTTTCATGTATTGAGCCCACACATTCCCATTTGGTTAGAGAATTTTGAAATATACTTCTTTGGGTTACATGTCACCAAAAGCCTTAACCAATCATATTACACAGGTGCAATTCTTTTGTCAAATGCACACCAGCTAGGTCTTCATTCCACACTCCTGCCTGACTTAACAGATTGTGCTGGACCACATATGCATTTTCAGATTCCTTTTGCCTAGGCTGAAAGCAGGCAAACAGCCTCCTGGATTTCTCTCCTCTAAACTGATACCTGAATCTTGGCTTACTAGAACACACAAAATAAGTCCAAGAATACCCTGCCCAACTTTGCTTCTTTGGCTAAAACTTGGTTCTGCTAATCGGAGGTATAAATTCCAGTCTTTAAAGGGGGCACAGCAGGAAAAATGAATAAGTAAAACAGACTGGGAGTTAGAAATTTGCCTCTTGCTTCCTAAGTCCAAGGAAAACATCAAAGCAAATCTGAAATTAAATGCCCAATCTCAGTGTTAATGAGACAATGGGGAGTAGAGGTAGTATGGGAGAACTCTCGCCTCCTTTAAAGACAGCAGGGCTTACTTAGCTTCAGCCAAAAGCTGCCATGTGGGAATTCAGTCCCATTATTACCAGAGTAGTCAGGCATCTTGAATTTTATATGAAACCTCCTGAATTTTAAATATTAATAATTCATGCAAATTTTAAAAACATTCTGTGCAGGCTGACACAGTGAGTCCCAAACACTACACACATGAAGCAGCCTATGATATCTTTTGTATACCTTTTAAGAGATAGCAAAGGAGATTGTTATTGGGGAGAAGAAGCTTTCACAATTAGGAGATTATCCCAAGTCCATCTACAAATACATGAAAGTGAAGAAAGAGAAAAGATCCATAATTGAACAAGCCAAGTAAAGAAGAAAAATGTCTTCATTCCATCTATCCAAGGCTAGCTTGGTAACTGGCATTTGGGTGTTTTAGGAGTGCATTGTGCTCTTAACTTACATAGGATCTTCTTCTCAGTGGGCAGGAAGCCTTTATCTCCTTTTAGAACTTACATCATGTTGCTAACGACTCTATTTACTTGTTGTCTTACTTTTCCCTTTGTAAAGCTGGTATAGATTTTTTTCTCTCTCTCCAGGAGATGTGATTGGCCAGAAATCTGTCCCCAAGCAAGTGCCACATTAACCTTACAATCCTAAGGAGGAATAATAACTCAAGAGCCCATTTGGTTAACAAATTATGTTTCTATTCACTGTTAACATAGACTAATCTAAATTGTAGTAATCTCTTCATACTTAATGCATATTCATTCCACTTTTAGATATCTGATACCTGGGTAAGGCACAGAGTGCCACTGATGAAAAAAAGTGTTTAGTAATTTTTATTTTAAAAGATTAGGGGGTACAAGTGTTCTTGTTGCATGGATGAATTATATTAATATAATGCTGGAGTCAGGGATTTTAGTGTGCCCATCACCAGAATAGTGTACATTGTGCCCCATAGATATGATTTTTATCTCACCCCCTCTTTGTGCCCACCCCTCTTCTTAGTTTGCAATGTCCTCTATGACTGTGTGTACCCCTCACTTAACACCCAGTTATTAGTGAAAACATGTGGTGTTTGTTATTCTATTCCTCAGATATTTCACTTATGATAATGGTCTCCAGTTCAATCTAAGTTGCTGCAAAGACATTATTTCATTCCTTTTTATGGCTGCATAGTACTCCATGGTATATACATACCACATTTTCTTTATCTACCCATCAATTGATGGGCACTCAGGTTGATTGCATATCTTTGCAATTGTGAATTATGTTGTGATAAGCATTTGAGTACAGGTGTCCTTTTGATATAATGACTTAGTTTCCTTTGGGTAGACCCAGTAGTGGCATTGCTGGATCAAATGGTAGATCTACTTTTAGTTCTCTGTGGAATCCCCATACTGTTTCCATAGAGGTTGTATAATATTAACCTATAATTCCACCAACAGTATATAAGCATTCCTTTTTCTATGCAACCATGAAACATCTGTTGTTTTTTGATTTTTCAATAATGGCCATTCTGATAGGGATAAGGTGATATCTCGCTGTGGTTTTAATTTGCATTTACATGAGGATTAGTGATGTTAGCCCTTTGTATATTTTGTACATTTTCTTTTGAAGAAAACTGTTCATGTCTGTTGCCCACTTTTTAATGGTATTGTTTTTTACTGGATGATTTGTTTGAGTTTCTTATAGATTCTGGATATTAGTCCTTTGTCAGATGTAGTTTGTGAATGTTTTCTCCCATTCTGTAGGTTGTCTATTTGCTTTATTGATTATTTCTTTTGCTGTATAGAAACTTTTAAATGTACTTAAGTCCCATTTATTTATTTTTATAGTTGCTGTGTTTGCCTTTGGGATCTTATTCATAAATTCTTTGCCTGGACTGATGTCTAGAAGAGTTTTTCCCGTGGTTTCTTTCAAAATTTTTATGGTTTCAAGCCTTACATTTAGGTCTTTAGTTCATCTTGAGTTAATTTTTGCATATGGTTAGAGAGAGGAATCCAATTTCATTCTTCTGCATGTGGCTCTCCAATTTTCTCAGCACCATTTATTGAATATTGAATAGAGAGTCCTTTCTACAGGGTATGCTTTTGTCTGCTTTGTTGAAGTTCAGTTGCTTATAGGTGTATGGTTTTATTTATGGGTTTTCTATCCTGTTCCATTGACCTATGTGTCTACTTTCATGCCAGTGCAATGCTCTTTTGGTTACTATAGCCTTGTAATATCAGTTGAAGTCAGGTAATGTGATACCTCCGGATGTGTTATTTTTGTTTAAGATTGCTTTGGTTATTCAGGCTCTTTTCTGGTTCCATATGAAGTTTAGGATTATTTTTTCTAGATCTATCAAAAATAACATTGGTATTTTGACAGGAATTGCATTAAATCTATAAATCACTTTGGACAATATGGACATTTTAACACAGTTGATTCTTCCAATCCATGAGCAAGGGATATTTTTCCATTTGCTTGTGTCATCTCTGATTTATTTCATTAGTGTATTGTAGTTCTCCTTGCAGAGATTTTTTTTACCTCCTTGGTTAAGTATATTCCTAGGTATTTTATTTTCTTTGCAGCTATTATAAATGGTGTTGTATTCTTGATTTGACTCTCAGCTTGACTGTTATTAGTATACAGAAATGCTACTGATATGTGTACATTGATTTTATAACTTGAGACTTTGCTGAATTTATTTATCAATTCTAGGAGTCATTTGGTGGAGTCTTTAGTGTTTTCTAGATATAAGCTCACATCATTGGCAAACAGGGATAGTTTGCCTTCCTTTTTCCCAATTTAGATGCCCTTTCTTTCTTTCTTTTGCCTGATTTCTCTGGCTATAACTACTAATACTATGTTGAATACAAGTGGTGACAGTGGGGCACACTTGTCTTGTTCTAGTTCTCAGAGGGAATGCTTTCGACTTTTCTCCATGCAATATGATATTGGTTGTGGGTTTGTCATATATAGCTTTTATTATTTTGAAGTATGTTCCTTCTATGCCTAGTTAGTCAAGGATTTTTATTATAAAGGGGTGCTGGATTTTATTGGATGTTTTTTCTGCATCTATTGAGATGATCATATGGTCTTTGGTTTTACTTCTGTTTATGTGGAGAATCACATTTATTGACTCGCATATGTTGAATCATCTTTGCTTCCCTGGGATGAAATCCACTTGATTATGGTGGATTATCTTTTCGATGTGCTGTTGAATTTGGCTTGCTAGTACTAAATATTTTGTTGAGGATTTTTGCATGTATGTTGATAAGTATATTGGTCTGTAGTTTTCCATTTTTGGTGTGTCCTTTCCTGGTTTTGCTATCAAGGTGATGCTGGCTTAGTAGAATAAGTTAGGTAGGGTTCCCTCCTTTTCAATATTATGGAAGAGTTTTGGTGGAGTGGGTGCCAGTTTTTATTTTTAGGTCCGGTAGAACTTGGCTGTGATTCTGTCTGGGCCAGTACTTTTTCTGGGGAGGAAATTTTTTATTACTGCTTCAATCTTGCTACTGATTATTGATCTGTTCAGGATTTCTATTTCTTCCTGATTCAGGCTTGGGAGGTTGTGTGTTTTCAAGAATTTATCCATTTCCTCTAGGTTATTTAGTTTGTGTCATAGAGGTTTTCATAGTAGTCATAGATGGTATTTTGTATTTCTGTGGTATTGGTTGTAATGTCTCCCTTTTCATTTCTGATTGAGCTTATTTGAATCTTTTCTCTTCTATTTCTGCTTAAGTGGTCTATAGATTTTGTTTATCTTTTAAAAGAAACACCTTTTTGTTTTATTGATCCTTAGTATTGTTTTTACTATTTTTTTGGTTTCCATTTCATTTAGTCTGCTCTGAGCTTTGTTATTTCTTTCCTTCTGCTAACTTTGGGTTTGGTTTGTTCTTTTTCTAGTTCCTTAAGGTGTGGCATTAGGTTGTTAATTTATATTCTTTCTGTCTTTCTTATGCAAATATTTAAGGGTAAGAGTTTTCACCATAGTGCTGCTTTTTCTGTATACCATATATTTGGAAACCTGTGTCACCTTTGTCATTCAATTAGAAAATTTTTTTGATTTCCATCTTTATTTCATCAATAACCCAAGGATTGTTCAGCAGCAGGCTGTTTAATTTCCATGAATTTTTGTAGTTTTGAGAGTTGCTCTTGGAATTGATTTCTAGTTTTACTTCACTGTGGTCTGAGAAGATACATCGTATGATTTTGATTTTTCTAAATTTCCTAAGACTTGTTTTGTGGCTTAACATATGATCTATATTGGAAGATGTCCCATGTGTATTCTGTAGTTTGAGGGTAGATTGTTTTGTAAATGTCTGTTAGGTCCATTTGTTCTAGAGTCTCATTTAAGTCCAGTGTTTCTTTGTTGATCTGCCTCAATGCTCTGTCTAGTTCTGTCAGTGATGTTTTGAAATCCACAGCTATTAAGATGTTGCTGTTTATTTCTTTAGCTCTAGTAGAATTTATTTTATGCATCTGGGAGCTCCCATTTTATAGCCTATATACTTAGGATTGTTATATCTTCTTCTTGAATTAATCCCTTTATCATTATATAATGAACAATCTTTGTCTTGGTTTTTTAACCATAGTTGATTTAAAGTCTATGTTATCTGATATGAGAATACCTACGCCTGCTTTCTTTTGGTTTCCATTTACATGGAACACTGGAACATTTCCCACTCCTTTACTATGAATCTATGAGGATCCTTGTGAGTTAAATTGGTTTTTGAAGACAGCATATATTTGGGATGTGTTTTTTTTTTATCCATTCAGCCAAGCTACACCTTTTAACGGAGGTATTAAGACCATTCACATTCAATGTTAGTATTGAGAGGTGAGATACTATTCTGGTCATCATGTTGATTGTTATCTAGTTGCTTTGTCTTCTCTCTTGTGTTACTGTTTTATAAGAGCTGTGAGTTTTAACTTTTGGGTATTTTCACACTGGTAGGTATTGATTGTTCTGTTCCATGTATAGAACACTATTAAGCATTTCTTGTAGGGCAGGTCAAGTGGTGAAAATTCCTTTAGTGTTTGTTTGTCTTGGGAAGACTTTATTTCTCCTTCATTTAGACAACATAGTTTTACAGGATGCATAATTCTTGGCTGGCAGTTATTCTCTTTAAGGATACAATAGAATAGATAGGACTCCATTCCTTTCTGGCTTGTAAGGTTTTTGTTGAGAAATCTGTTGTTAGTCTGATGAGTTTTCCTTTGTAAGTTACTTGATGTTTTCACCTCATGGCTTGTTCCTTCTTCATGTTGACTTTGGCCAATATGATGATTATATGCTTTTGTGATGCCTCTTTTGCAATGAATCTCCCAGGTGTTCATTGAGTTTCTTGTATGTGGGTGTCTAAATATATAGCATAATCAGGGAAGTTTTCCTCAATTATTCCCTCAAATAGGTTTTCCAGGCCTTTTACTTTTTCTTCTTCACCCTCAGGGATGCCTATGATTATTGCATTTGGCTGTTTTACATAATACTACTTTTATCAAAGCCTTTCTTTGTTCCTCTTGATTCTTTGTTCTTTATTTTTGACTGGGTTAATTCAAAAGAGTTGACTTTAAGCTCTGAAATTCTTTCTTCTGCTTGGTCTAGTCTATTCTTAAAACTTTCCACTGTGTTGTGTATTACCCTAAATGAATTTTTTGTTTTCAGAAGTTCTACTTGGTTTTTAAAAAATATATCTATCTCTTTAGTAAATTTTTCATTCATTTCCTGAATTATTTGTCTGGTTTCTTTGAGTTGATATTTCATTTTCTCTTGGATATCATTGAGTTTTCCTACAATGCACATTTGGAATTCTTTTATCTGTCATTTCAGTATTTTAAATTTAGTTGGGATCCTTTATTAGAGAGTTAGTGTGCTCCTTTAGGTGTATGGGCCCTGTCATTCTGATTTTTCATATTTCAAGAGTCATTGCAATTACTCCTACTCATCTGGAACAGTGATTGCTTCATGGTTTTGAATTTTTTTGTTGTTTAGATGGATTTCCCCCCCACCTCATTCTTAAGCATGTGACTGTAGCATATGTTGGGTAAAGACCTTTGGCTTTGCTTGTGGGTACTTTGATGGGACTCCAGGTTGTGGATGGATACCTTGGTTATAGATATCCTTAGTGTGGTGGTTTTCTCAATTGTTAGTTATTTGTAGGCTGTAGTGGTGGTATACTACATGTGTGGGCAGATTCCCTGTCTCTTGTCAACAATGCAAGATGGAGGTTTTAGAATCCTTTCTCTTTCCTCAGCCCTGTGGCCTTCCTAACAGTATGAATTATATTGGGATGCCCAGTTTAATCTCTGAGACAGTTGGTGGTGCTTGTGGGTAAGAGTCAGCCACATCCTCTATGATTGAGTCAGTAAATGCTGCAATGAGCTGTACAAGCTGTCCTATCTGCCAGGCAGCACTTGCAGGAAAGAACCAACTATAGTGGTCTTTTTTGGGACCTGTCCCCAACTCTAGCCAATCAGGAGAAGCACATGGATGTCTCCGGTGGGGCCCTGGAGGTCCTGGGAACTCCTAATTCTCCATCACAGCAGAGGCAGGTAGACAAGGCTGAGTGGGGCTAGATTGGACAAGTCTGGGTTCAGGATCCACAAAGGTAGGCATAAGAGCTGTCTTGGCAGAGGTCAAGGGGTGGCTGCCAGGCTGCTGGGGAAAGCCACCAGGGAGGGGCAGAGGCCTCACCACCAAGCCAGGAAGTTTGCTTATTGGAGAGGGGTAATCTGAGATTCACAGTCTAGCAGTCAGCAGTGAGTTTCATTCTTCTCTCTCTTTCCTTGACTGCAGATCTCCTCTGGTATGTGGCCATAAGCAGCAGCCCAACTTAGCTTAGCTCATCAGCAATGGCACCACAGCTCAGGAGCTTCCCTGCCCAGGATCCCGCCTGGGACAGAAAGTGCAGCTTTCCTGTTGGGGGAGGGGTGCTCCACAAATATGCAGTGGCTCAGACCCACACTTCACTCTCCTTTCAGTTCTGCCTGCCTCAGCTCCCTTGACTCCCAAGATTAGTTCACAATTTTTCCCTTTCATGCCTCTGTGCAACATGATCGAGTCTTGGGGGCACAGTATCTAGCCTGTGGGTCTGTCCTCTGATCCCCCAAGTTCAATCCTTGACTGTGCCAGGGAAAAGTGTGCTGGTCCTGAGTTGCTTGTGGAGTGATAAAGCAGGCTTAATGTTCCTCTGCTTTGGGGTATGCCCTCTTCTGCTGGAGCAGCCAGATGGACAGCACTGGGGAGGTCCTGCAGGCAGAGAGCTCACAGTCTAAGCACCCCTTGGTTGCTGCTGGTTTTTAAGGGGAAAGGTGTGAACCCCACTCTCTGTGGAAGCCTCAGTGTGGTGGGTGCACCAACACAAGAGAAGCAGCCACTCCTGAAAGCTCTAGGTTAATTGTCCCTTAGGGCACTCATGCCAACTCATGTAGGAACTGTCATGGCCACATTAGCGGCTGTGTGCAGGAGAGGGGAGGAATAGGAAGAGAGTCTGCATGGAGGAGAGCTGGCACACTCTGTTCATCTTTGTCTCAAGGCCCCCCCCCCAGCTTTTTGTACCCTTCTCTCCTCTGAAGGCAGCCCACCCTGAATGTCCAAGCTCTGGAATCACACAGTTCCCCAGGGACCCACCAGTCCCCTGTGGCCACCACAGTCTGTACACGTGTTGGGAAATATTTGTATGGGGACCGGTGACAAGAAAACTGAAGGGCTGAAGCTGCCTGGGGAGGATAAAGGCACACAATGGGTGGAAAAACAATACGGTGCCCACTGTCTCAGCTTGGGTCTGTGGTGAGGGGGAGACACCTCCTGTCTTCCTTTGATTCTTGTTCTCCACGTGAAAAATGCACCCATTCTGTCAATTTTCAATTCTATATTCACAGATATGCCAACTTTATAAAATGAAAATAACTGACAAAATATGTAAAGTACACAGCTTAGTCTTGTGCATAATTTAAATTTAAAAAATTTATGTATTTAAATGCATTCATGAAGAGAGACATTAGCATGAAAAGCAGATGAGAAGGTGGTTTCAGTTCTCTTAGTCAGTTGGTTTTCAATTCTCCTTGTGGACTTTGCCAAACATCCTCTTTGTAGCACATACCTGCCTCTTCTCTTCCAAAGATATCCACAGTCTTAGGGACTTTTTTTTTATTCTTATAAAATCTATACTCAGAAAACACTAAATTAAACTCATTCACACATTTTCTGTGTGGCAGATGCTGTGCTTGTATCTACCATCAAGGTAGATCGCATGTTGGAGGGAAAGCTAACATACCAATAAATCCTTTATGTGAAGAGGGTTGCAATAGACATCTGCACAGGAAAAGCAAGCACATAGGTGATAGTGGTCTTGGGATGTCAATAAAAGATTTATTGAGAAGGACATGCTGACTTGTTATTTAAAAGATTATTCTGGTGACATTACAGTGTCTATAATGGAGAGGGGTGAGCCTGGAAGCAGATGACCATGTTAGGCAAGAGGCAGCAGAGTCATAAGTAAGGATAGTTAGCAAAGAGGATAAAAAAGAGGGGACTTGTGGCGGAGATATTAGAAGGCAGACACTGATTTGGATTTGAAGAATGAAGAAGGAGGAGTCTAGGAATATTCTAGACTGAGGTAAGCAATTTTTTCTATAATGGGCTACTAGCAAATATTTTAGACTTTGTGGGCCACATACTGTCTGTTGTATAGTCTTCTTCATCTTCATTTTAATAATCTTTTAAAACAGTAATCTCCAACCTTTTTGGCACCAGGGATTTCATGGAAGACAGTTTTGCCATGGTCGGTAGTGATGGTTTTGGAATGATTCAAGCACATTACATTTCTTGTGTAGTCAAACGTCTCTACTAATGATAATCTCTATTTATAGCCACTCCCCAGGGATAGCGTCATCACTGCCTCAGCTCCACCTCAGATCATCAGGCATTAGATTCTCATAAGGAGTGCGCAACCTAGATTGCGCGCATGCACAGCTTACAGTAGGGTTCGTGCTCCTATGAGAATCTAATGCCACCACTGATCTGACAGGAGGTGGAGCTTATGCAGCAATGACAGTGATGGAGAGCGACTGAATGGTCATCTTTGTCTCAAGGCCCCCCCCCCAGCTTTTTGTACCCTTCTCTCCTCTGAAGGCAGCCCACCCTGAATGTCCAAGCTCTGGAATCACACAGAGCGACACAAATGAAGCTTCATTTGCTTGTCTGCTGTGTGGCCTGATTTCTAACAGGCCACAGGATCAGTATTAGTCCATGGCCCGGGGCTTGGGGACTGCAGTTTTAAAATATAAATGTCATTTTTAGTGCGGGGCATGGATATGGCCCACAGGCCATAGTTTGCCAACCCCATGTTCTAGACTAAGGGAGATATCTTGAGTCAGATAAGAGAAGAGAAGGTTCAACCTATATATAAAATTGAAAAGTACTGGTCAATACTACTAAATTGTTCACTGTTTTATCACCAATAGGAAAATTCTCTTTCAATAAAATTTAAATTTTTGCATATTGATCGAATTATCCTTTATTGTACAATCTGCTTTTATAACATGCTCTTTGTTTTAGAACATAAACCTTTGATCCATTGCTCCTATGTGTTTTTATTCCGAGTCCTACAAGTCCAGTACATGCTTTTGTGCTGCACTTGTCAGTTTTGGGGTCTAATGTCCTAAATATTTGCTATCAAGTATACAAGTTTCTATTAAAGAGTCATAATCCATTATATTTTTTTAATGGCGGATGCTTTTTGGCTTGATGTATGATAAGTGCACAATATTATTGTTTGAGTCAATTAATGATAATGATAAAATTTCCCTTGAAAAGTAAATTCCTGTTCATTTAAAAAATAATCATCACTTTCAGAAAGCTTAGAAGCAGTTGGTAGGGATGCTCTTCAATAGTATTTGCATTTTTACATTTGGATTAAAAGATGAGGGCTAAAAAGTATTTTTATAATGTCATAAACAGAATTTGTAGGCCTTCAAGTATGAAAAATTGTTTCTTTTATTTCTAATTAGGTATTAAAATGCACGCACAGGCATGCATACAATTAATTCCTGATTATCTGAAGGTGGATTAGCCTGTTTTCAGATGGAAGTGGTTAAGGTGCAGTAGGAATTTGGGATTAGGTCACTTCCTCTATAGGGACATGTAATCAAGTTGTGGTCATTAGCCCTGATCATCTGCAACCCAGTGGTTGTAGGACAGGGGGCAGGTCTGGAGTCCTGCAATCTGGCACACTTTATGCACTCCATCAACAGTCCTACCCAAAGTTTGGCTTCTCAGCTTCTGCACCTTGGAGAGCTGTCCTTCAATTTCAATCTCGTAATTATATAATGGCTGAGCTTCATTGGGAAATGAGATTCTCTCAGATCCCAGCTGGGGTTTATCCAATGTTTGATTGATCTGCAAAGTGACTAATCTACTGCGTGTTAATGAACAGTTAACTGTGGTTTTGTTTGAACTATGTATGGTTTGGGGTTTTCTGTAACCTACTTTATTTCTACTGACTCTCCAAAATTATCTTTGATAATCAAGTGTTAACTGCCATTATATAGTCCTTCCCAATTTCCCTGTACATGTAATTTCACAGCATTTTGACCAATCCTGTTTTATCTTCCAAAAGATTCATTTCATTTCAGGGATCCTATGATATGGCCCTCTTTGTTTTCAGCATGATACTCATGTGACAATGTAAGATTGCCGAACTCACAAGTTTAGTTTTTGATATTCAAGTCCAAAAAACTGGGCCAAAATTAATGGCTAAACTTAGGGAATGGTTTCCAAATGCTTTGAGCTCTCTGAATGTTAGTATAGCAATTGGTATACCAATTCTTTGCTCCAAAATGCGTTTACTCAATGGCATCATCCTTATCTTTTAACTTTTTACTGCACTCTTTAATTCTAAGATATAACAAGGCAATACATGTTTTTAAAAAGCTTGAAAAAAGAACCGAATAAAGAACTATATTACTGTCAGAGTGCTTTATCTTTTCAGTACCAGAAAAAGAGGAATGAACAGAATGGGTTAGTGAGAATGAGATATCAGAAAGATGTAGGAAGAAGAAGCAATTTAGAAATCCAAATGTGGAAGAAACGTGAGTAAAGAGAGAAAGAAAAAATGTGAAAAAAAAACCCAGAGCTCTTGCTGGCCTCATTCCAAGCTGCATGCCTCTGCTCTCAACACTTTGTATAATGGAAGTAGGAAGAAAGTTGACATTTGTAGGAAGGCTGCAGGCAGAGCACACAAAGTTCTGATATGTTTCTGAATTAAAGCTTTGGATATGAAAGCAGAGTGAGCTTTGTTCTCCTAGGTATTTCTAAGAGTCACATTTTGTATCTTCTCCTGAGATCTCTGCTAGAAGAGCCAGGGGAAGCCTTGGAGAATGCATTTACCTAGTCGGAGGTCATAACTATCACTTTGCATGTGTCATGTTATGTCTGGTACCAAGTTGCTCAATGAGTATGATTTACCTTTGGAATATCTTGAGCTCCTTTATTCATTCCTAAACATTTTGTTTTCCTCCTCAATATCTTAAATTTAAATGTTTGAAGAATATAATAAAACTAAAGTTACTGAGACAGGGTAGATAACCAATAAATGTAATCCCCCACTCTTCTGACCTTTCTATCCCCTTTTCCTTCACTTGCAGGATTTCATCTTGGATGCCCAGAGCTCCAAGGGTGCTATTCTGTGGGGCTTGGGGAACTCACCACACTGGAGGCCTCTACCTATTTCCTCCTCACCCTCAGAGCTTTCATGTATCTAGCAGTCATTAAAGCTGTTCAGATATTCCACTTCTATGCCTCCCAGGCGTATATCTCCTTGAGGTTGGGTAAGTTCACATGACTAGTTCTGGTGGCTGGGTTGGGAGTAGAAGTAAGGATTATTTCTTCCAGGCCTAGGCTTTGAATTACTAGTGCAAGATTCTCTAGGGCACTTTTGTTCTATGCTTTCTTTAGTGACACACAATGTTTGAGATAGTGGCTACTTTTCTAGCCTGCATCTCAGAGTGAAGAGACTTGGAGCAGAGACCCAGCTCACCTCCAAAGGGCAGGGAGTGAAAGTGAGAGATAAACCATAGTTTTCAGAAGCCAATAACTTTTGGGGATATATTTTCCTGCAGCATAACCTAGCCTATACCCTGGCTAATACACTGTTTGATACTTCACCTCCTTCATCAGTATACATTAAAATTTAGACTCATTGAGGGCAGAGACTTTATCTATGTTATGATCTTCTTTTATATATTCTCATTGCCTGCCGTGTGCCTAGAGTTTGGGCAATAATCACTCAATAAATATTTGTTTACTCTAAAAATAAATGAAACACTCTATTCCTGTTATGTGACAATAGAGGGCGAACAGATGTGGTTATTCATGCAAAGGAATCACAACTCTATTAGCTAAGTAAGTCATAATACTACTTAATGGTGATTGCAGATATATTGGAGATTAGTTATCTGGGCTTTTTCAGAAAATGTCACTTGGGTAGGTACCTGACTGGCCTCATGAATAGAAAGGCTCTGAATCTGCTTAAGATTAGATATGAGTTATGGAAGGGGCTAATTAGCACAACTGAGAGGACAAGAGGAAGAGCCAGAGAGTGCCTTGACAGCTGTGTTAAATAAGCCTAGCAGATCTGCCTATCTCTCTATTTGTAGTTATTGGTCTTGTAACAACTTAATTATAACTTAGTTGAATTCTAGGAGAGATTCTAGCTATGAATTATAAAGGATGTTTCATTTTTTAAAAAAAGGAAAGAAAATTTTGCTTTATGGCAAACAAAACAGCTTCATTTATTTTGTCACCTTGGAATTTAGTTCTTCAAAATATTTTCTAACATACCTGCAAATAGGAAGATTTATATAACACATACCCTCCTATGTGATTATAGTCCCTGCAAACTAAAGGCAATTTACAATCATATCAACATCTGCTAAGAGCCACGTTGGGAATTCTGAGGCAGGCTGGTGCCCAAAGAGGGAAGCTACATATATGTGAGAACACTTCTCAGAGGCCTATTCAAGGCTATAGAAGCCAGACCCTGAGAGTCATCCAAGTAAGTATAACTGCAAAGGTCATGTCAAATGAGCTCTAGCCAGGCCATCTAGGGTGAGTGAAGGCAGCATTAGCGTATAAGGGTGATAGGCAGTACTTAAGCAAGTGGGTGGCAGTGTTGGATGCTAAATAATATCTGGCTTTGTATCTAAACAGCCACCATAAAACAATATCTAAACAGACTCCTGGTACAGAAATAGAAATGAAGGCCAAGAAGAGAGAGCAGGGACCCTGGACCCCGTAAAGCAGATTAGGCTTCAGAGTAGAACTCAAGTTCAAGTGTGGCACCAAGTGAAAAGCTCTGATAGAGATAGTCAGAAAATGAAAATAAATAGACATAGGCAATAATCCCATGGAAAAGTTACATTAAATAATTTTAAAATAATCATTTCTTAATCCTAAAAATCAAGAATGGCAGGAGATGGAAGAGAATTTCTTTTCTGACAGTGATAATCTCCTGTAATCACTCACTTAACACCATGGAATTAAGTTATCAAGCCTTAAAATTGTTAAATTTTACTTTTTCACTTGGGTATTATTAGTTTCCTTTGTTTCTAAAATTTGGCTAAATTTTTCAAAAATTGGCAAAAGCAAAGAGATTCTAGATATTGTAAATATTCAACAACAAAACCATGTGTTACACAAAAGATATAAAATATTTAAAATTAAATTATCAGAATTAATTATACTTTACTTCTTAATTTGTAACTAAGAACTATTAGAAGGGAAAAGCGTTTAATTGATAAAGTTATAATTTATGAACAAACTATTCTTTAAGTTTTTCAAACCAAACATGGTAAATTTGTAGGCAAATAAGTTATTCATCATATATTTTAAAAGCAATGCACTTTTAGATTTCTTATAAGTGATAAAATGTTTAGTCTTTGACCCATTGATCTCTTGTGAATTGTACTCTATGGTATTATAACTAAATGACACAGGATAAAATTTTCAGAAGATTGGAGACTATGGGCTCAGACTGCCTAGAATTTGAATCCTGGCTCCTTAACTGTGTGACCCAATTAACTTACTAACTGTGACACTTAGCCTGAACTTCAATATCTATAAAATTGCTCATAATAATTTCTGCCTCATAAGGTCATTCTGGCCATTAAACGGGATTACAAATGTAAAGTTCCTTGACTTCATTAAATGATCAGTAAATTGTAGGTATTATTTACTGTCTATATCTGTGAGCATCAGACCTGTGTATGTCACTGCTTTTGGCAAAGTCCATGTGAATTTTGTACAGACAGGAACAACACATTCAGGCTCTCAGAACAGAACTCGTCTTCTCATCTAAAGTGACTTTCTCTCTGAAGTCTCTGCCTAATCACTTTGAATCTTATCTCCCGGATCTAACCAATCACCAAGACCTGTGGATTTTATTTTATACATGTCTACCATAGCCTTAGGTAGGGGTGGGGAACCTTTTCATGTTGGAAGGCTGCATTAATTTAGCTGTAATCAAACAAGGCTGCATTCAAGAAACTTCAATTAGATATACCTAAAAATGTGCATTATTTCTTAAAAATCTAACTACTATGTACTTAATAATTTCAAAAAGTGAAAACTATTTGTTAATTTTAAAGTTAGCTAACCTTGTAATGACTTCATAGTGTCTGCTTTTTGTTGGAAAGCACTTGAATATTTGGGTGCAGCATGGAGGTCTGCAGTTTCAGTTGATCCTCTAGATGGGTATCAGTCACTTGTGACCTTAAGGGCATCTTGATTTGGGCCAGGTAGGAGAATGTAGATTCATAGCAATAAGTGGTTGAAAAGCAAGAAAGCATTTTTAGGGCATGTTGTCGAAGGCATGGGTAGTCTACTGCAATTTTTCTGTATTTCAGTTGGACCTTTCCTAGCATCAAACAATGACTTTAAAATGTCATCTACTGTGAGCTCGATCAATTCCATCTGTAGTTCTTTAGGTGCCTTGACGATATCAACTAGGTGAGGCTGAAATGCTAATTTGAATGTAATGTCATGATTCTCAAAGTCAGTGAACTTTTCATTGTATTCTCCAATTATTAGGTCTATAACAGCTGTGTATTCTTTAAATGATTTGCATATATCATCCTGCTTATCAATGACCTTTGCTAACTGGGGAAAATGTTCATCTGAAATTTCCTTTTGAAGTGTTTTCAAATGCTTTGATTTTTTTGCCACATATCTCATATAGAGACTCAGTTTTACCCTGCAAAGAAACATTCAAGTCATTTTGATTTCACATGATATCACACAGAAATGATGCATTCCTATAGAAATTGTCATTCAATCATTCACATTGCTGATTCTGATCTTCATAAAATTTAACTATCTGTTCTCAGAGAAATAAAATTTTGGCTAACACCTGCCCATTTTAGAATGATATAGCAAATCCACACTGAATACATCATTCAACTTTTGCATGTGATGAAACTGACCATGCTGTGTTACATTTGTAGGAATATAGTTAACAATAGTTATAACTTGCTGCAAAGTGTCACTTAAAATAGTAGCTTTAAAAGGGTGTGCAGAATGTCCTCCCTGTCAGTAGGTGGCGCTTGCTCGGAGCTCAACATCTCTAATCATCAGGGAAATGCAAATCGAAACTGCAATGAGATATCACTTATCTCCAGTAAGAATGGCCTGTATCAAAAAGTCCCCAAACAATAAATGTTGGTGTGGATGTGGAGAGATAGGAACACTCCTACACTGCTGGTGGGATTGCAAACTAGTTCAACCTCTGTGGAAAGCAATATGGAGATACCTTAAAGCAATACAAGTGGATCTACCATTTGATCCAGCAATCCCATTACTGGGCATCTACCCAAAAGAACAAAAGTCACTTTATGAAAAAGATACCTGCACTTGAATGTTTATAGCAGCACAGTTCACAATTGCAAAGTTGTGGAAACAACCCAGGTGCCCATCAATACATGAGTGGATTAACAAAATGTGGAATATGTATACCATGGAGTACTATTCAGCTTTAAGAAACAATGGTGATATAGCACCTCTTGTATATTCTTGGATACAGCTGGGATCCATTCTACTAAGTGAAGTATCTCAAGAATTGAAAAACGAGCACCACATGTACTCACCAGCAAATTGGTATTAACGGATCAACACCTAAGTGGACATATAGGAATAACATTTGTTGGGTGTTGTGCGGGTGGGAGGGGGGAGGAGGGAATGGGTATATACAAACATAATGAGTGAGATGTGCAACGTTTGGGGGATGGTCATGCTTGAGGCTCTGCCTCGAGGGGGGAGGGGGAGCATGGGCAATATACATGACCGTAATATTTGTACCCCCATAATATGCTGAAATAAAAAAAAATAGTAGCTTTAGCATAGAGATTTTGCTGATGTAAGATACAATGAAAATAAATGAGACCATCTAGATCTATTAATACTTTTTTTATCTGTGCGATAAACCCTTCATGTTTTCGTGTCATGGAAGGTATACCGTCTATACATACACTCACTAAATTTACCAAATTCAGTCCAATTTCATGACATTTATCTTGAAAGTTGTTGAAGATATCTGTTCCCCATGTTCTGTTCACAAGAGTGCCCAAAGTGAGTAACTCTTCATAGCAAAGAAAATCTTCTGTTCTGACCGGAATAAAGTACAAAACCTATGCTGAGTCAGTGGTGTCAGCTGATTCATCCAAAGTGATTGAATAAAATATATTTTCCTTTTGAAATATTGCATGAAGTTGTTCTCTTAAGTTGAAAGCTAATTCATGTTGCTGATCAGTTATGGTTCCCCTTGAAAAAGGCAGTTGTTTGTACCTTGAAACCTTATCAGGGTCTAAGCAGCCTACAACTTCGACAATGCATTCTTTCACAATTTCTACATCACTGAATGGCTTTCCTTTTTTCCCGAATATATAAGCTACTTTATAAATTGCTTCAGTGGTATTATTTCCAGGTCTTATTGCTGCTTGAAGGACTGGTATTTGCTTTTGCTTTTCATCTTTTAATTTCTTCAATACAACTTTTCATGCCTTTCCTACTAATTTAAAATATTTGTGGTCCTTATGAGTGTTACAATGCTGACGAGCATTGAATTTCTTTAATGTTGATATTTCAGTATCATGAAGCAAGCAAATCATTTTATCTTTAGCAGAAACAAGATAATATTGTAATTTCTAATCCTTATTAAAAAATCTGTTTTCTTCCTTCAGCATTTTCTTGGTCTTCTTTGACACGATGGGCTGTTAAGCAGACAGAATTAAAAAATACTGTAAAGCTATGCAACTATTCACAAATTTCACTTCATACAAAAACACAGTGTGCCATAGTCAAAACCTGATAACAGACTGGCCTACTTGACCCCCATAAACTCTCAGCAACCAGCCTGTACAGTGGTGGTGCCAGTCAGGTGGGGGTGCCAGTCAAGTTAGAACTAAATCATGACTATAGCAGCCATCAATTTAGCCCTTAGAGCTTACTAATGTTCTAATTGTGCTGGTCAATCTGGGAGGATTATTTCATTGAAGCTTATTTTATTCTTTGGTATTGTAAATACATTCATTTTAAAAATAAAAATAAAATGTGAACAAAAATATATTAATAAAAATAAAAGGATTCGTTCTGTAAAATTTGAATTTAGTCAAAAGGCTGCCCTTACGGCCCTAGAAGACCATAGGTTCCCCACTCTTGGCTTTAGATTAGCCCCTCATCCCTGGTTAGTTCCTGTAGTCTCTCACCTGCATTTTGGTATCAGCCCACTACTTTGTCTCCTTCATTTATGCTAGAGCTCCACTTCCTGTGCCCACCTCCCACTCCTTATATCCCTCCTTCATGAAGCAGCCAGAGCGATCCATCTAAAACACAAACCAAATTGGGTGACTCCCTTAGGAACTCCCAATGGCTTCCCTTCACTTACAGAAGTAAGTCTGAGCTCATAGCATGACCTACAAACTTTAGTTCTCAGTGGTGGTCTATTTCTAGTTATTGTCATTTGGAGTAGCCAAGCTTTTACTTTGTTATTCTCTTTTCCTCCAGGAAGGTGTCTTTGTATCCCAGGTTATGTTAACTATCATACAGTTTCATAGGGTCTGTGCTTACCTTTCATTGATTACTTCTATATGGTGTTAAAATCATTCTTGGAGATACCCTCTCCACTGCACTAAGCTTCTCAATTGCTGTGATTATGGCTTGTTCTTCTTTGTGCCTTCGGGGCTTGGTTCATAGTAGATTCTTTATGTTTTGTGGAACTGTTGAACTTTATTTAATTTTTCTCAATATTTCTCCCTTCCCTTCCACTTTCAGGAAAGAAAAAGAAAAATGATTCTCTGTTCCTTATAGTTTTCATATTTCTGGAAATGCCATGGCTCTATTTCTATCATTTTCCAGTCTGACTTTTATTTCAGAAATTGGAATTCTGGGGTATAAAAAATCATACAAAGTTCCATAATGCAAATATTTATGAAATGCTGGTGAAGTCTGTAGAACATTCTGAAGATAAAAAGTTAAACTTAGAAAGAATTGAGTAAATTCAAGGGGCCTGGATTTGCCTAGCAAAAAGCAAAACAAAGCAAATAAACAAAGAGAGCCCCTTACAAGCAGGAAGGAGAGGAAGATATGGTCCTCTCTGAGGCTAGTCCAACTTAGACAACCTCTAGGGCTGTGCTGCCCAATGTGTCAGCTACTACCACATGTGGTTACTGACCACTTGAAATGTGGCCTATATTGAAAAGAGATGTGTCCTAACTGCAAAACATACACCGTCTTCCAAAGACTTAGTACAAACATAAAGAATGTAAAATATATCATTAATAATATTTTAATATTTATTACATGTTGAAATTACAATATTTTGGATATGTTGGGTTAAATAACATACATGATTAAAATGAATTTTACCTAATTTAGTTTTTTCTTAATGTGGCTGCTAGAAAATTTTAAATTACATATGTAGCTTACATATTTCTATTGGACAGCCCTAGAAGATGGAATAACACCCTAAAATTACTTATGTATTCTAAGAAGATTTGAAACTTGAATACTCAGGAGTTCCTAGGGCTTACTGTGAACAAAAAATGACCACCAGAAGTCAGGTATTAATTTAAATAGGTATTTTTGAGCAGATATACTTCTAACCTCTGTTCCTGGGAAGACCTGGGATTCAGTTGAGTAAGTCATATGTTCTCCATGGTTGAGTCACTTCCAATGTGGCATGAACAATGGTTGGGCACCTACTGAACGTCTACTGAGCCAGCATGTGGCTAATTGGCCATATGCCCAGATTATTACAGCCCCTTTGGGTCAGTAACAGTCCCAGTTCTTGGGTGAATAACTGCTCACCTCTCTGAGGTGAATTAACTCTTTCAGGGCACTAGGGCACTATATAGCACACTGGAAAAAAAAGTAATTTATTCAATGGCCCCCTAAGGACATTCTGTAGTGCAGAGAGGAAGCTCAATGATTTGAAGCTCACATAGCAATACTGCAAAGCCAATTAGGGGAACAAGACAAATTAAATGGAAGTGTGCTCTGTCCAATTGAGATATAAAGACAGTTTATATGAACAGGATGTAATCGCCTAAGTGGGAATTTGGCTAAGAAAATAAAGCTTTTCTGAGAAGGACTTTGGAAGGAAAGAATGAAGCATGGCTAAGATCTCAGTTCTATATAAAAACAGTTTATATGCTTGCGTATTTTAAAAATTATATTTTAAAAGTGTTAGGAGTTTTCTGCATTTTCCACTTTATTTTAGCTATTATACCCAAATTTTGAATGCTAAACTGGAAATCAGGAAACAAGGCTTCAAGCCACAGTGCTACCACTAACTAACCACATGACCTTGGGCAGATTGCTTTCTCTCTCTGGTTCTTAGTTCTGCCATTCATTAGATGATGTTAGGGATTGTGTTGGGCTAGAGACACTTTTAGATAGGATTTGGTGGAAGAGCCCAGGAATGCCCAACCCTACCCTAGATCAGAGCCACTGGGAGAGAGAGAGACAAGTAGGGAATGATAGCCTACGGAGCAGATGATCACTTTACTGTTAGCTGCACTTTCTGTCCCAAAGTCCAAGGAAGGGTTGGATAAACTGGGCTGGAGCATATAGCTCAAGTTTCCCTGTGCCTGAAATGCTAAAGCAGAATTTTGCTACACTCTGGTTGGCTGCATGAAGGAAAGGAAAAGAGAGTGCAAATGATTAGTTTTGTTTCAAGAAAATAGGCTCTTGGTGAATTCCTTCCTTGTCCTACAAGAGGAATCCAATGCATGGTGGCCTCATTCACATTCCTCATGATAATGACAGCTGCATTTAGACCCTCAATCCTAACCCAGAGGATTACCTTCTTGAGGAGAAGTAAGTAAGGGGTGAGGGACTTTCTCAGGAATGAGAGAAATAGAGAGTTTTCCTTCTTCAGCGGACTCCTGCCTCTTCTACTTCTATTATTGTTTCACTGTGCTTTTTTCATGGAAGTCTGAGACCCTTAGCATTGACCTGGCGTAGTTGATTAGGCAGGCTTCTCCTTTGCATTTTTAAGAAAGAACAAATATTTTCCTGTTGATTGCTTGCTTTGCCTACCTAGATATTCTTTGAGATCTTTTGAGAACGCTTACTAAAGACCCCTATCTTGATAATTTAGATTAATAGCTTCTTCGATAATCAAGCATTAATAATGATATTAATCACCATCACTCATGTAGTGCTTATTATGTGTCAGATGCAGTTCTAAGTGCTGTGATATATCAGTGCATATAATCCTTACAAATCTAGGAAGTGTTTCAATTATCATTGGCATTCCTATTTTACTGATATGAAAACTGAGGCAAAGAAAGGTAAAGCAGCTTGTGCCAGGTGTCATGGATAATGAGTAGCAGAGCTGGAATTTGAACTCAGGGTCTGGGCACTTAGCCACAAGGTTATACTGATGTTCAATGTCAGTTTTATCCTTTTAATTATACATTTCGACCACCTAATAGTTTTCATTTATAGAAAAAACAGGTTTAAAAGTTTGAAATCTGACTTTTATATTAATTTAATTCATATAAAGTATCTCTAGTTGTATGTAAACAACTTATACACAAGTGAACAGTGATTATTAAAGTGCTCTAATTAAGAACACATGAACATATTTATATTTGTTGTAGCTAATGTTTTAATTGCATAATAAAATTTTGCTAATACACTGTAGTATTAATAATTATAAAACATCTAAAAGTTTCATTTCATTTTTTGCTAAAATATAGTATAATCATGAAGGTCTAATGATGTTTAGTGCCTCTACTCTCATCATCTTTTTATTCAGGCAGGCAGGGGTGTAATAAGCAAATCAAACACTTAATCAAAATTAAGCATAATATGCATCACTGACTTATGTTATCATCTTGTCGTTCATTAAGTCGCAAAATTTAGCAACTTACAATAAGCACTATTGTACTAGTGAGTTAATATGATTTGTGAAAAATCATCCTTTAGATGCCTAGCAGAGAGAAGACACACTTCAGGGACTAGTCTTGGTAAAGGATTTTCATTGATTATACCTCCTAAGGGAGAAATTCTGAGGCCTTTACATCAATCAGTCAGTGGCAGCTTGGCACACAAAAGGGCAGCAGTTTGAGTCCCACATGTTCTAAATAATGCAGCAGGTAACTACCTCACCAGGGTTTAAAAATCCCTTAATGCTTATTTGAATTTTTCTTTACAAACACGCACCTAATAAAAACCTTCCATTTTCGTCACAATTAAATGCAAAGAGCTTGTGATTTGGATTCTGAAATCACAACCTCAACCTCCTAGTTCCCTTTTCCCACATAGTTTTTACCACCACTAAACATTGTTCTTATCTTCTCTGACTTGAAAGATTATCCTAAACAGGAATAGAAATGTAAAGCCTTTGCTAGTCACATTTTCTATAATGGCTTTGGAAAAATATCCACAACTTCCTCCCCCCCATATGACTAGATTACATGCTATTTTTTCATCTAGGTCAAATACACATTTTAGATGTAGAAATAAGTATCTTTATATAAGCAAAAGATCCATTTTTCAAATATCATCTTTTTCTTATTTTCCATATATTAATAACTTTTTTTGTCACCCAGAGTCTCCATTTTTATTTATTTATTTATTTTATTTTTTAATTTCATCATATAATGGGGGTACAAATATTGTTAGGGTTACAT
>VBSM01001562.1:25632049-25647257 GCA_008086735.1 Cheirogaleus medius | reverse complement strand
AAAAAAAAAAAAAAAAAAAAAAGATATACAAATGGCCGATAGGTATATGAAAAAATCATCAGGGAAATGCAAGTTAAATTTACAATGAAACATTACCTTGCATCAAATTGACTTTTATTAAAAAGATGAAAGAAAACAAGTGATGGTGAAGATGTGGAGAAGGGAACTCCTATACACTGATGGTGGTGTCATAAATTAGTACAACCATATTGGAAAAAATGATGCAGTTTCCTCAAAAAGCTAAAAATAGAATTACTGTATAATTACTGTATAATCCAGTGGTCCCCACTGCTGGATATATAATAAAAGGAATTGAAATTAGTATGCTGAAAAGATGTTTGCACTTCCATGTTCATTGTAGCATAATTCATAATAGCCAAGATATGGAAACAACCTAAGAGTCTATCAATGAATAAATGAATTTAAAGTGTGTTATATAACACATTTATATGTTATGTAATTGAATACTATTCAGCCTTAAAAAGCAGGAAATTCTATAACTTGGGACAACATGGGTGAACCTAGAGAACATTAGGTTAAGTGAAATAAGCCAGGCACAGAAAGACAAATATGGTATGATCTCACCTATACTTGGAATCTAAAACAGTCAAACTCATAAAAGTAGAGAGTAGAATGATGTTTACCAGAGGCTGGGGGAGGAGATGGGTAGATGGGGAAAGAGTAGACATCGTTTAAGAAGTACAAAGTTACAGGTAGATAGAGGAAATAAGTTCTGGTGTTCTATTATATAGCACCATGACTAAAGTTAATAACAATGTGTTGTATATTTCAAAATAGCTAAAAGAGAAGATTTTAAATGTTTTCACCACGAAAAATGATATTTGAGATAATAGATATGCTGACTGGCTGATTTGATCATTCCACAAGGTATAGATGTATTGAAATATCACATTGTACCCCATAAATATGTACAATTATTATTTGTCAATTAAAAATAAAATAAAGCTTAAAAAATAAATAAAACTGCTACATCTCTGTTGTTTCCTACCTGAAGACACTTTATAAATGCAAAGATATAAGTGATGTTCGCAGTACATAGTAGGCACAAAATAAATGCTTGCAGAATCATCATTTTATCGCAGCTCTCTGAGGCTGTAAATAGGGCTTATTTCATGGGCTGGGATTTATATTCTAATGCGAGGGAGAAAATTCTCTCCTGTACCCCATTTCTGTCTCCAAATTTCACTAATGGTTTACTTAAGGAATCACTGAACATAATTGGTTTTGTAATAGTAGGAGCTCAGTCCATATTTACTTGTTGTTATAGACTATTAATTTCAAGGCACAGGGCATGGTTATTATGCACAATAAAAGCAAGAGGAGACACGGGCTAATGAAGACGCTCAGTTTGTTTTCCGTTATGTTTTCACATGTGTCTGCTTTAACCTTCAGCCACTTATCTAACAATGTGTATTGCTGTGTCTGACCAAGGGCTCTTCCACTCCGGTGCCTTCCATCAACCACAGCTCCATTAGGTTTTTACTCTCAGCCTTGGGTAGAGTAAAACTGCTTCGTGCAGTAAGTAGCAAGGGGTCACCTTATCCTGCTCTGCCTCACGTTTCAGCCATCCTTGGTCACCCATCCAAAATGGAAACCTTGCTCCGCTCTTACTCCACTGGCCTCACAAACTTGCCCACGGCACCCTAGGGAAGACTTGCTTCATGTGAAACCACCCCTCACTCCTCAACCCATTTTAAGAATGCTGCTTCCTTCTCTTTGCCTGGCTCTTCCTGGAGGCCACTACTTCTCCTGCCTCACCCCAGAATGGAAGCTGCTCATTCACCTAAACTCTACAGGGCACAGATCCCAGACACTGCATGGTCTTTTCCCAGCTCCTAACAATAAAATGAGTATTTATGCAGCACATTCTATGTGGTAGGCACTAACTAGACTCAGCACCTTATGTATTAATAGATTATATTATTTATTTCTTTTATCATCTTATGATTTACATATAAAAATTATTTATTGAGTGCTTGCTATAAGCAAGGTGTTGTTTTAAGCACTTTATTTGTTTTAATTTGGGTTTCTCTAGAAGCCCATCCTGACAAAAAGCATATGAATGCAAGTAGTTTATTTGGCATGTGGTTCTCAAGAAACCTTAGGGTGGGGTTGGGGAGGGATTCAGGAAAGCGAACGTAGCTGATAGAGCATGCGTTATCAAACACGTTACTGCTGTAGGTCGAATCTGGGTAAAATGGAAAAATCTGGGAGCTGATGTAGACTACCATCCTCAGAGTTATTCCACCCAGGGGTTAAGGGAGCTGTGATATTTGTATGGCAACTCCTATTAGTCATTGGTTGAGGGGAATAAGGGATTGCTGGCTAGAGACACATAAATGGATTTTCAGATTGCTGAGAGGCCAATCATTTGTAATAACACTAGTCTCCTCACTCCTGTGTGAGCACCATCTTCCCATGTCTACATCCTCTTCTCAGCCTTTAAACTTGTCTGCAGTCAAATCTCTTTATCCTTCTTTTTTCCTCTCTGTCGTAGCTGTGCCTTCTGTTTTCCTGGTTACCATCATCACCTGCCTGCTTGGGAACTCTCATTTTCATCACCACCTTCTCTTTCAATTCTGTCTTCAACCTCTAGGTCATGTTTTCATTTCATTTCATTTTCATTCTCAACATATGAACCTGTTCAAACCTCTCATTTTTAAAAAATTAAAACATCGCTTGATCCTACTTCCCCCTGTGACTGCCTCCTCTTTCCCCTCTTACTTATTTTGGTTACTTACACTTCGAAGCATCACTTTCTCCTGTTGTTTTCTTTACTCAGCTCCACCTTTGGGTCTCCCTCATCCCACCCTCCCTTGAAACTCCTTCTTCCTTACTCCAGTGGACTTTCTTCAATCTTCATGTTAATTTACTCCCTCCAGTCCTTGTATATCTTAAATGACTGATTTGTTTTTCTTTGAAATTCTTTCTCCTTGTCTTTTTAAAAAGTATTTCTTTTCCTGGGATTTTCTGGGTGTCTTTTAAAAGTCATCTATAGATTTGCACTCTTCAATTGTAGTTATGTGTGTATTTTCTCCTAATATTCTTTCTTTGAACTGTTTCTCTTCTCTACATATTTTCCCTAGATATCTTCCACATTCATAAGTTCGATAATCTTTATTCCAGTGACTTTAAAATCTATATCCTGGTCCAAATCTTTTTGATAAGCTCCAGGCCAGCATTAAACATAATATAATTATTATCTTTCCCTCAGACTTGCCCCTCTTCTTCCTTCTCTTATATTTTGATTAGGATCAATATTATCCCCCTTAGTTATCCTTAACAAACAAACTCCAAACCAGATTTTGTATTTGAGTCCTCCTTCTCATTCATCCCCCCTGATACAATTTATCTTGAGTTGAATTTGATTCTACCAATTTAATATCTGTCAAATCTTCTCTCCTACTGTGATAGACTCAGTTTGGGTCTTTACCTTTACTATAACAGTCTTCTAATTCTTCCTGACTCTATTTTGTATCCATTTCGGTTCTTCTTCATTCTTCTTCCTAAAAGACGAAAATGACCACATCACTACCTTCCGTTAAAAGCCACCTGCAGGTTGTCATGACTCTCAGAGGTAGTCGTGGGTTCTTCAGCATGCCTGTGGGTCCCTCATGGTGTGACGTCACCTCACCCAATCCCACCCACTCCACCTCTTCTCTTCCCCTCCCTGCCCTGTGCTCTCCCATCACACTAGGCCCTATTCCATCGGGAGGACATGCTCCTATACCCATGCTTCTGTCCAAGCCACATTTTCTGCCTGGAATACTCCTGGCATTGCCCCTATTCCCAAACACACACAGACTACTCTTGTCCTGAAAAATGACTAAATATTTGTTCTTCAAAAGCCCAGCCTTTGGGAGATCTATCTCCTTAACCTATCAGATCTGGTTTGGATGCCCTCTTATGTAATTCTGTAGCACCAAATTATTTCCAATAATAAATTTGAGTTTGTTAAATAAAATGACTACATTGTATATAATTTTGCAATTTAAGCACTTAGTACCATACAGCAGGTGTTCAGTATCTGTATGTGGAATGTCAGCCTTCTAAAACTTCTGCCTATGCACAAACACCCAAGCCACTTTTTAAGAAAAATCATTTAATAGCATCATTTCTTATATAATATATATTATTTCCATTTGGAACTCCTATTTGGTTGGACTTTCTAATTTTGCTTTTAATATCTCTTATATATGAAAATATTGTTATGTGTCAGATACCAGGTAACAATGTTACCACATATATGACAATGGTCCATAAGATCATAAAATCATATTTTTAATGTACCTTTTCTATGTGTAGATATGCTTGGATACACAAATACTACTGTGTTACAGTTGCCTATAATACTCAATACAGTAACATGCTCTACAGGTTTATAGCCTAGGAACAATGGGTTATATACCCTACAGGTGTAGTAGGCACCATCAAGGTAAGTATACTTTATGACGTTTGTACAAAGATCACTTAATGACACATTTCTCAGAACATATCCCCATTGTTAAGTGACGTACAACTGTATTTAAAATACTTTTATATAAAGTTAAATAAAGTTAAAAGGATGAACTTTTTATTTCTTAAGGCAAACTTACAAGATGGATGATTACAAAGATGTATCTTCAGAGACAACTAAAAGTCATCAATTTAAAGTAAGTGTGAAATGTCCGCTAGCTTCCATCACAATGACTAAATATTTCAAATAGCTATTTTCTTAAGTAATTTTTTAAAATGTGTACTTCATTTATGTGTCAGGAAAATGCACCATTTCATTTGATTAGTGTAAATCAAATTGCTACAGACTGCTCTCTGAACCAACACCACGCTGTTTCAGATGCACATTAAGTAGTAAATCAACTTTATTGGAAATGCCGGGCCTCATCTTTTCAGAGAGAATGCTGTGTACTTTTTCCAGAGATGCAATAATTCTTTTACATTTCTGGAGTCTCTTTAGTAAATTGCTCCTATTTAGTAAATTATCACTGTGCTAAGTAGCCCAAAGTAATGAAAGTATTAAGAAATGTCCAAAAGTCACATCCCTGTGGTATTCCCAAGCTTTTAGCTGAATGCATTTAGCCTACTCTCCTTATCCTTTCAGAGGTTTCTCAAGACACCTTTGGCAAACTTTTGACAAGGATTTGCCAGCATCCATTGGCTGGGCATTATGTTTTATGACCTGCTTCTAGGGAGCTTTTGGACTAAAAGACGTTTAATAATTAGATCACAGTGAGGTGTTTAATGAAAGAATAGGATGCCGCATCAGAGGGATGAAAGCTATTGCTTGTGGCCAACATCACACTTATGGGCATCTGTTAAATTAATTCATGTTCTATGGTTTTTAAAAGAGTTAAGACTGGCTCAGTTTCACATTTAAATGTGTTGCATCATGTCTTGCAAAGTGTGATTTTAAGTACTGCTCAGAAAACAATATTCTGTTAAAAAAGGTTTGTCAGGGAGAAGAAGGTGCATTTTGATATGACAAGGTTCCTTGCTGGGCAGCATAAAGTATGGGATAGGGAAATCTTCCTCTTAAATTAAAGCAATGTAACCTGGCCCTTTCGACATAAGTTGATTACTTCTATTTTACTGAAAATGCATTTGCATTGAATCTACTCAAATATGACAGCCAGTGTTTTCTAATCTCTGGTCATATACATATTAAGTTAACACATTTTAACTGCCTTGTAGGATGACATTTTAGCCCACATGGTTTAGAAACATTTCTTGCTACATGCTTCATCAGTTGCAACTGTAGATTGAATAGTCCTTTAAAAGCACTGCCATAAATATTTCGGCAAATGAGTGATCTGTTCCCATTACATCTGCTAATGCTATCTTATGGCAGAGCAAACAAATAGTTCAGATATCACATCACTGCACACAAGAATAGTAAGGGGCACTCTGGTGGGGTGTAGCACATCACTGAGAATTGCATTACTGATTGTCTTTGAGGCGCTAGCTAACCTGACTTTTCAGAGACATATTTCTTGACAACCTGTCACAAGGAAAGCTGTGGATGTTCAGTGAACAAAGAATAATGCTAATATTGTATATGTTAAAAAGCCACAAACTTTAATCTCTGTAGCTTTTGACAAAATGTAAACATTTCCTTAGGGCTAATAAAATTTTGAAAAAAAAATTATTACAAGAGAGAAACACAGTGAAAATTGAAAAAATATTAGTGTGTCTAAATATAAAATATTATGTATAATAAATTTCAAAGCTGTTTTAAAATTATGGTTTGCAACTTCATTTCTGAAGTCTAAGCAGGTATTGTTAATATTACTCGGATAATTTCATATCTCACAGTTTCTTCTGCAAAAAAATTTACCAGGAATTGTTTATACCTTTTCTCAGTCCAATGATTATTATTTTTACTTGTGAGACAAGGGGGAATTAAAATATTTTCCACTTTAATGGCTATTTGAGATGTACTTCTGCATGAATGGTTAAAAAGACAGACCTCTTAAGATCTGTCTCTGCAGAAAAAGATTAGTTGTTGTTTTCAAAGGAAAGTAGCTTAAACAAATGATGAAAATATCCTTATTTTTTAATGCAGTACAACAAACTATGGAAGACCAACCAGTAATATTTTTTATGATCAGTCATATCATCTTCAGAATGAGGTGATCACAGCTACAGATACAATATTTGTAGAATCAAGCTTCTCATCTCTATATCACAGCCAATAATCTGTCAATGAAAAGGCCATTTAGTACTCTTTTATTTGTCTAGGATGTAAATGTTTCTGCTTGGCAGCTTGAAATAAAAAGCTTCATTTTAAAAATCAAATAAAGAGCTTTACTGCTCACATGAATCAACAAATTCCAGAAGTCTTATCACATGCGCTAGCTCCATTTCCCATGAGTTAGACTAAATAACCCGTTCATCTCTTAGCTACATTTTTCTGCTTTTGAGGTGTCTAACATGTTTGATGCTATATATAAATACAACTAAAAATTAAAGAGATTACTCTGTTAACAAAACTTTCTTGTTCTGAGGCTTGCACAGGGGATAGCTTAACTAGTAGCTTCAGGTCCTTTTGAAGAAAAAAAAATTACTCAGAAAGATGGTTCTGTGATGATTAAGAAAGTATTTTTTTTTATTTTAAACATAGAAATTGGAGCATAGAGACATTCTATAACTTCCTCCAGTTGCACTGCTCACTGGGACTAGGACAGAGATCTTTTGATGCCCAAGCTCCTGTTCTGCCTCCTTCCACATCTTCCTTAGTGGTTACACAGACTGGAAAAGCCAGCCACCACCACAATGAACTGATCATCATGGGTGGCCTATGAAATTTCAGCTATCTTTTTTGTTTTTTGTTTTTTTCTCAGTCCCCAAATTCTTTTCTCCTCAACCTAGTAAAAATATATTACGGAATAATTGGCAGTCTCAGAGCACAAAGTATTAGGAAACCAGTATTCTGCTTTGAAAACTTGCCATAGCATAAAACAAATTTAACTAGATAACAACTGTTCATAGAAATTTAAAGTGTGCAAGAGAGTCACTACCAACATTGCCAAATAGAATTAAGCTGAGGCACTAAGGGAAACTCTATAGTCACAAACCAAACAACAACAAAACAGCAATGAGGTGGTGACTCCTGAGCCTCTATTTGCACTAGGAGAGATTCCCATTGGCAGCTATACAGATCATCCTGTTTATTAGACGTCCCTTCAGACTTTTACTGGGTGACAGGGATGAAAAAAAAAAAAAAACACATAGAAAGGCACAAGTCACATAGTCCTGGAAACTGCCTTTTGAAAAGCTATCATAGTTATCCTTATGGGTATATTTGATAGGCTCTTACTGTGTGTAGAACACTGTCCTAGTTAAGGAATAATAAGATTCGAGAAAGACACATTCCTCTTTCTTTCTCAAAGAACTTTCAGTCTGCCTAATCAGGAGCTTGTGCCGCACAGTCAGCACTGGGTTTACATAGTCCAACCAACTCTTGTGACTAATTTATCTTCTCACTCAGTTGGAGGAAACCCACCCTGAGGACTTTAAATGACCCACTGAAAAGCAATATCTTGACTGTCTATATCCCTCCCCTAGAGTCAGTGAGAAACAAGGGGCTGAAATCCGGTTTATCTCCACCTAAATTTATTCCCCATAGTGCAGGTGTGCTGACTTATTCCTGGTACCACCAGGGATTCAGGGAGACTATTAGTGGTTTACTGTTAAGCAGTGATATCATAAAAAGCAATACTTTCCTTGGCTATTGGTCCATGTTTTGAAATATAAAATACTTACAAGCATTATATCTGATGATTTGAAACACAGAGACAGTCTGTACTTCTCATAAATCTCACACCTAACACACACACACAGAGCAATGGAGGAGAGACAAATATTTGTCTCACATCAATAACTTATGTTGTTGCACCATTTCCCAAGGATCTAATGATTAAAGCTAAATATGTACAAGCTGTACAACACCTATAAACAGTCTGTGATTCAGGAATAATATACTTTCATGGAAAGCTAATGTTCAGAGTGCTCATCTGTATATATTTAGGAAGGAAAGAAGGAAAGAAGGAAGGAAAGGAGAAATGGAAGTAGGTAAGAAGAAAAGAAAAGAGAATTATATTTTCTTACCATATTAAATTTCCTCCATGAAAAGCGAAAGAAAACCTGAGAGTGATATAGTAATATTTTGGTTGATTTCATACATTCTTTTTTTTTTTTTTTTTTTTTTTTTTAGAGACAGGGTCTCGCTCTTGGTCAGGCTGGTTTCGAACTCCTGACCTTGAGCTATCCACCCGCCTCGGCCTCCCAGAGTGCTAGGATTACAGGCGTGAGCCACCGCGCCCGGCCCATTCTTAATAAACATTGTTCAATTACATTTGGCATCACATAAAATGTGTTAAATTTAACTTTAAGGTTGGCCGAGTCCCCAAATCCCTTTTCCCTATCACTTTGTTCAAGAATTAGTTAGACACAACCACTTAGCTATTTGTACCACATGATTTGTATTTTGTCATAAAGTTCAGTGTCCATTCACACCTGTGTGTTCTGTGTCTTCCTGTGTGACTCTGAAGGAAATGAGAAAAGAGACCACGTTGTGCAGTCTCTACCACTGGGTATCAGACTGCATCTACCATCTCCAGCTAACCCAGGGGTTGTAGACAGTTGTTCAAAACTGAACTTATGAAGACCTTTATATGGTACACAAAATGTAACAGAAATATACTATGTCCTAATTACACACTTTAATATTACCAATAAAGAGGATTTTAGGCTCAATTTTGAATTCTTTTGTGCTATTCATTATTCCGGCTTTGAAAAATTTCCAGGCAGTAATCATCATGCCTATGAAAAGTTTGGGACCTTTTTAATGAGCTGACAGGGGGATAGGGCTGTTTTCTGAGACATTTCTTGATGCGTTACAGCATTCATTTGGCCTATCTCTGGACAAGTAGCCATCATTCTGGAGCCATCTCTGAGGTGGACTTGACACAATCTAGTGGACAGAAAGAGAAGGAAGAGAAAACGGCAGGATGTACTGAAGTGTCTTTAACAATGATTTCCCTGCATTCAACACCAGGACAATACACTTCACAAAAAATCTACAAAAGAGTTCAGTGAGACATTTGACAAAAAAGTGAAACATTGCAATTGGAGGGATTAAAATTGCTGTTTGTGATAAAATCAAACTTACATGCACCAGTTTAATTCTTTCATCCATTATAACTCTTTTCCTTTTGGAAGTTGGTACTGGTTAGCAACCTAAAAAAAAATCAAGATTCAATATGTTGCGACAATACATCAAGTGTTCTTTCCAATACTACTCAGAGAAACAAAATTATAATGTTAAAAGGCAGGGTGTGTGTTTGTGTGTGTGTGTTTAGGGGCTGGTTTTGTTTTGTTTTGTTTTGTTTTGTTTTTAGAGACGGGGTCTCGCTCTTGGTCAGGCTGGTTTCGAACTCCTGACCTTGAGCTATCCACCCGCCTCGGCCTCCCAGAGTGCTAGGATTACAGGCGTGAGCCACCGCGCCCGGCCTAGGGGCTGGTTTTGTATAAAGATTTTTTTGGTATTAAAACTACAATAAATACTTTATTTGAATGAATCTGTAGGTGTCCCAGCTCCCATATTGTTTTTGGTGGTAAGTCCATTATTTTAGTTAGAAAAAATTTTTAAAAGAAATTAATATTATATAGATCATGTATGTGTATGAAAATGGAACAAAATGGACAAAGCAGGAAAAAGCCCAGGTATCTTTAGAAAGCCCTGATCCCATGAAATTGTATGCTGCCTTCATAACCACTCCTAACATAATCATTTCAATGTCTCAGGACCTTACGCCCATCCCTTCCCTGTAACATCATCACCCGCTATTCATGCTGTACTAGACTGAAAGAAAATATGGGAGGCCCAGAGGATTTATATTTGAGGAATACATTCTGAAAGGTTAAGACACAGTAAGATTGTGGCTAGTGATAAGGCCTAGCTGAGGAAATCTTACTTTAAATAGAGGAACTACAGATCCATGGGGGGTGGGAGTAGGATGCTAGGAGCAGTGGGTAGACAGATGAGCTGCATAATAGTGTGCAAGATGGCTCCAATTCAGGAATAAAAGGTAGTTTTCTAGAGAAACAGAGGCACAGAAACAGCCCACGTGGAAAGGAATCTACACCTCCAATGTTGTAAAAAATGATAGGCAGGGCTTAGTGAATATTTAAAGTTGGGAAAGATTCAAAGATAACCCTAAGTTGTTTTTTTTTTATCATAGTTGGATAAGATAATAATGTAATACTGATAGCATTAAAAACATAAGGAAAAGGAACCGGTTCTAGATGGTGAGCTGTGAGATGTGTATTCAGACACTGAATTTGTGATCAAAAAAGAAACATCCATATTAAAATATAATAAGTAATCTTTACCTTCTTATAAAGGTTTATATTTTCAAGGCATTTTCTCATGTTATTTTGTCAGTTTCTCAAAACTTTAGGTACTATTATTATGCCTATTTTAGAAATAAGAAACTGAAGGTCAAATAAGTTGAATGAATTATTTAAGGCACATAGCTTATAAATTGCAGAGCCAGAATTCTAACACAAATGCCCTGATTCCTAAATCTAGAATAAATATGTTTATACTTGTTATTTAGAGACAGAAAATTAGAATTTGTCTCTGAGATTTTGGAAGTTATTAGTTTAGAGAAAATAATTAAAGCCAGAACCAGATAGTCCAGAAGGAATCCCAGGATAGCAGATATCACTAGATAGAAGATTTACTGTAATTCATTCGTCTATGTTTTTTTGGTTGAATTGTTACCTACCTTGATTTCTTTTCCTGTCTAGCAAAACATCTTTTTCAGTGATGTGAAATATATTCTTTTCCCTAATTGGTTCCCATACCATTCTCTTCCTTCTGCCTACCCTTTCCCATGGTGATTTTCCTGCCTTTCCTTTCTTTCTAAAAGCCATGGCAGAGCATGTATTATCCCACCATCCTTGACTCCACTGCCATAGCCTGCTTCTGACTTTTATTGTTCTCTATGGGCTTTCTGCTTCTCTGAAAATCTGTAAGTTGCAATTTGGTCTCATGTCCTGTGAGTCTCCTCAAATTTGCTTTAAAACCATGAACTCAAGCAAACAATCTTAAGATAAAAGTAACCTTAAATACAGGGAAGGAGAGAATTTAGTCAAATGAGCCAGCATCTTGTCCAATTAACTGTAACCTCTCTGGCCATGTCTATCTTCTCTCTATTTTCAACAATTTTTCTTACTTGAATAAAAACACAATAGAAACTCAAGCTATTTGGAAAGTCTATTTATTTTAAATGCACTATTCCACAAATCTGGAAAAAATATTGTATCGTGTTAAAGAGTATTTTTAAGATTATAATGTAAATAAAAGAACTGGTCCTTTTTTCAAGGAAGTAAGTGTTCTATAGTATTGGGTAAAAACTGTGTGTGGTTGGTGTGTGTATATGTATGCAATATAAAGTAGCATAGATGAAATATCAATAATATAAATTAAGTAAGTATTGAAGAAATGAACAATTATAGCATGATGATATTTAGTTGAGAAGGTTCTCTAGAGGTTTGGAGGATAGAGTTAGGCACTATAGGAAGCGGTAGATATGAATGGTAGAAATAGGATGAGATTTTAATTGGAGGAAATGAAAAGAAGCAAAGCACAGATAGACATTGGAACATCAACTAACAAGTGCAAAGGACATTGAAGATGTGAACCTTTAGAGAAAAACGGGTAGGGGCACATTTAAATTTGAGGTTAATGTTTCCCACTTAAGCCTTGACTATCTAAGACTAAGTAGTAGTTTTCTACTCATTTAATCCATCTTTTTTTCTGTCAGCTGCATTCTCTTTATAACATCTGGTGAAAGCTTAAAGACAAAAATTAGCCAATTAATGTTTTTCCTTAAAGTTGCATTTCTTTTTTTAAACTTAATTAAAACAATTTATTTATAATTTTTTCTCCCTAATTAGAGGATACCAAAAAACAAATAAAGAAAAACATCAGTCTTGAGAAAAAAGATTAATGTAAGTACAATGTATAATTTTCCAGGCCTGCTTAAACATATTTAATGGGCAAATAGTATCAACTGATAATATCAGAAAGTTTAAAAGCTCAATAATGATATTTGTCTCATAGCCCCTGGCACATCCTTTCTTAATTTCCCCATAATATACCTAAAAAGACATAGAAAAACACAAGTCACAATGGCACCAGGAACTAGTTCTGACAGTTTGTCTCTGAATTAGGGGTGAAGTCTTCTGAACTGTTAGGCTAATGTAGCTGGCTGGTAATTGTAATGAGAGAAATAAAGCCCTGATATTGATACTCCTGAAGGAAGAAGGAAGGTCCTTCAAGCTCCATGGCCCCCAGCCTCTCCCCCACCATAGTTTGATTCCAGATGGAATACTGGGCAGTTTTCCCTGTGCTCTATGGTTGTTGTCCTTGGAGGGGGTCATGCCATCTCATCCTATTAACATCAAGTGCACACAAAGAGGTAGAGTGGGAAGGTGAATGAGCACTGATGTTTCCTCTTGGAAGATGTTATGAGTCTAAAACAGGTTTCTTTTCCATATTAACCTGGACATTTTTGTATATACCCCTTGTAAAGTGGACTAGAAGGTTCACCATAGACACTTCATGGACTATATTTTGCTTCTCCACTGTTGGGAGAGGCTGTGGTCAGAGAGCTGTGTGTTCACACATGGTTCCTTCAAGTTCATTAAAGCTGGAGACCAGCTCAGGTATAGTGAAGAACTAACTGTCCTTAAACTTGAGTTGGGTGCTGTTCAGCTTTTCAGTTGTTTCCCTGATTCTGGAATAGACTGATGCATTTGTAAGAATTTGGGTTGCAGAGATGTCCCATGATTCTTATTGTGGGGCTTAGTGCTCCTGTACAGACACATTTGATTATTATTTTTTCTCCTTGCTGATGCTAGGTCAGAAAAAAAGAAAAGAAAAATCTCACTGTGTAGCAGCAGGGCATAGTATCCTTAGCATATTATAATTTTTTTGTGGTTAGAAAAGTGATTTTCAGGAAGGTAACACCTGCCTCCTCCCTCAGTCTACCCTTGCTCTAGCCCCACTATCCAATGAAAAGATATTAGCAAGGTTTTTTTTTCCTAAATTAATTCCACTTTCTCTTATTTTTCTACTTTCTTGTACTGCTCTTTCAAGAATTGGTGTCATCCTTCAATTTGATTCAAATTGTATTATGCAAGGAGCTGAATAAATTTATATTGTCAGAACTACACTCAGAAAAATTACTGAAGGCGTTGGAAGAAATGTTTGATGAGCAATTTGGGCTACAGCCATGAAACAGCCATGGGCAGGCTCAAGTGAAAATCCAAGGGCTGTCCAGAAAGTATCCAGCCAGGTAATATGAAAAATTATGACAATTATGGTTGGACACTTTCTGGACAGCCCTCTTAGATGACGTGGATTGCCCTTCGATGGGGTGGTTTCTCTTAGTGGCAGGACAACTAACAGGATGAGTGAGGGATGCAAGTTTGGAGGAAGGTAGAGCAGAACTGCAGTACTCCCAGCATAACTGGGCATCTTCCAGTCTGCCAGCTCTTAGATGGAGCCACTCCACCTTTGTGGGGGTCTCTCATCTGTGTTCCCTTTACTGTCCTGGGGTCTTTAGGTCCTACAAAGCTGAGGTGCTCTCAAATTCTACTGCCGGTTTCCCTCTCTCAACCGTTCCTCCTCTACTGCTCAGGATTCGCTAGGAAGTCTGAAGTCTGCAGGATGACATCCTGAGAAGCCAAACATTGAACACATTTGACTGGAGTGGTGGAGAGAGAAAATGCACAGAAGGAGGTGGATAAAAATAAGTTTGATGATTATGGATACTCAAGATTCTAAAATTTGATGGCTTTAGAGAATCTCTCATAGGCTTTTCCTTCTTAAGGAGAAAAAAATAAATAAAAATTTAAACCCCCCACAAAAGTCTCATTAGTTTATCTTGGGTCAATTTCTATTTTTGTAAATTTTTTTTTAATTTCAGCATATTATGGGGGTACAAATGTTTAGATTATGTATATTGCCTTTGCCCAACCCGAGTCAGAACCTCAAACGTGTCCACCCCCAGATGGTGTGCACCGCACCCATTAGGTGTGTATATACCAATCCTCTCCTCCCCCCTCCCATCTTCCCAAGACCCGATGAATGTTATTACTATATGTGCACTTAGTGTTGATCACTTAATACCAATTTGATGGTGAGTACATACGGTGCTTGTTTTTTCATTCTTGGGATACTTCACTTGGTAGAATGTGTTCCAGCTCTATCCAGGATAATACAAGAGGTGCTATATCACCATTGGTTTTTGTGACTGAGTAGAACTCTATGGTATACATATATCACATTTTATTAATCCACTCATGTATTGATGAGCATTTGGGTTGTTTCCACATCTTTGCAATTGTGAATTGTGCTGCTATAAACATTCGAGTGCAGATGTCTTTTTTATAGAATGTCTTTTCTTCCTTTGGGTAGATGACCAGTAATGGGATTGCTGGATCAAATGGCAGTACTACTTGTAGCTCTTTGAGGTATCTGCATATTACTTTCCACAGAGGTTGTAGTAGTTTGCAGTACCACCAACAGTGTATGAGTGTTCCTATCTCTCTGCATCCATGGCAACATTTATTGTTTTGGGACTTTTTGGTAAAGGCCATTCTCACTGGAGATAAG
>VBSM01001562.1:25608295-25631949 GCA_008086735.1 Cheirogaleus medius | reverse complement strand
AAATCAGTCAGTACCAATTTGATGGCGAGTAGATGTGTAGCCCATTTTCCAGCTACTTTGCCCATTTTTTGATAGGGTTGTTGGATTTGTTCTTGCTGATTTTCCTGAGTTCTATATAGATTCTAGTTATCAGCCTTTTATCGCAGGTGTAATGTGATTTCTGATTCCATAATTTTCTCCCATTCTATAGAATAGGAGATATAGATTATCTGTTTGCTCTTGTGACAGTTTCTTTGGCTGTGCAGAAGCTTTTTAATTTGATCACGTGGGGGTGTGTACTTTTGCTTGACGTTGTTATTTACTATTATTTAAAGGCTCAAAGTTGGTGAAGTTACATGTTGATCTGTAGACCTTATCTGGTAGAGATGCAAATAAATTGTCTGGTAGAAAATGTAACCTCAAAGGTTATTTTTTTTTGTTTCCATATAGACAATTATTTAGTTTTTTATCTACTCTACAAGTCTTGTTTTAACATTCCTTTTAAAAATGTTTATAAATATCCAGTTTCTCAAAATGCTTTGCCATCTTATTGGTTCTCTGATTAATAAGTTAATAAATCTTTGGCAACACATGCCAAAGACTTATTAACTGTTATTTGTGTAGCAATCATAGTTCAACAGTGTATACTTCTGCATCACCAAAGGAAACTAGGCCATCATGATTTCAATGCAGTTCTTTTAGACAGTCCTATTTTAGCCAAAATACACATGTATTTCTTTAAGCTTTAATTTACTCATCTCTAAGTATGAGGATAATATATGGTTTTTGTGATGACCAAATTAGATAATCTATATTAATTATGAAGCAAAATACCTTAGATATTATAAGGCTACATTTATGATTTATAGTCATGGATATCAACTCATTGCCAAATTTCTTCCTGTGGGGTTTTCAACACCTGAAAGCAAGAAAATATTTCTGCTAACTTTTGTCAATATATTCTCATTGGATGAGTCTATATGATTAGATCCAATACCTTATGATTCAATACATGGTTTGCTGCTGCTCTTAAGTCTTTTTTCTTGTATCATTATTCAGAATACATCCTCATTTTATATTTGTGGGGAGGATGAATCAGTCCTAAGTGCACTCCTTTGTATTTGTTATTAAATTTTATCACATTTAATTCAAACTATTTCTCAATTTTTTAGCAGCAGTCTGAATTATTCCTAAACATGTCTCTGAATATTTTGTTATCTTTTATGAAGATAAGATGTATAAAATAAGGTAAAAATACTATATGAAAACATGTAGTTTTTCAGATTTAAAGGATCTGAGAAAAATTATGAATGATATAATAAGGGACATTTTAATCCAACAGTAATTTCTTTCTATATTACATACTTTGAACATTTCTCTAATTTCTTAAATATAATTAACCAATTAACCTCCAGAGAGTTCTATTAATATAGCAAAAGGAAGATAACTTATAAGTTTATGTTTTCAAAGCTACCAAAAATTTATTGAAGACTTCCAGATGGTTTTGTTTCTTAATTCTTAATGTCTTTTCCTTTTCATGATATTTTAAAGTCATTTGAAACTGCTTCAGGAACACCATCAGAGTGGCAAAGAGCACTATTGTACTTCCGTATGAATGAGGTATAGTGCAGAGGGAAAGAGATTGTCCCTTGGGTCAGATAGACTTTAGTTCAAATCCAAGTAGTCACTTGCTAGTCATGTGATTTTGAATTAGTTGCTTTATCTCTATAAACCTTAGTCTTCTCATACGTAAAGTGGTCATAAGAACAGTGCTCATTTAATGGGAGTCTCTGTTGAAGCAATGAGATAATAAACAAAGTACATAGCAAGGTATGTGGCAGGTAGCATTCAATATTCAATAAATTTTAGCTATTTACATCATTATTTCAGGATGAATTATCAATTCAAAATATGGTTATAGAATCATAAACATGTATTTTACAATATGGGAATCATAAAGAAAGGCAGAGTGATCAGATATAGACAGGGAAGTAAGGCTTCTCTTGCCTTTCTGTTACCCTAATTATTATATAACTGAGTTTTGATACAGAAAAAGTGATTGGTAGACAGACTAAGTGCTCCTAACTTGTTCAAGGAGCAGGCCAAGGTTAGACATCAGGGTAGGACCCTTCACTGTGTCTGATACTTAAAATATTTTAGGTTTTGTGGGCCAAATGGTCTCTGTTGCAACTATTCAATTCTACCTTTTTAGTTGTTATATACAACAGCCATAGCTATTAAGTAAATGAATGGCTATGGCTGTGTTTCAGTAAAATATTATTTGCAAAAACAGACAGCTGGCTTTTTCTGAGGATTAAATGACTAAATGTGTATAAAAATACCTGGAATATTGTAGGCATCGACCAGTATCTGATGATGGTGATGATCTAAAATCATGATGCTGTAATTGTCTCCAAGAATGATTCTGCTCTAAGTCTTCTCTCTTTCCATCTATTATGCACACAAATGTTGAGTGAATCTTCTTATAAGACCTTTTTCAAAATCTGTCTCTTCAACTAAAATACCTAAAATGGTTTCTAGTTGTATGTATGGGATCTAACATTCTATTAACCTGAACACATAGATGGTGTTCAGACTCAGTTGGCTCCATTGAGGTCTTCCACACTAGAAACTCTTTGAGAAATAGGGGCAAAGCTTAGCTTGTGCCACAATGGATGAATTTAATTCTTACACCCAAAACATTCTACTAACTTCTACCTAGTGCTCAGTCATGCATTCACAATCACACAACCCAGGTAACCAAAGTGATTCAAATGTGGCATATCCATTAGCATCTATATCTGTATCTGTGTTTCCATTATAATCTAAATTGTACTGAAAATTTACCTGATTATGGAGTATTTATCATTCAGCCCTTGTGTGAGGGATATTTAGAATGTAATGATAAAGACATGACTCTGTCTCTGAAGTATCTTGGAGGCTAAAAGGGAAGTATCAGTAGAGTCCTTTTGGAAGCAGATACTGAGACAGAGTTAGGAGTACACAAGATTTATTGGCGGTAATGCCCATGAAAGATGGAAGGAGGAGGAAGCTGGGCTGGGCAAGGAAAGCCTTTATTTAGGTCATGGTGCAGTTCTGACAAAATCTGTACCAATAAAATGGGGAACTCCAGAGCAAGCATTGCCTGTTAGAGGAGCCTTGCATTGGGCAGAAATGACCAGGTCCTCCACTCCTGCAGAGCTAGATCACTAGGCACTGCCCAGGAAAACATGGCCTTGGCTTGAAAGTTGGAGCAGATCCCAAAGGGGGAGCAGCTGGAGGCTGTCAGGTTACTGCACTGCTTATAGCTGAACAACTGTTTGATGAAGGACAGCTGGGCAACACACTTCCATAGCTGCCACTGGGAAACCAAGGCACAAACAGTACAGTTCCTGTGACATATGAAACCATACAAGTATGTATAAGCTAAAGGAATTAAATCAATGTATTCATGTTAAGAAAGGTAGTATTGAGCACAAGCCAATTTGAATCTCATTAGATCTCAAAAGAGAAACATAAAAATATAAACTATTTCAAGAGACATGTTTCAGTGATTAACATTTTTAGAGACAATATTTATAAGTTTGCCTGGACTTATGTTTCAATTATTGTCTTTACTTAAAATTTCTGATCCCATAATTGCAATTTTATGAATGGGTGGCTAGATATTTGAGATACATATCTGTTAAAAAATAGAGCCTTAGATTATAAATTCATTCAGAATTTCTCAAATGGGAATCCTATTGATTGCTGTGAGATAAAATATTAACCTATATGTCCTAAAAATATTTCCATGTTTAAGCTAGTTAGGAAAAGATAAAGGATGAACAAGAGAGACTTAGATCTTCACTGCAAAATTGTACATTATAATCTCAAATGGTTGAAGGGGCAGGATAAATAGATTATATAGAATTTCTCACACTTAACAGAACATAGAACTCAAACTAGTTTGGAATTGCCAAACTAATGAACTTTAAGTTTATCCATATGAAGGAATTTAGTCAATTGTTTCTATATTTTAAAATACTCCCAAAAATACTAATTTCTTTTTCACTTTTTATCTGCATATGAGACATTGGATAGACAAAGCCCAATTTCCCATTTCATTGTTAAAGGAAAATGTTCTTTCTAAAATAAATCTCATATTTTGAAACCATTAGTTAATAACACTAACTAGAGGCCGAAGGCAGCTATAATTATTTGCATCATCATCTGGAATTGGCTTTCCTTTTAATAGAGCCCATTTGCACTATAATAAAAAGCATGATCGGAACTGATTAAAACTGGCTGGAGCAGTTTTCATTTAAGAATTTCTCTTCCTGTGTCAGCCGATGTTTCTCTCTTAATGTTATTTTAATGCAATTGTTTTGTGTTTGAAAATGAAGGCAATCATGTCAGTCCATGAGCTGGCAAAAGACAGTTATTGATTTTTACAAATCAGTCACCTTTAAAAATCCATACGAGATGAATATTTATTATTTTGCAAGTACAAATCAGTTTCTGTAGAAACAAGAATGGATGCATGAAATGGCAATGCGTTTTGAAAGAATGGAAATGTGAGAAATAGCTTGCCTTAATGTGTTCCTTACATTGTGTCATTGTAATAAACATCCCTCATTGATTATTTCTCCCAAAGTAGCAGCAATTTTCATTAGCTTACAATGTGCCAAATGTAAAAACTGACAAACTTTAAAAATGACAGACTCTACAACCACCTTTTGCTCATTGAATTATTGCAGTTTACATGTTACAATACAAATTTGTCTAACTTCACCAACAGAAATGTTCTGGTAACCCTATGCAGAAATAATTTTGGCAAATTGAATCATATTACCAAATATGATTACCTGTCATATTACCTGTCCATATACCAGGACAGTGGTTTTGAACTGTGCTCTACAGAGTCTGGAGGAGAGTAAAGAGGAACTTGTCATAGAGGATGCCTAGGAGTAGGGAGGCAAAGGAAGGACATAGAGGGTGGGTGCCGAGCCTCTGATCCTCTCCCATGTCTCTTCTTCCACCGGGAAGGTACATATTAGAGATCCACATAATGATTAGTTTGCTGCTTAAACAAACAAAACAAAACTCCAAATGGTCAATCTTTACTAGGCAAATTTTCATTTTTTAATATTTTCTTAGTGAACCCTTCAAAAATAAATATTAGCAACAAAGTAAGAACATGTGCTTTTCAGAAAGAAGTAAAAATCACTGGAAATCAAGAAGGGGGGGAAAGGAGAAAGGAGGGGTGAAAACCTACCTAACAGGTACAATGAACACTATTCAGTTGACAGGCACACTTACAGCACTGGCTAAAACATTGTAAAAGCTATCCATGTAACAGAAACATTTGTACCACCTTAATATTTTGAAATTAAAAAAAATTAAATATGCTTTTTCCATAAAAACAAATGTTCACATATTGGAATTCCTTGAATAAAGTAAACATGTATATAGCAGAAAGATGATAAAATATCCTTGGATAATAAAAGGTTCTTAATAAGATTTGAAAGATTTTTCCTTCCTCTCATTTTCTTTCATATCCTTAATGTCACAAGGGAGGTAGGAGTGGAAAATGGTTCCAGAAAGTCTACGCTAAGGGTGAATGTTTGGTGAAAAGGATTTATTTTTTATCAAGCTCAGGATAGCTTACCTAAGGCAGCCGGGCAAACTATTATTCAATCAAGGGTGTTGACTTCCATGTTAGAAATATGTATAAAGTTTCCTCCAGATTAAATCCTCCAGCTACCTTTTATTCCTAGAGGAAAGCAATTCTTTTAGTTCTGACTGGCTCCAGGTCATGTCCTACTACAACAGCTGCCAGACTTGGCATTTAGCTCCCCAGAAATAATTAACTTGAAAGAACAAATAAAGGTTAAAAGATCTTCAAAATGTGACCAGACATCCAAACAGGTAGCATGCACTCTGACAGCAGGTTATGGACATGTTAAGGCAAATCACATCCGATTTAGCAGGGACCTGAATCCCAACTAGAGGAAACAAATTCCTGTTATATGAGCTGAGGTATTTGAACTGAGGTCCCCTGAGGCTGACAGAAAGGTGTGGCCCATTCACCCTTTTCTCAGCCAAAATATCTTGTTCTTAGGGTTACACCTAAATAAATAAATAAATAACTTGAGTAACTTTACACACGGGGAAATGACTTTTCAGAATGTAGATCTTTTTCAGATGCTTTAAAAAGGCTCATTCACTCAGTACATTGAATCTTTACATTAATGATCTCAACGCCCCCCATATTCTAGGGGAGGGATGTCGGTCATCCATAAATAAAAGAATATAGCTCTTGGAGAGAGAGTGTGTGTGTTTCTATATACCCTCAGCATTGTGAAAATGCCTTAAATTCTGGTTTAATAGCTTGTCCTAAAACTTCCAAACTGCTTCTACCATCACCAAGTAAGGGATGCCCAGATGTTTTCTAGGAGCGGAGGAGTCTGCTGGCTTCCAGCTTCAAGTATATTGCACTAGAGTGGATTCATTAATAAATCAGTGGGATAAAAATAATTATGAGCCACTCCTAGGGAGAGTAGCGTTGGACCATGGGCAAAGGGGCTTGAGTCAAAGGCAATGCCACTCCCACCAGGTGGAAGGTGAGAGCAGTTGGATGGGGCAGGTTCTTCAGGTTCAGGCTCAGGGAGAACTCTATGAAAGTTTGGAATCAACATTATTGCCTCAGCCCTGCAAGGTGATCAAATTAACGTAGGGTGATTTTAATAGCCTCTGGTTCTCTTTTGAAGAGATAGAAAATCCCAGTTTCATTCGCTTTCCTGTCTGCCTAGAGGTTTTTCAGGGGAAACAGAGAAACCAAAATCAACTTGTTTTTTTTAAAGGATTAGAGTCAGTGGGTGGGGAGGTTAGGCTCTTATAGTTCTTCAGTTCACAAATAGGATCCTGGCAAATGAGGGAGAAGCTCAGAAAAGCCATAGTTGAGCCCATTTACAAAAGTCCTCTTAAACTGGTAGTGTTAGTTAATTCTTAGTAGGACAATTAGAAAACTGAAGAGAAATGTCAAGAGGTCATTTTTAGGACATTTTGAATGTTGACGTTTGTGACTATATCGATCATCACAACAAACAAATGAAAATAAAATTAAAACAAAAACATAAGTAAACATAACAGGAGGATTCAGTTTTAGTCACAAAGAAATAATAGCATACAAGCACAGTTCTCTTCTTGAAGTGCTTTACATTTGTTAACCAATTTAATCTTCATAACACTTCTATTTTATATATGAATTCATATATATATCTAAAATTATGATTATTTTATTTTGCAGAATAAGAAATTAAGGCACACAGAAGTTAAGTATCTTGCCCAGGGATCCAGGTCTAATAAGTGACAGAGCTGAGATTTTTATGCAGCTCCAGCTGTGTTTGGCTCCCAAAATCAGATTTCTGAACACTTCAACATTGGCTTCACCAGGGAGCATATTAAAAATGCAGATTCTTGGGCACCATCCCAGGCCCCTTGAATCAGAATCTGCAGGGTGATAAGGTCCACAGATGATTCTTGTACACATTCAAGGCTGGGAAGACTGGAGCCTAAACCACTATGTAACACTTCCTCATGGCACCGATAAGAACAAGATACCTGCTCTCTGTCAGAAGAGAACACAGGTCAGATTATGCATTCTACTATAATAGTTACAGACTATGACTTTGAACTCCCTGCTCTACACTATTGATCAACCTCCAATAAGTGGAAAGAATATTAGGGAAAAACTTACTGACAAATTTGCAGTTCATTCATTGGAAGGCATTGGGATTTTGTCAAAGCTTCCAAGGTCTTATTATTTGCATATAGGGTTTATAAATATGGCTCTAGACACTAGATACTCTAAATTTTGTTTTTGATTAAATCTCTGCAAATGATTTCTGTTTCTGTCAATTTCTTTGTTTCATGAGAAGTAACTCATTTCAAGACTTAAAATGTTCAGTCCATCCCAATAACCGGAACTCCAGCCTTCATTCAAACTAAAGCTCTCCTCTCATCACGGACCCTGGGGATATAAGGTTTAAAATCTGGGAGTTGGTCATGGGACAGGATGGCATTAGCTGTGGCTTCTCTCTAGTCTCCTGGCCACTCCCTAGTGTCCTGACCACTGTAGCGTCAAACCCAGGAGGAGAAAGAGTAAGTGGAAAATGGATAGTATGTTACAGTTATCATTTGGCTTTTGTGACAGAAATATAATTGTTGCATGTTTTGCTTTTATCTCATGGGTGCCCCTTTGGGGATTTCTAGATGACACCCTGCTGCTGGGAACTTCCAGCTGCAATGGCCAGGACAAAGGTGTGCCTCTCTCTCTCTGACTCATGACTTGTCCCTCAGGAGCAGCCACCTCTCTGCCGCTGGGCTTTCTTCTCTGTGCTTTCTACTGCAGAGCTTTTTAGATGGCTTCAGTGAGTTCCCTCATGGGATGACCTGGCTGTCAGGCAGGGGCAACTGTAGCCTCAGTTCTTCTCCTTTAGACTCTCTTAGCAAGAGTCTGATTTCAGATCCTTAAGTTCTAGAGGACATTTGACTGTTTGGCAGAAATGGGAGATGCAAAATAGTATGCAGTTGTCTCTGAAGAAATCCTCCCTCTTGACATTTCAAAACACTCTCTTCTCCTAGACCCACATTCTCTCCCCTCTCTCCTCTTCTCTTAGTTCCTCTTTTTTCTTCATCTTTTTGTCTCTCTGTGTGTATCTCTTTCTCTCTCCTATCCATCATGTAGGTTGTTGTTCATGGCAGATCTCATTTTATAGACTCATCATTTCCTGCATAGGTGGTCCAGTACCTGATGTTAAAATGTGGAGGTACTTGTGTTACTGAAAGCTCAACTCTTGTCCTCGAGGCCACATCAGAAGAATGAGAACAAATAGTTTGGGGAAGAGAAAAGAGAAGTTTTATTACTTTGCCAGCAAAGGAGGAAAAATGGTAGACCTTTTCATCTCAAAATCCAAATTTCCTGAACATAAGCAGAAATACGGAGCCTTTAAAGGGAGGGCTCCTCAGTTTTAGGCCATTGTGGCTGACTATTCTAATTGTCCCATCTCTGCCAAAGACAAAGCCTGTGACCTCCACCAGCCATCCACGGGGCCGGGGCGGGGGTGGGGCTGAGTTACCTTCTTTAATTTAGCCTGCCGCAGGGATGCAGGCCAGCAGTTCTCAAAGAGTGGGGGAAGTTTTAAAGAGAACATTTTGGCCTTTTTTTTTTTCAGGCCATTCCCTCTGTTACACTTGGTCTTTGAGTTTGAGAATAAACTGACTTAGAAAGAGTCCACTGTAGCATTATGACACACACCAGACCATATAAATGTCTATTACTCACTAGGCTGTGAGAGATGCCATATTATCTAAATATCTCCCACTAAGACAAGACCATCGTATGTCTAGTGCCTAAGTGTGTTTGAACGTGTAAGACCCGATCCTTTTCTTCACCTTCTCTAACCTGTCAAATTTCTATTTATCCTTCAATGTTCACCTGAAAGATCACCCCCTTTGCAAGTCTTGATCCCCTTTAGTAGAATCAAGCATATTCTCTGCCTTTTTTTTATCTCCTGTAGAACTTTAATAGTGCCTTTATTATACTGCTTATCCTGATCATGCTTTTACAGATAATCACCATGTCTCCTGTTTGTCTCCTCTAATGCTAGATGCAGGCAGAGAAGAGTAAATAGTCCCTCGTCTGTCTTTAACTGATTGGTCAAAAATAATCTCCCCTCTCCCTTACCTATCCTCCTTTCTCTCTCTTTCTCCTTCCCTCTCTCCCTCTCTCTCAATTTCACTTTGCCAACAAGGGATCATTCACAGGTGTCATGTTGAGTGTTAATAAGCAAGATTGTTCTGTGTCATTAGTAGGAATGCAGACTTATCCTGCAAAGTGGGATTTAAGGGTTTAGAACTCTTCAATTAAAGAGAAAAAACCTTCCATTCCATCAGAGTAAGCTGCATACAGAGTAGTATGTGCTATTTTCATATCTTAGAGGAATTTCTGCCATATAATGCAACCAAAACACAACCAGTACCATGGGAATCTGAATAACCTGGCTTAGACTTAACTGGCTGTCAGTTATTTAATTTCTCTGACCTTCAATTTATGCATCTATAAATAGGAGTATTTTATATATATATAAATATGGAGATTATATAAATATATATATGGAGATTTATAAAAAACATATTTGTGTGCATCTCCTGGCTCATAACAGGTACTTCATTAGTAGCTATTATTATTAAAATTAAATTTCTGATTCATTTGGTGTCATCTATATGCCAGACAATCCTCATGGGGGCCTATGTGATGTCCTATTTCATTTGATTAGCAATCACTGTCCTTCCTTGAAATTTCTCAGAAACAGAAGTGTTGGAATTTAGATAGTGAACTTCATGGTGTTTGTATCTTATGTTACCTGGGTCAAGAATATATAAAACCTGAGTCAAAGACCACTTTTGTAAAACCATATGCTTAATGTGTAGCAGCTGATAGATCCAAGTCTCTATCTTGGAGACATTTTTCTAAGAAGAAAAACATAACCAGATGCCTTGAAAAGTCTATGTACGTGAAAAAGATTATTCATTCCGAAAACAAAAAAATGCCACCCTTATTGAGACCTCTATCCCTTATTAGCCCAGCTGCTCTGTGGACCACAGAAACTTCCTGGGTGATTTGTACCTTCTCCCAAAGTTGTGGAGTCTTGTATTCTAAAACCTGGTACCACCTGCTCTTCTTATGCTAAATGGCTTCACAGGCTCCTGGACTTTCAATGAGAGGATAAAATAATCATATGCAGCCAGGAGAGCATATTATGGGGCATGGTAGCAGGAAGAGGAATAAATTAGAGCAATTCTTGCTCTATGCCCTTAGGTAAAAACAGACTTAAGAGATTTAAAATGTTGAACTTTGGGTCAGCTGGGCAATCAAATAAGCAGCTGAAAGGATCTGGGGGGAATTGGATGACAGATATTTGAGGCTCAATTGTCAAGAAGGTTTAGAGACTTTACCACAGGCCCAGGGTTGGAATGGTTTACTGGGAGCATTCTGCATAACCAGAGTATTCTTTTAGCCTATCAATAAGAAGTAAACATAATTTAAAAATAAGGCCTATTTCCCCCTTCACTTGGCTTTTATTTAAGTATATATCTTAGATGATAAAGGACAGATGCTAATGTTGAAATTTCTTACAGAATACTTCTTATCTCTGGCTAAAATACTAATTTCGCAGTGAGCAAGTTATAGAGGTCAACGGAAAATATCTAGCACTTGGTGGAAAAGGCATGCCATGAACTTTGGGACATTATTTTGAGGTAGAATAAACTTTCAAGTGGTAACTTGCATAACTTCAGCTCTCTCCATTGTGTCACTGAATATCTTTTACTCCCAAAGAGATGGAAAAGCGTGGGAGGCAGCCCTGGAAATTGTTAAACATGAAGGTCTAGAGCAGCTACCTGAGATCAAATACTGTTTCTATCACTTCGTAGCTGTGCGAATTCTGTGCCTCAGTTTCCCTTTATGTAAAATGGAAATAATAATAGTGTCTTCTTCATAAGGTTCTTGAGAGGATTAAAATAGCTAATTCATGTAAAGAACTTAGAGCAGTGCATGATACATACTAGGTGTTCAGCAAATATTCACTGAACTTTTAAAAATGTGCAAATGTATTTCTGTTTTGATTCTTCTCTGTTGGAAATTTTATGTTGATCTTATTACTCTCTTTAAAATTCTTTTTGTTTTCCCCAAGTGCTTAGTATGAAGCATAATAACTACATCAATGATAATAATAGCTGTATTTATTGGGCTCTTATGGCTCACATCCTTGGCATCTATCCTTTCCTTTCTTGTTTGACTAGAATAAAGTCAAGAAGTCTTAACATACCATTGTAACACCTTCATGATATTCTCTCTCTTCTCAGCTCTCATTTAGGTCAGACTTGTGTTATCTGAACAACAACCCAGGTGATTTCCAACTGCATGCAGTTTGCCTTGACCAGAAAACAGAAATTGCCACTGTCCATTGACAAACACATATTTGTACATTAAGATTCAGGTCAATCATCTGCTATTTCAAAATCCTGCACTCTATCCACCAGCAGGGTGTTTTTTTGTAGCAGTTATTATGGTGCTGTGCAAACATCAGGCATCAGCATTTGAGAGTTTTATCAAGCTCCCAGACTTTTCTCTGCTCTTTAAGACTCCCTAGCTCTTTTTCTACAAGCCTATCATAATTATGGTGTAAGCTAATCTACATTTTCTGTGCCATTACTATCATTAAATTAGCCCTCTTGTGCAGCACTGTTCTATGGCAGTAAAAACCCTGGTCTCTGGAGTCAGGATGCCTGGTTATTCATCCAGCTCCAGCATTATCTAACCTTGGGCAACTTGCTTTATGTATCTGAGGCTCAGTTTATCTTTAAAAGGGGATAATAATACAAACTATCTTATAGCATTGTTTGGAGGATTAAATGAGCCAATACTTTAAAAATGCATACTGTGGTTCCTGGTTTCCTATGTATGCTCAATATGCTCAATAAGTATTAGCTATGGTTAGTTGGGAAATATAGTAAAATAGGCCAAAGTCCTCTCACTCTTTCTCTATCTGTGCATGCGCACACACACATGCAAAAAACACAATTGTCAAAGGGATTACCACACACACTATCTAAATGCAGGCATTTAATACATATTTGTTGAAGGAATAACTCTTGTCATGCACAACATATTTTAAAAACACAAAAGCATGTCTCTCAAACATGACATGCCTAAATCAAGGGATTATTTTCACAAATCCTCCATTAATGAAACAAAGAAACATGAGACTACAAAGAAAACTGCAATTCCTTGTGAATCCCTAACATCTTTTTGCTTTGTTCATTTATCAGTTAAACAATTATTGAATGCCTATTGCACAACTTGCAATAAATTCTTTACTAGATAAGCTATACCATAGCCTTTGGCTAAAAGAATAGAATTCTAACCAATCAATTAAATTGTCTATGTGTACTTGAATTTTACCTTTTTTTCCTTTCGAAATCCTTGCCTTTAGTGTAGGTGCCATGGCCAGTATACTAAATTCAGTTAAGGAACAAATGGTTTGGCAGATTAATTTTTAAAACATGTATAATCAGATCCTAGGGAATGGGGAGGTCTGAATATTTTCTACAACACTCCTACTAATTCATGGCTTTATGGAGGCAAGTGTATACATGCTTCGCAAGAAATTTATGGTTCAAATTAACATTTTTTTTCCACCAAAACATTTAAAAAAGAGAGAACACTAATTTTCTCAGTGTTAATGTAAGCAAAATACTGATTTTTTTTCTATTATCATGTGTCTTAATAATTAAATTGCTAATATTTTTAGATTATTTTCATTAGGTTTCTTCTCCTTTCATTAACTTGTTTTAACAGTAGACTTTTTCTTTTTCTGAAGGATAAATCTGTGTACTATTGTAGCCAGAGGGGCTTTTAAGATACTGCTTTGCACCTGGGAAAGCTGTTTAATTACTCGAGCTGTCAAAATGTTTTATTGTAAACAGCTTTTCTGATAGATCCTGTTTCCCTCCTATGAAGTATCTTCCCCAGAAGACAGTCCTCTTTACAGAGGCGCTTAAAGTACAGGTGTCATAATTTAGAAGAATGAAGTTTTTATGTCTGAAAATACCCCATCCTTCTTCTCATGTCTGAATAAGAAATATTGTATGTTCATTTTTTTTCTAGTTTATGTATATCATAAAACACTATCATGTTAAGAAGATTTTAAAAATTAAATAGTATAGACTGTCTAAACTACAGGTAAAAGTAAGGTTTTGTCTGAAATAAAAAATATCTTTGAAGTTGTATATATCTAATAAATCTATTTAGAATGCAATTGAGCAACATAAAAAAACAGATCTGGATGTTATAAAATTTTATAATTCATTTAAATAAACTGAATATCATCACATAAATAAGCTCAGGAACCAAAACAAGTTTCTGTGATACACAAAAGTCTTTTCACATAACACAGCTCTGGTTAAAGAGCTTTTATCTTGCTTGCCTTGATTGAGCCTAACATTCAAAGTCTGTTAAATTACCTCTTCATTGTTAGAAATGTTACTCTAATTCCAGGGCTTGCCCTGTGCTTGAATTACCAAGAGCATTAATGGTTAAGGAAAGTTTTTGTTTTTTATGCAGACAGGCAGTGTTCCAATTTATGTACCATTAATTCTCAGTTCCGGAGTTTTCTCACACAAGTGCAAGGGTGGTTGGTTAGGTAGAGAAATACAGTGAAGAGTATATTATGGCTCTTAAAGATCATCAGCAGCTAATGACCATAATTAGAAAAGAATAATTAGCACATTTATTTAAATTAAGCTCCTATCTACAGTCCTATTGTGAAGGATAATCCTCTTATATCCTTGTGCATTGATAACTGTCATGTGGATATATGGACAAGCCTAACAGTTCCTGTGAAATATGTGGAAAATTCAAACAGATGATCTCATTACTAGATAGGATAATTGATAAGCTAAGATGACCACAACTGCAGTTAATGTGCATTATTATCATTTCAAATAGAACTCTAAACCCAATCTTAAAGAATGGAGTTGTTAATAGTCTTTTTCTACTAAATATTCAGATAATTTACATGTGCTTTTACATGTGAGTGTGGGCATTGACCTGTCGGTTGTTAGTACAACTCCAAGTACGCTGTTGTGTGGCTCAAAGATAATGCATTGGCGCTCTATCAAACAGCACATGAACTTGGTCCTTATTCTAGGTTTTACTCCGCCCCCACACAACACACACGTACTCATGCATGCACACATACACACACACACACACACACACACACACAAGCATCCACTCACAAACTTTCTTGCTGCTTTAAGAAATAGGATTATGACCTTTATCTCAACCAAATATCTGGGCTTTGGGTGTTCAATGAGTTAAAAAGTAACCAAGAATTTAGAAAGGTAGAAAGACTTAAAATTGCAGACAACCCAGGAGAAATAGAACAGAGATAACTCTGGACAACAGAATTACCTGGGAGCATTGAAAATAATGCCCTTTCCTGCACTCCATCTCCAAAGAATCTGATTCAATTCATCTAGGGTGGAGCCTGGGCATGAGTTTTATTTAAAAGTGCCTCAGGTGAATTTAGTGTGCAGCAGTTGTTGAGCATCACTGATATATTAATAGATTGTGGAGACCTAATATCAGGGGGTCAGATTATAAAATGCCCAGTTAAATTTGAATTTCTGAGGAACAATGAATAATCTTTTAGCATAAGTATTAATATATCCCCAATATTGCATGGGATATTCTCATGCTAAAAACATGACTGGTCATTTTTCTGAAATTCAAATTTATCTGAGCATCCATTTGTGTGTGCTGAAGTGTAGGGAGAGATTTATCTTTGAGTTTTGGTAGATGCAAGGAAAAGGTCTGGTATTTTTCTTAATGGAAAAAGAGTAGCACTGGGAGCTAACAAATGTGTGATAGAGTCAGCTGAGTGATGAAATCATAAGAATGAAACTTTCTGAGAGGAGCAAATGATAATTTTTATTTTAATTTTTCCTGTACCAAAGTCTCAGGAAATCAAAACTGTAGGGTTTCTCAACAGACTCTAAGAATATTATTACAAATTAATATATATATATTAAAAAAGAATCTAAGGAGAGAATCTAAGCAAAGTAAATTAAGGAATGTTAAAGTGCAATGGCAATAAATATTCTAACACCCAGAACTTGTTCTTGATCAAACACTCATCCCTGCAAGGCCTCTGAATAAAACATATAATTAGAAGATAAGACAATGCAAAGGAACCAATATTAGTTGAGAAACGACTCCCAGCTCTGAACTGCAATGTGGAATGCCAGTGTGCCTATGTGAACCAGGAGTGTGTCTGTGTGTGTCCACAGTGAACAGATGAGGACTTTTGCCCAAGTGTGGTCATTGCAAATAAGCAAAACCCAAACAGGACTGCACATATTCTCATTCCAAAGCTTAGTCTATGATGTAGAAAGAGCAAGACCAAGGATTGTAGGTTATCAAGAACAGCAGTAGGAAGCTTCCTGGAGCCTTAGCACTACGCCTGGTGAAAGGACAATCTTAATGTCCCTTAGCCATCCCTGAGCCAGGGGAAAGTCACCTCGGAGTTGTTCTAGAGACTTCTGTGGGAGAAGAGATTGTATTGTCTGATATTTCCTGTTTTTTACAATATGTCCTTACTTTTTTGGGTCCAGCTGAGTTTATTAAACTTCTGAAGTTGGTGCCTTTTCCATCATGGGAAGGGTTAAAACTGCCATACTCTCTTTACTCCCTTTTCTTACTTTTCCTCGGAGTTCCTACTCTTACCACATGATACAAAATTGGATTTAAAACTGATTCCACTCCTCAGTGAGTTTCATTTCTGAGATTTTTCTTTCAAAACCCCAATAACAGTTGTCGGTTCACATGACAAATTCAGAAGGCTTTTCACCCATCACGGGGATACTCTCTGCTTCTGAGCAAACCCGGTTCTTGGAGCCAGAGTATTGCAGACGTGGATCTTTGTATTCCTACCAAATCTTTGTATGCATGGTAATTCCATCGAATTCTACTTCTATTTCCACCCAGTTTTATGACTTGTACTCAGTATAATAAGGTCCCCATCCCTCTTTATTTGTTCATATTTAACTCTGCCACACTCTAAGTTTCTCAAATGGACAATTATAATTGAAGATTTAGTTAATGGTGTCTGAGGGACCGGATCAGGAAAGAAAGTGGCAGAAGAGCCCTGGATGTTGTGTGTTTGCCTGTGTGTGTGTGTGTGTGTGCACGGTCTTTTGTTTTGGCTTCACTTCAACTCTTCTAAACACAAAATTCTGACGACCATGATTTATATTATGAATAAATTAAGAGCACATGGTTGGAATGATTCAAATTGGCTGAAGAAAATCCACTGGAGTTCCCTGAGGTGAATCTGGCAGGGTTGGTTCTGACCAAATACGGTAAAATTGCCCAGAACAAGGTAAAGAATGAGAAAACCTAGGGCAATCAAATAGGTAGTAACTTTCAGAGCTTGACACTAGAATTCCAAAAACAAAACAGAACAAAATAAAAAATAAACTTGCACAATACATCTGTGCTTGTTTTGTGGTGAGTTTCATCCTGTTAGTGGAGAACTTTACATTTCTTTTAGTATTTTGACTGGAATGCCAGTTTCAGCTGTGCTGGCAGTTGGAGGCTTACTTTAAACGAGTGGTTCTAACTGTGTAGTTTGTGGACTAGCACCATCACCTAGAAGTTTGTTAGAAATACAAATTCTTGGGACCATCCCAGACCTACGGAATCAGATCCTTTGGGGATGCAGCCCAGTAATCTGTATTTAAGTTCTCAGGGTGATTCTGATGAATGCTGAAGTTTGGGAACCGTCGCCCTAAATATAATGATCTCTTCCCATATGTGAATCCCCTGAGCTTAGGTTTGATGACATTAGGTTCCAGTTCTGCCATTCACTTCCATTGTATCCCCTCTGATTCTAGAGAGAGAAATGTTGGCACCAAGGAAAATGCAGGGCACAGAAAGCACAGCATGACTAGCTGGGACTTTGGCTGCAAACCTCAGGGTCTCTTTCCATCGTCCTCACGTGGTCAGAGTCCCAAGACAGCCTGAGCCCTCTTGCCACTCCCATCAGTAGAAAAAAAAATTCAAATATTTACCCCCACTAACTTATAACATTGCAGAGAATTTCATCATCCTGCCTTGCAAAATGTCATGGGATGTGACTAATACTAGAGCTGCATTTCCAGTCCTTCAGTGACTGGGAAAGGAGGACCAAGAGCATGACTCCCCTAGAGCAGTGATTCTCTGGCTTTGACTTGCACAGAAAACCGTGGGTTCACTTAAAATACTCAGGTCAGAGAGGTTCTGATGCAGATGGTCTAAGATGTAGAGCCCGGAAATAAGCATTTTAATAAGAAGTGCAAGAGATCCTAATTTAGTTGTTTCTATAAAAAGTTTATACCCCAATTACCCCAATTGGATTAATTTACATTGTATGCCTGTATCAAAATATCACATGTACCTATAAAGATATACAACTATCGGTACCCATGATAACTAAAAATAAAAAAAAGGTTAGAGAACTCTTAACCTTACCCAATAGCAGATATGACACTTTTGGTCTGTGATTTACACCCATTTTCCAACTTCCTCAGATGGAGATGTTAAGGCATTTTCTCAGCAAAAAATATGGACAGATAGCTTTTAATGATAGTATTCCCACATTTCATACAGCACTCGTACACTTTTAAAAGTCCTTTCACATCCACCATCTCAAAATAGCAAGGGCAAAAAATGGCACTGCTTTAAGAATGCTGCTTCTTTGATTCGAGCAGTTACTTAAAACAAGTTTAAGAACATGTATCTGTGGCCATCTACAATGTGTAGGGACTAATGCTATGGATGAAATCACGCACTATGGAGCAAGCTTCCAAGAGCAATTCAAAAGATGCCTTTTTTCTTTAGTAAGAATTAAGGTGATTTTAACGCAACTGCACGAGAGAGTCTCAGCTGTATCCAAGGCGGTGGTCTAAAATATCGGATTATGTACTTTTTCCATACTTGGAAAAACTTGTAGTGCAACTTTCACAGCATACTGCCAAATAAACACTAAGTATGTCTATTAGGGAGACATACTTTTGGCAATTGAAACAGAGACATAAAAATCATCCAAGAATTCTCTTTATTTAGGAGTGGAAGGAGACCTCTGAAGGACGTATTTTCATTTTGTAATTATAAAGGATCAGGACATCCCCTCAGGAATTTCCTGTGGGCTGCAGCCAGGACAGTTGCTTTTGTTAGAGAAGAGTGCTAACGCAGCCAAGTCGCAGGTCTGAGTCCCACGTGAGAAAATAACTAGTCTCTGGTCACAGACCCTGGACTCTAGCCAGCTGCTGTGCAAACATGTGCCATTGATCAGGAAAGGTTTTCAGAAAAATTGAGGAGTTAGTCATGCTCCCATACAAGAAATCAAAGCTTCTCTCCCACTGGTACCAAAAGCTGGGACTTCATCTCTGTTTTCTGTATCATTTAGTTGGATTTCAGAGTACCTACCATATTGACAAGGTCATCTTCTTTTTGTACCCAACGTTTTAACCATGCAACACACATTAGGGGAATCTAAGACAGATCTTCTCAAATACTAAGTAAAAACACTATGTAGAATGATACATAAGTATCATAAGTATCATAAGTACATAAGTATTAAGATTAATACTTAATCATAAGTATTAATCATAATACTTATGATTAATTCTGACATTTTTAAAATCTGAATACCTCTATTTTATAGGCAAATTAACTATTTGCAGTTTTCTTAAGAACTTTTTAACAATTGCTAAATTGATATATGATATGACATTGCTATAACTTCACTTTGGTTCTGCTTAAGTTTTTTTCTCATGTGATTTAGGTTACGGATAAGTATGCACTAATTCTAACTTGGAAAGTTCATCTTAAATAAAATGACTGCTGAAAGATTACACAGAGTTTTACATTGTGTGGCATGTACAGTAAGTGTGTATTACAGAAACACAAGCATACGTTACACACACTTGATCGTATCAATGTCAAATTTCTCCAAAGAGAAAAAGACAAAACTACAAACCTAAGGAAGGTCTAATTGACTATCCTTTTCTTAGTTCTTGATTATGTTCTGTTCTGACTTTTCTCCTTTCAAATGACAACAAAGAAGGCCAAAAAAAAAAAAAAGGTAAAAATCTTTGTTTCAAGAGGAGCTGTGTTAAAGTAAGTTTTAAGGCTAGAGCCAAAGGCCTTTTCCCATGAGCTTCTAGAGCAAAACAAAAATTGAAACACAAGTCCATAGATAGCAAGCTGTGACTGCCCCTGGGGCAAGCTTCTCTGACCAAGACCAAAGCTGAGTGATATTTCACCATCACTGGTGATGGTTAATGCTTCTGGCCCAGGTTCAAGGAACAGTTAGAGGGCCTGAGGACGGCTGTGCTCTCCACTCTATGTGTTCTGTAAACACCACTCAAGGAGATTGAAGCATGAGAGAGTTATGTACTTGAATAGAAACTCTCAGTTAATGTTAATCACTTGGCAGGTTTCATCAAAGTTTTACATTTTGATAGGACATTTCAGTTGTCCTTACTAATAGTGTCTGCATCAAAATTCCAGCTTTACAATGAAGATGAGCCACAAAAAATCCAGGAATACCAAAAGAGAGATTTTACGTTTTAACTTCTGTCTATATCATTACTAGTAGATGTAGCAGACACGCTTATGCACCCTTCCAATTCTCTCAGCCACAGCTGTCTTTCGTTCTGGACACAACTACAGGGCCCAGCTCTGAGTGGGCTCCACCAGCCTCACATGGGTGCAATCCGTTGGGAACATCTCATGGCATGGCATCCCCTTAAGTCCTGTCTCTCTCTTCACTGCCCCCCGGGCTTCCCTATTGCTGTGGATAGGGGAGCCCCACTGAACCACACTTGGTACCCAGTATGCACAACTCAAAAGTAAGATAAATTTTTAAGCAGTGGGAAATGGGAGATAGTGGAAAATTATTCACCCTCCCCAACCCACAGGGAAGGTCCCAAGACACATTAGTTATGGCTCCTGGATCAGGTGATCTGCCCAGCTTGTTTAGACATCTTCCTACTGGTCTCTCTCATTCCTGCTTCACCACCCTTATATCTCACTTCTGTTCTCTGAGTTTGCACCCTCCAATAAAGTAACAGCACTTAAGCCTGCTTTCTAGGTAATTGAGGCTCAGTATGCGTTGGTGTGCAAACTTTATGTTCCAGGAGAATCTCAAAATGACACGAGGCAATATTTTACAATATAAGACTTAGCATTTATTAACTATGTGATTACATCTAATGTATATATAAAATTTTAACCCCAAATTAACCAAGAATTTTAGTGTTGATGACTTTCCCATACTCAGTTTTAATGAGTATATGTAAACTTCACTCGTTTTTGTATAATAAGGGTTCATGTAAATTAGAGCAAAAAAAAAGAGGAAAAAGTAGCATTTAAAATGCATGTTATAAATTTATATTCCGTATGTTTTTCATCTAACTCAAGGAGTTGAATCCATTTGTGATAAAAGCAAGATAACAATGTTAAATTTAAAAATAAGTGGGGATTCTGTTCAAGTAGCTTTGAGAAATTTTGAGTTAAGCAATTTTTTTTCTTTATTGTCCCACTTACAGTCTTTGATATATGTAACTACTACAAGATTATTTATTGATATATGTCAATATATAAATGTATTATATGCAGAAATAGAAGAAATTCTTGTCATTTATGTAACTTTCAGCCCACAGAAGGGAGATTAACATCCATCCAATGATTGTGTAATTGAATGTAAACTTGTAAATACAAGTAATGCTACACAATAGGGAATTATAAGGTGCATAAGAGTTTGTAATAAAATTCCAATGAAGATTGTGTCTATCTAAGGAGGACAAAGCATATAATATTTGAAAACACAATTTGATTGCCAATCATTTTTCAGGGGAACATATTTTGTGGGGGGGGGGCGGCATACTGGTTTAGAAATAAGTCCAAGTTTGTAGTTGAGGTTCAAATAATATTCAAAGTTTTGTTATCGAGGATGATTCTTAACCTCTCTGTCTCCTCTTCTGAACATGAGAAGTTTAAGCTTACTGATAGTCAATGACTTTGTTAACTATCTATTGTATGATTGAATAATTCTAATGAAATTATTTAGAGATTTGAGTATGTTGTTTATGATTTCTCCAGGACTCAACTGCTGATCCTTCTCTCTTTGCTCCTAATCTAATTGCTAATTATCCCCTCCATTTGAATAATATTATGGGAAATGGAAGCCATGAAATCTGCATTAGGAAATTTTGCTACTCATTGATAGCTCTTGCCAGAAGGGAGATTAAAGCTATTATATTCCTCAGCCTAAGGAGATGGCATAACCCAACAAAAGGCATCCTCTTTGCTCAGAGTAAGATTCAATGTCAAAAAAATCTTTGGGATCAAGAATTGGTCCATGTTTTGAGCACTGTGGACAGTAATTGTGTTGAATTTTATATAGAGAAACTTCTGTATGTAATGTACTTGTAGCTAAAGTAACCTCAAAATATTAAAACAGATTTTTAAAAATCAGTTAAAATTGATATAGATTTTTATTTTAAATACCACTTCCCATCTAATTCCTATTTTTAAAAGCCCTAGACTTCTGTTTTTCATTTGTCTTCTCTTTAAAAAAAAATCTTTACTGTGTGCCATGTATGTCTAATACTTCTTGGGTAATATGTATTTAATAAGGTATATTTCCTTAAGTGTAACATTTGGAAAGCTCTAGCTGCAATTTACCATTTATATCACACACATCTGGTGCTATTTTGACCTGGCAATTACATACACTTCCTTCTTTAATTTCTTGGGAAAAAATAATAATAAGACAAATTGGGGTATGTTCAAATTAACTTTCAAGTTTTTCCCAGTTAAATGAACTGAGCAAGAACTCCTATAAGCATTTCCTTGTTAGAGCTACATTAAACTTTCTCATCCATTTTTCATAGTCAAGAAATGTCCTTTTAGCATTTTTCATATGTTTCTTGGCTATTATTCTGTCTTCTTTTGGGAAGTTTGTGTTCCTGTCCTTTGCCCACTTTTTGATAGGGTTGTTTGATTTGTCTTTGCTGATTTTCCTGAGTTCTAAATAGATTCTAGTTATCAGCCCTTTATCAGATGTGTAGCTTGTGAAAATTTTCTCCCATTCTGTGGGTTGTCTGTTTGTACTCTTGACAGTTTCTTTGGCTGTACAGAAGCTTTTTAATTTGATCAGGTCCCACTTATTTATTTTTGTTGCTGCTGTGATTGCCTTTGGGGTCTTCTTCATAAATTCTTTGCCTAGGCCAATGTCTACAAGAGTATTTCCAATGTTTTCCTTTAGAATTCTAGTAGTTTCACACCTAAGGTTCAAGTGTGTTACCCAGCGGGAGTTGATTTTTGTGAGAGGTGAAAGGTGTGGGTCCTGTTTCAGTCTTCCACATGTGGCTATCCAATTTTCCCAGCACCATTTATTGAATAAGGATTCTTTTCCCCAGTGTATGTTTTTGTCTGCTTTGACAAAGATTAGATAGCTATATGAGGCTGGTTTTATATCTGGGTTCTCTGTTCTGTTCCACTGGTCAATGTCCCTGTTCTTGTGCTACTAACAAGCTGTTTTAATTACTATAGCCTTGTAGTATAGGTTGCTCAACATCTCTAATCATCAGGGAAATGCAAATCAAAACTACAATGAGATATCACTTATCTCCAGTGAGAATGGCCTTTATTAACAAGTCCCAAAATAATAAATGTTGGCATGCATGTGGAGAGATAGGAACATTCCTACATTGCTGGTGGGACTGCAAACCAGTTCAACCTCTGTGGAAAGCAATATGGAGATACCTTAAAGTGATACAAGTGAATCTACCATTTGATCCAGCAATCCCATTACTGGGCATCTACTCAAAAGAACAAAAGTCACTCTATGAAAAAGACACCTGCATTCGAATGTTTATAGCAGCCCAATGCACAATTGCAAAGATGTGGAAACAACCCAAGTGCCCATCAATACATGAGTGGATTAAGAAATTGTGGTATGTGTATACCATGGAGTACTATTCAGCTATAAGAAACAACAGCGATATAGCACCTC
>VBSM01001562.1:25590219-25608195 GCA_008086735.1 Cheirogaleus medius | reverse complement strand
CTGATCAACACCTAAGTGGACATATAGGAATAACATCTATCAGGTGTCGGGCAGCTGGGCGAGGAGGGGATGGGTATATACATACATAATGAGTGTGATGCACACCAACTGAGGGATGGACACACTTGAAGCTCTGACTCGAGGAGGGAGTGGGGGCAAGGGCATATACATAACCTTAACATTTGTACCCCCATAATATGCTGAAAAAATCATTTCAAAAAAAGAAATGTCCTTTTAAATGTCCAATGTCAAGTTCATTGCTTAAATGCTAACATTAGTTCAATAAACCACTCTGCAATGGGGCTAGACATATTTCTTCTTGAATATTACATGTCAGAAGAGCTATCAATTAACCCTAGCTCTACTGTACACAAATTTGGGACTTTTGTCAATTCATCCAATTACTATTAGCTTTTGTGTGATGTTTACATGAAAATAATATTATCTGTTCTGCATACACCACAAGGTTACTTTAAGAATTAAATGAAACAATATATATGAAAATGTTTTGAAATATAAAAAGAATTTTACAAGTATGAGAAACTGTTCTTGTTGATTTCTAAAGATTCATTTCATTAAAACTAAATGTCTAAATGTCTAGAAATGAACATGATCTTACTAAATAGTATGAGATATATAAAACTTGTATAATTTGGTGTCTTTCAATTATAAAAGCTGACCATCAAATGCACAAATCAATTCAGGATATACTACAAATTAAATACAATGTACCATAAGCAAGAAATATAATAGCTGCTTAGAGAAGCGAATAATCAGCATAAACTTGAATAATCAGAGACAGCTTCATAGACTTATGCTGGGCCATGAGAAATCAATAGCATTTGAGTAATTGGACAGAATTTGAATAAATGGGAGCAAAAGGGCGAGGTAGAGGGATAATATTCAGCAGAGGAAACAGCAGGACCAAAAAGCTGAAATGTCAAAATGAATGAGCCACTTTTGAGGTGACATGGACAGACTCTATTAAAAAAATTTAAAACTATCTCATTCTTATCCTTGCACAGATTTGAATCCCTGAATTTTTCTACCCAAAGGAATATGTGAAAGAATTCAGGACCAACACATCATTAAGGGACACTTTGTTCTCAAGCACCTAAGACCTCCTGTCTCTCATTGCTCTTCTACCAAAAACAGCATAAGACCATTTTTGGCAGCCTGTCAACATGATGCTTGTCGCCACACTAATTAAAGTGTCTATGACTAGAAAGGCAATGATAAAAATGACAATCAGATGTTTCAAATTTAATCTCTGATAGTAACTTCCCCAAACGCAAACTTCAGAATTTATAAATCAAGAGAAAAATGTGTTCATTTTTTCAAATCAAATACAATATTGTGACTCTGATTTACCTGATTTGGACAGCACTAGTTATGATTGGCCAGGGAACTCTGGCATAAAAAGGAAGCAAGGATAGAAAAAAAAGAGGAAACAGAGAATGTACTGTCATGGTGATTTTTAGGATTATCATATAACTGGAGGCAACCATGGAATCAAGTCTTGCCCATAAAATTTGTCACGGCTATCAGAAATCTAGAAAGAATATGCACATGGCATGCCGAAGTACCTTTGTAGTGTACTCTTGGGATCCTTTTCCCCAGTGGAGGAGAGCTCACCCACGCTGCTCCCTCTTCCTCAAAGGAGTTCCAGGATTCTTTATGAGGAAGTCTTATCACTGCAGGACGAATCACAAAGTAGCTGTAATGATACTGAATTGCTTTTGTATTGCCTCTCTCTGTCTGTCTCCCTACTGTTGTTGAGCTACAACTGAATTACTTCTTATTATGCAAAGACTTCATCTTGAACTAATTTTACTCTCATAATCCCTCTATCCCAGCACCCACTGATATGTTTACTTAACAAAAATTTACTTGGTACCCATGATGTTCCAAGTGCTTTTTAGGGGACTTATGATGATACAATACCTGATATTGGAAATATTTTATTGAGGTCGCTGTACACTTTGAATATTATTTCATTTGTCACTATGTGAAGGCACCTTGTTTTATTGTTTACCACCTTCTTAACTTTTGAAGCACTAAAATTTGTTTAAAGGCTTCCATTTTACTGATAGCATTGATATCAGGAAGATTTACCAAGTTCCTCTACATGAACCTCATGCCATTTCAAGTTTGGCATGGAATCATTTAAGATAGGTATAGAGGTGGAAGATGCAGGACCTAGTAGCTGCTACCTTCCTTCTTCACATCTTGCTGTTGGCATAACCGAAGACTGATGGTTGAGGACCAGTATCAGGCCTTCTAGGGACTCATAACCACTACACCTGACTCATGGATTCGACTTCAGTACTAGCTCCTTCATCAGAGACAAACAGGAGGCTTCAGTGAATAAATCGAATAGTTTCCTACCACAAAGAGATTTTGCCTTTGAATGGAGTGGAGACAAATTTCCAAAAAATGGTATTAAAATATTAAATCTTCATTAAATCCAACTTAACCTTATAATAAATTATAGCCCCATGGAAGAACACTACTGTAGGAAGGAAATTATTATTCTAATTTCACAGCTATTTGCCTGAACTGGAAGAGAATTGGTTGAATCTCAGTCAAGCCATGAGCATTACAGCAATTTCACTCTTTTATGCTTATGTACATACTGTTTTCTTTCCTAGAAGTACCACTTGTCTTGTCTTGGAGAACTCAACTTAGAGGTTAGCCTCTGGTTGAAGCTTTTCCTGACCTTCCTAAGGCAGAGAATAATGCTCTTTCTTCTGTCCTTTTATTACAGACTTTCACTGGAACACTGTTTATTTGTCTTAATGTTCATTTCAACTCAGTTCTAAACTCCTGAGGACAAAGACATCTTTATGTTTGTTTCCTTAGTGTCAGGCTAATAGCAGGGATTCAGTACTTGTTTGTGAAATAACCATTGTCATGGTCACATGAAGTAAGTGTCTAACATTAAATGGACAAGGGACAGGAACTCGTAACTGTTTGTCCATGTCCCCAGTGACTGCCCCAGCTACGAAGAGATGAGAGTAACCAACACTATTTATAACAATATGTTGCTAATGTCAATTCTGGATAAAATGGATGTCAAGGGTAGGCTTAAAATCAAAAGGTATCCATTCATTCAGGTGGGTATTCAGTAAACATTTACTGATTAATCACTACATGCCAAAAGGCAAGATAAATGACACAGTCCTTGCTCTCAAGGAGACAAGAAAATAAATCATTAGGCTATAGGGTACTAAGTATTGAGCACTGGAACAAGAGAAACATCTCCTCCAGGCCACGTAAGTCAGGAGGGATTCTCTGAGGGGTTATGCCCTATGCCTTTGACAGATGGATAGACCTTCAGTGTGAAGAAGGTACAGAAAGCGTCCTAAGTAAATGGAAAATTCATATGAATGTTCAGTGTTAGAACATTCTTCTGTGGTCCTGGAAGTAGTTTGAAATAGCTGGATTTGATATAGCTGTTTTTTCTCCTGAGGAGTAAAGACAGAATAGGGAAAAGAGTTTTCCCTGGTTACAAGCTTGTGAGGGGAAAGTATAAATGCACATTAATGAGCCTCATGAAGGCACTAATTTAGTGAGTTCTAACTGCATACTCCAACTAAGTTCTTATTGGGCAATTTTGCCCAAATCAGAGAGTCTGGGATAGGCAGTCAAATTGTATATACCTTGAGGATTTTTCTTTTAAGATTTAGGACAATTATACTAATCCTATTTATTAACACTTTTAAAAGTTAATTACATTAAAAATACACAAGGCAGATAGATTAAACATTTTTATATAGATGTTAAAAATTAATATTGTAAAACTTTCATTAAGTCTAGAAAAAAGACAACTGATTTTAACATGTATTGCTAGTTTGGAGAAAAACACATTTTGATAAAACAGATTATCTATTATAGTTCTTGAGCACTTTATATTGCCCAGATGTGGCTATAGTCTAATAGAGTTTTATCTTCATGGGTGAGTGATTTGATTTAGAACAAAATTAAACTGTCCATAAGAAACTTCAATAGTAATTTCCTGGACTGAACTTAATCTAAATTCAACTTTGTGAGAAATGCTACATTTCTGCTAACTCGAATTCCAATCTTTGTCTTTGAATTCCTAAATCAGCATTACCTACCTCTAGAGTACGGCTGTCACTTTACCAAATCCATGTACAGGAGACCTACTTATTTCTCTGAGAAAATCATGGAACTCAGGAATAGTCTTATTTCCAAAATAATACCCACAGAGAAGATACAGAATTTCCAAAGGGTATTATAATTGTTCAAAAGGCAGAAAGAGTTATAAATCAGTTCCAGTGGTAGAACAAACCTCCACATTATACATACAAATAGAATCATTTGTAATCTGTGCTAGGACTTTCAAAAGTCTCAAAACTATATCTGTAAAATTTTAATGGATAATGAAAGCAAAGAAAATTGTGTACATTTATTTACATCAAGTGAATTCAAACACTTAAGAATCTCCCAGAGCAAAACTCTACACTAGGTTTCCAGCGGTACACAGAGATGAGCCCAGCACAGCCTTAGTGCTCAAAGGCCCTTCTGTGTGTAAGAGCTGATGATATCTCCCTCACTGAATGTCTCTTCATTTTAAATGTAAAATGCTTATCCTCTGAATAAGCTCTCTTTCCCACCCTCATGTCAACATGTAAATAGTTCAAGGCCTTTTGAAAAGACAAAAAGTAAGTAACTGTGATGAACTAGAATTAAGATATGCTGACTAGTTGTTTCTGAAGTTCGTTTAGTATGTCATCCAGGAATTTTCTTAACAGGCTAAAAAAGGAAAACAAAACAAAACAAAAAACAAGCAAGAAGCAATGACAACAACAAAAAACCTCACAGAGTTAACAGGACTATCAGTAAGTAAAGGTTGTTGGATATAAAAGGGAAAGTAGTTTCTTTTTTAAATCAGCAACAAATCCGCAATATGCAATGTTGGGATGCAGATGAGAAGTACACAAAAAAGGACAATTTGTTAAATTTAGAGATTTCTAACCAAAAGTCCTACACTGATAAATATATGAGAAAATGTTTTGCGGAAAAAATGCCATACATGTCTAGGTGTCAAGATATTTCCAAAATATTAATTCTTACCACCCATTTGAGATCAGTGAGCATCATTTCTGCCATTGGTGAAGAAAGATGCCAATTGCCTAGGGTTATGAAGCTTGTCACGATGTGGACCAGGACTAAAATAGGATTCCTGGCTCTCTGGATTTCTGATATCCAATTCTGAAGACTTCAGCCTTCCATTAGATACTCTGCAAGTTAAACAGTTCTCATATCATTTTATGCCCACTGCTTAAATACCCTGTCAACTCTTCAAGTGCTGTAAGTATCTAGTGCCGAGGGATCTAATATGTCCTTCAGGGCTAGTACCTACTATTGTGTGAAGTTAGGTGGTAGTAAGAGCACTAAAACTCTCATTTCTACAGATATTTCATATCATAGCACTAGTGTTAATGTCTTCTTGAAAGAAGACTTAGTTGCATATCGACTGAAGAGTCCCAAATATATCTTTAGATAGGAAATTAAATTTTCAGTGTTGATGAAGTAAATCAATATTTACACAATATCAACACAGTTTGTTAAAATAAAAACTAAAAGAAAAAGGCAAACAGCTGGAAGGAGGTAGACATGTGTGCATAAGTGTAGTTCTGTTGGAGTAGAATTTGTTTTACATCATCCTACATAACCAATTTACTTTCCATGAAATTGAATGATTGTTTGGTATGGAATACACATGGCATAGAGAAGTGCTGTGTATTTAGATTTTTTTGGTATTAAAGAGAAAAAACTTATGCTTAGAAATATGTTTCTTGTTGGCATGACTGAAATATCTGGAAGTTAATAGAAGATTGAAAATTGAACACAGGAAAATAATATAAAGAATGTAGATGGATGGCAGGAAGAAAGAGAAAAAAGGGAAAGATGAGGTGGCGAGGGAATGTGTGTTAGAATAAAAGTACTGTTCACTCAATAGCTATTTATGTAGAAAGTACTATTCCTGGGAACTGTTTTAGATACTCGACAAAATATTGCAGATCTGACATTCTAGTGAGTGGAGAAAGAAAATAAATAGGCATAAATTGTACTATGTGTCAGAAGGGGGATAAACACTATGGCTATATTGACATTTTAAATAGCATTGGCTTAACATTTTAGATAATTAGAAAAAATTAAAGTTTTGAAGATGGCTTAAAATAGAAATTGTTTGCCCACGATCAGATATCTAGACAGCAGCACATAGTTCATAATAAAAAGGATTTCCGCTAGGTGTTCTTTAAAGCATCATGCCCTAGGTCCCAAGAAACAATCTAAAATAGTACTTTATAATAAAACTGCTATCAAGGTAACTCACAGACTTTATAGAGGGATATTTCTTTGTACAATCTTTGAAGTAGTAACTGTGGCCTTCCCCTCTCATCTCCGAATCCTCATGTTCAAAGCCTTTTTACTTTGGGTCTTACTAGCAGGATTTGATAGCTTTATATTCACTGCATAGAGCCCTGTAGCTCTGTGATAGTTGATTAAAGAATGAACAGGTAAAGGTAATGAAATGACACCACAAAGGGAACCTCACCAAGGGAAGATGACATACAATTCAGCGGACCATTAAATTGCCTTTCTTGATTTGTTCCAATAATATACATACAATCTCAGTGCCACATGTTCTATATTGCTAATGTGTATCTGAAGCTCATTCAGGTTTACTTTATTTCTTTTTTTAATATTCAACTTTGGGCGGGGTGTAGTGGCTCACGCCTGTAATCCTAGCGGGGTGTAGTGGGTCACGTCTGTAATCCTGGGAGGCCGAGGCAGGAGGATTGCTTGAGGTCAGAAGTTCGAGATCAGCCTGAAAAAGAGTGAGATCCCATCTCTACTAAAATATAGAAAAATTATCTGGGTGTGGTGGCATGCGCCTGTAATCCCAGCTACTCGGGAGGCTGAGGCAGGAGAATCACTTGAGGTTGCTGTGAGCTAGGCTGACGCCGTATTACTCAAGCCCAGGTGACAGAGTGAGACTCCATCTCAAAAAAAACAAAATAAAAATTAAAAAAAAAAAATTTCAAATTTGTTTAAAATTCTCTTCAAGCAAAATAATGTGCCTAGCAGAGTCTTTGGCATGATCACATCATTTTATACTGTAAACCAAAACTTCTTTCAAATTTACATAGCATTTTACATCTCTAATATTTGGATTGGCAGAAGAAACTGTTGCACATTCATTCAGTCATGTAACAACATATATTGAGGCTTTATACTAGCAAGGCACTGTGCTAAGTTCTAGGGATCTGGAGATAAAAGACCCATTCTTTCAAATACAGAAGGAAGATAGGCAAGTGTGCAATCATAACAGGTTACTAAGTGCTATTATAGAAATATGCATAGCGTCAAGAGAGGATGGTACTTTACTGACTCAGTATGGGACATTGGGCAAAGATTCCTAGAAACTAGAAACTATTACCTCCATGTAGGAGGACAATCCCATGATCTGCCCTTCTGTTAGAATGCAGGACATCCTCCTACCATTACTCCTTCCATGTTGGAAGTCTCTGGTATTGGCATGAGTGCAAAGTGGGATGGATACTCACCCTGAGAAGGCAAGTGATTCTTTGGGGTGAATGCTATGTCTCCAAATTTGGAGAACCTGTGAACAAAGTGGATTACCATGATATAAACCCAACTCTTAGAGGGGCAGCAGGTGGTCTCAGGCAATATTACTCAGTGCGCAAAGTCCCTGTGTGACCCACTGAACTTCATAGTACCTTTGCAGCTCATTACTAGAGCATTTATGAATTCCTTGCATGCCCCACACACCATACAGAGGCAGAGTGCTGTTTCAGGCTTGCTGTTTACTCAAATCCCACTCCACTGCTATGTTGTTTCCCTGCACCATATTGTAAGTGGCCACTTACACGTGCAGAGTTTCTCCAGTGACACAGGAAGTGTGACGATAGTCAAGGCCCCCACTCCCAAGGTAGTATGGAGAGGGGATAAAGAAGGATTTTATTTTCTGGATTCCCATACTATATGTACAGATGATTCCATCTAAAGAGAAAGGGAAGGCAAGTGCACTCAATTCTGTCTCTTACCTTGCTGCTTCCCTTCTATTGTCTTTTAAAGAAACAGGAGGAAGCTTTCCACTTCCTCTTTCCGTCTAGCTGGGTCTTTGCTTAAATAAAACTCCATGGCCAAGTCCTCCAGATCCACCTTGTTACATGAAATGAAGAGCTTTGAAATTTAGAAATCTCTTTTCTAATTCTACAAAGCTTGGGTCTTTTAAAGACTACTGTCTTGCTACATTTGTTGGTAACTGTCCCATGGGTACTTGTTGGCACTTTCCCTTGGGAAATGCACATCGTGTCTCAGTGTTGCTGGTAGAAGGTAACAAGAGAATGGGATATACGGGGGGGAACAACAAATTAGTTTAATATTCACAAAGTATTATCCCTGTACCACTGGGAAAGAATGAGGCCCAAAGGATTCAAATGTATGGTAATTGAACAGGTAAATGAAAAGAAGACTAGATATGCAGGTTTATAGATATCCCCAGGTTTGATTGGTCAGACAGTCTGATGAGATCTTGAGCAAGGATATTCCAGTGGTATGGGGAAAAGCAAGCATCACAGATCTTTGGGAATTAATTATCTGTAGGTAAGGAAAGAGCTCTCTTCAAGGTGTGTATAAGTAATTACCCTGTCACTGCAGGTGTGAAAGTTCGTCAGGAGAAAGCAGGGATGGGAAGAAGGTGCATAAGTTCAACTGGGTTCAGGGAAAGCACTAATCTAACCTCAGCAAAGAGAAACAGCTGGATAAGTCATGTGCTTTCTGACAGAAAAACGATAAGCCTTCTTCAGTATAAATAAGGGAATCATCTGAAATAAACAAAGAAAACAACTCCACACGTTAGACCACACTGAACTATCTGAATAATTTTCACTATTCCATGATCTGGAGTTTCCTTCAAATGCTTAATAGTTTCTTCCTATGTCTGCAACAGTCTGGGACTATTTGAGTTCCATGAGGAGTCAAGGGGTGAAATGCACACCGTTCTAGGTCAGGTGCATGTGGGACACTAGGAGGCCCTGGGAAAATGAAGTACAATGAGGAAAAGAGAATACCGCTATTATCAAAATTAATAAATTTTGTCTGTAAGAGTGAGGACTTTTGAAATCAAAGGTACTGAATTCATTATAATGCCTCATAGCTTGAGGAGCTCAGAACATACATCAATAGGGTGTTTGCAATGATCTTAATTCTTGTTATAAAATGACAATTAAAAGAAAATAAACATTTTAAAGTATGGAAGCTATTTTTGCTCAAACAATATAGAAGAGATGCAGGCAAAGTAAAAGACACACAGAGGATTTCTTACAAACATTTCTACTACTAGAACGACTGTGTGTGTTCTATAAAACTTTCATATATATTTACTTGTAATAAACCTGTAGGGGTCTCGTTGCTACCTTCAGATTTCTTCAAACTGGGACAACTGGGAGGAAGTTTGCCTCTCAGTCCTCCCTCCTTCCCTAAGCATGGAGGTTTTTCTTTTCATTTTTTTCTTTTTTGAAAGGGAGGATGCTCTACTTGCCCCTTTGCTCCTACTTCTGGTTGAGGTATTTTTCCTTACCCTAAACCACCCTGACCAGCAAGAGTCAGACATCCAGGGAGTTCCCCAGGCTAAGCCCAGTGGAATGAGGCAACAGGGCCAGGGTCATCCAACTATTGTGAAGTGGAGAAAGGAAATTGGGGTTTGGGGGTGTGTGGGACCAAACACAGGTAATAATATCCCAACACATTATTCTGCCATGCTATGGTTTGTGCAGTGTTTATACACAACAGGGAAGACAGGGATGAGAAAAGCCTTAAATAAAAGATACCCCATAAGAGATAGAAGAAGGAGAGAATAAAATGATACCATAGCATAGACAATGATTACAAATATTTTTCTCCTCTCTCACTTTTTGCTGTCATGCCTGGAGTCTCCTCTGTTGGTTGTATAATTAGGACTGACATCACTTGTCCTTTGTACCATTACGTGCATACATGAATGCCAAATTAGGTCTACACATATTGCCAAGAGAAATGAGAAAAGAAATACTTTAGAAAACACAGTGATGCATGCTTTTTTCGGTTTGTTTTTGATTTTTTTTTTTTTTTTTTAGTGAATGAAGTCATTTGGATCTGCCCACACTTTGGCATGTTAGCTTATTTTTGGTGCCACATGAGTCAGTGAAGATGAGAATAATAATTTGTTGGAGTGGGTATGATAATGTGTTGTAACGCATTGCCTTGGAAGCAAGGTGGTGTATGAGAGTGTACCATTACGACAGAACAGCGTGGACATTTATGGACTCCAGAAGGAATTTGTATGTTCGGATTGATGAAGCGAGAGGAAATCTCTTTTAGGTTTCTGTTCCAAGTACTATATGGGGTGGGGGGAAGAGGACAGAGAGGAGACGGAAGAGGAGAAGAGAGGACAGAGGAGGGAGAAAGAGAGTAAGGAGAAGGTCCTAACATTGCTATTGTAGAGGGAGTGTGAGGAGAATCAAGGCTGGAGATCACCAGCCTCTGTGCCAGTAGTCAGGCGTGAGGGGAGATTCCAGCCTTGGCCATCTAACAGCTGAGCTCCCTGCCAGCAGCCAGAGTCAACAGAGTAATGTGCGATAAAACATCCAGAAAGGCTGAGGGCCAAGCAGGAGGATGCAGAGGCCTGAGAGCTTTAAAAGACATGGAAAATACTGACAATCTCAAAGCTGAGAAAGATCATAAATCTGAATAGAAAAATCTCAGGAAAAGATCCAAGCCAAAGAAGCAACTCATCTCATCGTAAAACTTAAAAGGAGGTGATGGAATAAAGATTTCTATAATTTAGAAAGGAAAACAATTCTTTAAAAAGGAAAATATATATTTTATATCCGGAAGGCAGAGAAACAGGTTTCATTTTTGATATTTTTTTTAATCTTTTTTTTTTCTCTCTCCCTATGCATATTTTTCTCTGTCAGCATCTGGCCTCACATAAAACAGCTGCTTACATGAAACTTTTGGGTTGTAAATCTTCTTACTGAGGACTCTGCAGCTTGCTATTCAGATCTAGGTAGCACAGATAACTAATCTAGTACTAACATCACCAAAAACAAAGTAACATCCTACTGAGTCGGTCACATGATTGCCTTAGTTACCTGGAGATGACTTCTGCAGGCTTTCTGAGAGGTTTTCTGAATATTCACAAGTACCTTCCTCTCAGTTTGGTTTAATACTGAGAAGTAGATGGAAAAACCACCTTTGGGAACTGGTACGTCTTGATCTTCAGATTTTCATACCTTCAAAATGTCCCTGCTGTATTTTCCAGTGAACAATCACAATTATAGCCTACCAGTGTCAGCCTGACCATGATGGATGAAGCCAGCCATCCGTTGCTCTGCACATGCTGAGGATTTAAAACCTGAGCAGCAGATGCAGTTCTGGATGCTTCCAGAATCCTCTTTCTGTTTGTCTCCACAGCTCCTGCTTCCAGCCTTGGCTTCCTGCCCCCTTCCTCTTCTTGGATTTTTACCCTGGATTTTTATTTTTCTATATCTTAGTTTGGAATACATGATCATGTTACTATATTCTTGGGCTTCCTGGTCAGATCTTGGTACTTCACACTCTTGGAGTTTCTAACAACTTTGGATTAAAGATATTTCCACTGCTGGTCAAGCCAGATGGAACCTGCAGCTTTGCCAGAGAAGAGGGATTAAGAAAGATTTAAACCAAAGTAGTACCAATTTCCCTAAACACATCTACTTTTGATGAGAGCATCTGAGAGGCTAATGGAAAAAATAGGATAAATGAAATATATTTTATTCAATAATAAAGGTAGAATTTTATTTTCCTGATAGCTAAAATACTTCTTATAATGCCTTCCTAATAATGAAATATGTATTCTTTCCTCCTCTCCGGCAAGACAGACACATTAGAACAAATGCAAGTAGCTGTCATCTCCTTCTCTAGAGCAGTAAGTTTAGATATCTTGAAATTTATTGGAGACTTTATGTAGAAAAGCAAATTACTTTAGATCCATTGAAAATATCCTCTTTCAGAGAAGGTCGATGGGAGGGCTACCAGAATTATCAAAGGTCACTTTTTTTAGGAAGAATTGAAGGGGGAAGGGTGTCATTAGAGCCTAAGTGTTTTGTGGATTTAAAAGAGAGGAGAGGGAATAAAGAGATGTTGATCAAAAGGTACAAAGTTTCAGTTAGAAGGGATAAGCTCTGATGATCTATTGTACAGCCTGGTGACTATAGTTAATAATAATGTATGTTTAAAATTGCTAACAGAATAGATCTTAAATGTTCTCACTACACAACAATGATAAGTATGAGAGGGGATGAATATATTAATTAGCTTGATTTAATCATTTCATAATGTATGCATATACTAGAACACTACATTGCATACCATAAATAAATATACAATTTTTAATTAAACCTTAACACACCTGAAAACATTTCTGATAGATAGATTCCAAAGAAGGAAAGAAGGATGATGGTTTTAAGGTTCCTGAGATGGAGAATACTAAAGTATCCTACAGAGTACTCCTGAAGTCAGCTGGTACCCATGAGAGAGATTGTGTATAGGAACCAAAAGAAATGCAAGCTAAAGTTTGCAAACTTACAAACCAGAGCATTGAAAGAAGGAGATGAGTTTGATCCTGATGGGAGAGGCCTGTGCAGGTATCTGCAACATCAAGAATCACTGTAGTAGTCCATCAGCAGGACCGGGTTTTGTGGCAAGAGCATGCAGCACTGAGCAGCAATGATAAATGGGTCAGACTCCCTTTTGTAGCTCCACTTGGGCATGGAAGCAAGAGTGACCCTGCATCATTCTGACCGAAAGCCTTCAAAGTATTTCTTTCCTAACTTTTAAATAAAATATTTCTAACATCTACAGAAGATTAATATAATGAACACCTGTGTACTACTAACTAGATTTATCAAATTGTAACATTTGCAACATGTTGATGCAATATTCTTTAAATAAATCATTACTGATATGTTTCATCTCCCTCTGTTACCACCCATTCTTTTCTCTTTTCCCCATATTTGTCATTTCCACCCATGTTTTCATATTTTTACTGTGCATGAATGTCTTTATCAATAGTATATATTATTTTAATATTTAAAAATATGTGTATTTTGCTGGAAACACCACATTTCTCTATGCATATATCATTCCTCAAACAACTTGTTTTTGCTTACCTTTGTTGTTGAGGTTTGCTCATGTTAATATATGTACAATTCTCATAATTGTTAAACATTCCATTTGTGATAGAGTCTGACTTCATTTTTGATGTTTCACTGTGGACAGTTTTCAACTCCCACCACTCTCCCTTACCCTTCTGATCCCCATCTAAGCAAGCTGATAAGAAAGACAGGTGCTCCCTTCTTTGGCACAAATATTCCAGCCTTTTTGTGTGTATGAGAACACTCACTCCCCAAGAAGGTGAAGGGTTGACCCTTGTAGTTAGGAGTTAACCACCAGAGAAACCCCAATCTCCTTCCCCTACACTCTCAAAAATCATTTTTTAACCAGATTAGGAGCCTTCCCTGCTCTCCCCAGAAACCCTCATTATATGAGTAATAAACTTTTCGTATACTCTTGGCAACATAAGTATGGCAACATAAGTCTAGACATTGGATCCAAATTTTGGGTGGGGAAGTCCATCCCTCTCCTGTGAGATGACTACAGTGTTATCTTGCAAATGTATCACAATTTTTTGCATCTATTTTCTGTCTGATGAACAATTAGTTTTCCTCAAAGTTTACATTTATAAAACAATGCAACAATGTATGCTCTTTTGCATGTTACCTTATGGTACAGTGCTAGGTGTTCTCCAGGGTTTATCCCCAGAAGTGGGATCACGTCTTCAAATTCAGTAGATGCTGACTTTCCTAGAGAGTGCCAATTGCTCTTGAAAGTGGTTGTGCCAATTTAAATTCTCCTTAGCAGTTATTAGAGCTCCTATTGTTTCGCATCTTTGTCACACTTTTAAAATTTTTGTTAGATCTGATGGGTGTGAAAGATACTTTATTGTGACTTTAACTTGTATTTCCCTGATTACTTTTAATGTTGAACATCTTTTCATTAGTTGTTGGGCTTCAGGCTTCTCCTTCTGTTAAGTGCCTATTTAAATCCTTTGTCCATTTTTCTATTGACTTTGGATCTTGATTCAAACTGAAAATTTGAAAGTAGTTTTTATGAAGAAATCAAGGAAATTTGAACCCTGACTATACATTTGAAAATATTAAGGAATTACTGTTAATTGTTTAAGTGTGATAATGGTATTGGATGTTATGTTTTTAATACGATTCCTTACCTTTTAAACATACATACTGAAATATTTATAGATGAAATACTGTGATTCTCAGTTTAGAGGTGGAAGGAGTGTAGATAAAACATGATCAGGAATGGATTGTGATTGTTAGAGATAGATGGTTGGTATATGGGAGTCATTATGCTATTTTCTCTACTTTTTAAAAGTTGTTTAGAATTTCTTATAATAAAAAGTTAAAATAAGATTGACCAATAAAAAAGAGAAAGGGCACAAATAAAATTAGGAATAGTAAAGGGTACATAAGGACAGATACACTGAAGATTAAAAGTTAATATTAGGATTGTTACCTTAATTCAATACATTTGAAAATTTAGATGAAGACAATAATCTTATCCAAACATACATGTTTCTGAAATTGATTTAGGAAGAAATAAAGAACTTTACAAAATAATCATTAAAGAATAAATAAGAAATCAAAAGACTTCCTGTCCTCTACCAAAAAGAAACATCATACATTAATTTTATCACACATCTAAGACGTTAATAATCTTCATCTTACATAAACTATCTCAGTGAATGAACATAGGAAAAGCTTTCAGATTCATTTTATAAGGTTTGTATAATATAATCTTAATAGCAAGACAAGACCATAATAGTTCAAGTTAAGAAAATTTTAAGCCAATCTCACTTTTATATAAAATTCAGTATTAAAAAATACATATATATCACAAGTAAGGAGGCTCATCTGAGGGATTCTTGGAAGTTTTACTATTTAAAAGTCTGTTAATGTAATATACTAATTTACAAATAAAGGGATAAATCATTCATATAATTTTTCAATTGATTTAAAAAAAAGCATTTGATAAAATTTCTCATTCATGATTTTAAAAATGTCCACCATCTTTGAGTCTATTATGTCGTACTTGAGGTCTGGGTCAAATCAATACTACAAGTGAGCTCAGCAATTTTTCTGGCATATCAATCTACACAAATTAACAGTGTTCCTCTATATCAGCAATAACTAGATAATGTAATAGAACAAAGATCATATTCCCAATAGGAAGAGACATCTCTCCATGTATCTCTCTATGCCTACACATGCATGCACAAACGCTACATACACACAATTTAATATAAATAGGAGCAATGGTACATACTTTTATTTATTTATTTTTGCTGATTGACATGTCACAGAGCTCTTTACATGTTAGTAAATGTAAATATAATCATCTATTTTAATGATCACATCAAATTATATTGTAAAGGTATCCAATAATCAAAGTTCTATTAGTTGATATTTAGGTTATTTCCAGGTTTATCAATATTATAGACAGCACTGTGTTGAATATCCCCATATAATAAACTTTTTGGATTTGTCAGAAATGTCTTTAGAGTAAATGTGTGGACTCATCTTGAACCATTTAATTATCTCAGGACACAATTTTGGCCACGTTTTTAAATTTTTCAAATTAATCACTGTGAGTTCTACCACTTTATTACAAAGAAATCTAGTGTGTCTATTTTGAGAACCTTCTGTCATTTCTTTACATGTCTGAGAACCCAGAGATTTGGTCAGTTCTGCATTCTACGTACCAGGCTGAGAGATAATTGGAAAATCTGATATGGCAACTACCACCTTTGTATATTTAGCTGCTTCTGGGCATTTAAGACTGGTCCTGCCCATCTCTTGCTAAGGTTTTCTTTCTCCATGCACCTAGTCACTGGTCTTCTTTTAGTTCTTAGTACAAACTGTGAGCTCTCCTGCCACAGAGCATTTGCTTTTCCCTCTGTCTGAGTTGTTCTCCACCTCCACCTCCCTCTCCTGATCTCTTTGATAGGTTAACTCCTATTTATTCATCACACCTTAGTCTTAAGTACACCTTTCTAAGGGAAGATTTTACACTCATTCCCTGGCTATATTACCCTTAAACACAAACAAGAAGGGCCCCTGCCCTGGCCTCATACTTGAAAGGGCCCTTTATATCACACAGACACACACACACACACACACTTTTATTAAATAACCAGGCGCCCCTGTCACTTGCGATCTTATTTTGCACTCAGCATTAGTACGGCACCACCTATAATCATAAATATCAGCTCTGATTAGCCAATACCAACCAGAATGCAAGAAACACTCCTTCAAATATCTTGTCCTATGTTCCTAAAATAAAAGGTTTCATTTCATTCATATTGTGAACGTTTATGTTATGCTGCACCTTACATTGAAGATGGAAATAGCTAGGAAACGTGGGGAGAATTTTAGCCATAAAAATGCTTAGCTAAGTAAAAGTCAAATTAATTAGCTTGTCAAGTCCTTCCTCTCAGATTCCATGAATGCAATAGAGTCTTACATAAGTATCATTTCCTGGTAGTGTACGGAATCCATTTTTTTTTGTTTCTCTTTATATTCCAATTTATGGTTTGAAAGTAGTTATGAATTAGCACTGTATTTGCAAAAGTTGCAAATGGTAGCTGAGGAACATTTTGCCATGTTAAACAGTTCATATTATTCTTATCTTGCATACATGTAGATCTAGATACACAGGAAGTGCAATACAAATGTTTTTATGTCGGTAACTAGGAGGATATTTAATATTAGAATTGTAAGTTTTTAATTTTATAAGTTAAGATAATTTAATTAAATTCAAATTAAACTATTTCAGATTTAAATATTTTTATTTAAATATTTGATATGTAATCATTTTATAATATAATTAATGATAATATCTGCCTTTTAATTTAAATGATAATTTGAATATTTCAGAAGAAAAATACTGTTTAGAAAGCATATAATAAAAAAGAATTTTAATTTTTCAATGTAATTTTACTTTATTTTAATGAAAATATATTCAATTAGATCATGATTGCCAATAGAAAAAATTATGTGAAAATTTTGATTCAACAACATAATAAGTGGGTTTGGTGAAAAGAAAATAAGAAAATGAATGTTATAAAATAAATATGTAATAATTTAGAAATTACATATGCTGTTGTCTTATTAGTCATTCAAACATTGCAGGCCTATCGACAGAACATCTAGACAGATGCAATAACAATATCAGTCATCTTGGTATTTTACCCTCTTTCAGTCATATAAAAATCAAAAACTTAACATACAAGTTCCAATTTTATATATTTGTTTATGTATAGGAACAAAAATTTTCCATTTAATAGTTTGCTTGATTTAATAACTACTGATACCTGTGGTACCGGGATCTGGGTTTTGTAGCTTTGTCCTGAGCCTTGTGAAGGTTAAGAGCAGGCCTGATCCTGTGAAGGTCAGGCTCTTTGTAAAAGGTGACTGTGGAGTTTTTCCTTCAAAATATTCTTTCTGTTTTAAATTATTTATCTGTTGGACTGTGATTTTGGCTGAATCCTCTACTAGACTGTAAGCTCCGTGAGAGCAGGGACTGTTTCTGTTGTTGCATAAATTCTCCAGAACCTGGCTGGCTGAGAGTAGGCACTTACCAGATAATTAGGAAGGGAAGGACTGATGAATGTTTGCCTACTCTTGTGTGGTGCTCACTAACCTAGATCCCTTCTGGCACCATAGTGCTGTTCCATTGCCGGAGCCAGCCAGCGACGTGCGGAAGCTGGAGTTCAGGGGTGAGGATGAGAAATAAAGAGACAAACAAAGATGGGAACGG
>VBSM01001562.1:25551154-25590119 GCA_008086735.1 Cheirogaleus medius | reverse complement strand
GTCACGAGGACCCCAGTGTTCTGGGCAGCAGCCGTACCCCAACTCTCCTGTGTTTGGGACAGCTTCCGACATTCCATCCCAGTGCTCCATGACCATGGCTCTTACTTTAGACACATATACTTGGGTAACCTTACCATAGCAATATTACAAGGTGATTGGATTAGAAAGAGATTTGAGCTTTAGGAATATGTAGCATTAGAACAATTTCTTCTCCCAGAACCCGCAGCTCTTGTGTTGAGACCAAGTCATTAACCTAGAGTCTCCTTCTTGGCAGCAAAACTTATTAAGGGCTATTTGACCTACCCCGGCAGGTTTCCTAATTTTGACAACCACAGTAGATTTGTGGTAGGCATTACTTATGTTTACTAATGTCCAATTCTCTATTTCTGAGTAGTTGGAGAATTAAACTCTTTTACTTCCTTGATGTTAGATATAGACATGTGACTCCATGGCTTGTTGTGGTTAATGAAATGTGAGTAAAACTGACATGTATCGCTTTAGGGCCAAAGCCCTCAATTGCTGATGTTTAACTCTTCAGTCGTTTCTTCTCTTGCTGAGAGGATTGCAGAAACTTGTAGTGGCATGGTTGTGCCTTAACATGGTAGAGCATTTGTAAATAAATTTTAAATCTTAAAGCACAATTCACTCTTAGTTTTCAAAATAGTAAAATATTTAATATACTTCAGAGTAAGAAATAGCTTGCATCAGGAATGTTTAAAATATACATTAGAGGATGGGTTATTTATAAATTTGGAATAAGTCATAAGGTAAAACCAAATATGTTAATTAAAGAAAAAGACTGAGTAACTCCTAAAATATAGATTGGGCTATAAAATTTAAAGTCTATAAAATTTTTCAAACACTTAACACACACATACATCTACATATACATGTATAAAATTTGGTAGTTTTAATACCTAGGATGATATTTATACAATGTTTTTATAATTAGTAAGTAGTTGTATTAGTTGCCAAGGCTGTTGCAACTAAGTACCACAGACTGGGTGCCTTAAATCACAGAAATTTATTGTGTCCATTTTGGAGGCTAGAAGTCCAAAATCAAAATTTTGGTTCATCCTGAGGGGAGAATCTGTTCCAGGCCTCTCTCATTGGTTTATGTTATACATGGTGCTCTTCTCCTTGTGTCTCTTCACATCATCCTCTCTCTGTGTGTGTCTTTCTTTCCCTTTTTATGAAAATACCAGTCATATTGGATTAGGGTCCACTCTGATGATCTCATTTTAACTTGATCACCTCCATAAAGACCCTGTGTCCAAATAAGATTACATTCCGAAGTGTTGGGATTAGAACTTCAACATATATATTTGGGGGGCACAATTCATCTAATAACAGTAGTTCTTTGTATGTCTTCACTTATTGAATCAATAATTTATTGAGAGCCTACTGTGCGATAGGTACCAAGTTAGGTGCTGGGGATACAATGGTGAAAATATACAAATGTGGTGTTTGACACGACGCAGCATGTGCTCTAGTGGGAGAGACGAACATTAATTAGAAAATGCCACAAACAAATCTAAAATTCTTATCAAAAGTACTATGATGGAGGGAAGAGACTAAAGTAGGGACATTTTACCTAATCAGAAAATTCAGGGGAGGTTTCCTTGAGAAAGTGGATTGAATTGAGATCTGGAGGATACCCCTGAGTGAGTATTTTCTAGATTAAATGAGCAGCATATGTAAATACTTTGTGATGGTTTGGAACAGAGTTGAGTACAGAAAACTAAGTCTAAGCCAGTGTGTGTGGAGGAGAAGGAAGATGATGATGGTGTGAGATAATGTTAAAGATGGGGAGGGGGCAGGCAGACCCCATGAATTCTTGCATGTCACTTTATTCTAATAAAGGCACTTAAACTTAATTAGTTGTCATTTTAAAAAGGTTTCTCTGACTTCAGTGGAGACAAGTATAAAGCATGCAAGAACACCGGGGGCAACATTAAGGTATTAACCCAGGTGGCAATTATTCTGGCCAGGGTTGGATTGAAGGCAGTAGAGATGGACAGAAGGAGATATTTAACAAATAAAATTGACAGGACTTGATATTGGATTGGAAAGAAAGATAAGATACAATAAGATAGTATATAGAAAGATGGTGGTGCCATTCTCTGAGCTAGGAAACGTTGATTTGATTTGGGAGAAAATACCATAAATCCAATTTGGGATTTATTGAATACATGAGGTAATTTTGATGATCTGAGAGAAGATGTCAAGTAGCTGGATATGTGGTTCCAGATTTCAGAGAGCATACCTTGAGAGTGAGAAGAGAAGAATAGCCCAGTATTGAAATTTGAGGAACTTCAAATTTTAATGATCTGTTAGAATAAACCACAGGAGAAATGCCAGTAGAGTAGAAGGAAAAAACCAGCTGATTTTCAAGGAAACAAAGGGAAGAAAGTGCTTCAAGTAGGAGTGTGTGGTTAAGAGTACTAATGCCGCTAAGACTTGTCCAAGAATACAAGCTCCATAAGAGCAGGGATCTTTGTTTTTTTCTCTGATATGTCCCAAGTACATTTTTCTAGGATATAGTAGGTGCTCATAAAATAATCATCATATATTGTGATGGTTAATTTTATGTGTCAACCTGACAGGGTTAAGGGATGCTCAGATAGCTGGTCAAACATTATTTCTGGGTGTGTCTGTGAGGGTGTTTCTGGGTCAATAGGCTAAGTAAAGAAGATCACTCTCAACAATGTGGATGAGAATAGGACCCTTGAGGGTTGGGAATAGGACAAAAAAGCTGAGGAAGGCAAATTCTCTCCTCTCTTCCTGTGCTTGGACATCCATCCTCTCCTGCCCTCAGATATTGGAGCTCTGGATTCTCAGGCCTTCAAACTCCAAGACTTATCCCAACACTCCCTCTCCCACAACACCCACCCATCCTGGTTCATAGCCTCTTAGCCTCAAACTGGGAGTTACACCATCTGCATCCCTGGTTTTCAGGGAATTACACTGCTGGCTTTCTTGATTCTCCAGCTTGCAGACAGCATGTTATGGGACTTACTCAATTTTTATAATTGTGTGAGTCAATGCCCATAATAAATCTTCTCTTATCTATCTGTCTGTCATCTATCTATCTATCTATAATCTATCTATCTCCTATTGGTCTGTTTCTCTGGAGAACTCTGACTAATATGAATGTTGAACTAAGTAAGATGAAGACCAAACAGTGCCCTTTGGACTAAACTTTGTGAAGGTGATCAGTGAGTTTAGGGGTTGCTTTTTTGATGAAGTGATAGATGTGGGAGTCAAATTGGAGTGGTTGAAGAAAAAATCGGTTATGTGGAAATGGAGAAAGTGGTGAATATAGACAACTCTTCTAGTAGGGTTGGTTGTGATGGGGATATGGGGAATATGGGGACAAGGAAAGATTTTGATTTTGCTTAGTTTTATTTTTCAATAGGAGAGTGTCTAAAAACTTGAACAAAGGATTAAGTTGGGAGTGGGTATTGAACATTCCATACAGAGAAGGGAAACTATTAGCGTGTATTCATAAAAAAGTAGTAGTAGTAGATATGTAAGCACACACAGAGGCATTGGCCTTATGTAGCTGGAGGGAAATGTTCTCAATTGCATTAGGAAGAAAGAAAGTAGAATAGGTGTTGATATAGGGATACTATATGTTTAGCAATACCCATCAAACTGCTTATTTTTTCTCAGTAAAGTTGGTGATGTGATTATTTGCTAAGATAAAGAGAGGTGAATTGGGGAGAGGGGCTAGATGTTTGAGGAGAGTGAAATCAGTTTAAATAGTTGTTATGAAAAGGGAAAAAGTTGAGAGACACTAAAGAGACACTAAAGTAATTGAAAAGTACTGGAAGTCCATTTGAGATTAGTCATTATTAATTTATAGAAAATATATCTGCTCTGTTTTGTAAGGGTAAGGATGAGACCATCTAAAAATTTCTGCTTTACAGCTACAGAGATAAAAATGAATTAGAAAATACCAGCTCTACCATTTATTCTAGGCTCAAACAGCATAGACTAGTGTTTGTTTATACTTCCCTATAGACTTAATATATTTCCCTAGGCAAAAATGGTAACTCATTCAATTTGAAAATGAATTTTGAATGTTTGCTTAAGGAATTTATTTATAGTACATTGATATAAATATATGCTTATTATCTTTTTGCTATTTGGCAAAATGTTTTTATTTGACCATATATTTACATGAGTTTAAATTCACTGGTGTTAACAACATATATGAATTTGAGTCAACAAAATGCTTTGTTCTTGTCAGTATGACCACTCTTTCAATTATGTACTCCTATATGTTGGAGTTGATTTGATTTAGAAAACTGATTTGTTAAAGATTAAATTACTACTAAATCCATATCTAGACATTTGACAAAATGTCTAGTAGACATAAAATCACAGCATAAAGCAAACTAAGAGAAACTGAACACAGTATCATGCAAATGAGTTAAGATGCTTTAAAATTGATATTCATTATTCATTTTCAATAGGTAATAATCAGTTAAATTGGCATGCCACCTTTTACTTTTGAACATATTAATTTGATAATGTTCAGCTCCATCTACAAAATAAAAGTAAGATAATCTAACATTTGGTCAATTTGTTCTTTTATTATACTATCTGTATGTATTTTATTCTTTTCAGAAAATACATGCTTGAGCAATACAATATTTTAATTATACATCAAAATGAAACATTGAAAAAATAAGCATGTTATAAACAATTTTGTTTTATATTGTTGATTTTTATGTAGTTGATTTTTACATTTTAAAGTTAGCCAACTTGAATTCATTGAAAATAAAATGTTAAGAAATCGATCGTGTTTTAGTAAAGAGAAATTACATATAAACTGTGTTTATTATTCTTAAAGGCAATGTCCCTTCTGGGGGATTTATTTTCCAATACTAATTATATTGAAGGTAATTAACAAATATTTGTTCACTAAATCCGTTTCTTGGGCTTTAAATTTTCACCAATAATTTGTTATTATTAAATGTTTTAATGATGATCTCCTATTTACTATTTCTACGTATGGTAATTTCATAGGGTATAAACATTGCATTCTGAGATAGAATATAGAATGTAAAATGTAGATAATATCTTAGATAATTTAATCAGATAAAATTTGGAAAGGGCCATAATTTAGCTATGTTTGTAGAGCTCTTGTATAGTTAATCTATTGTTTAGTGCTTATGATTAGAGAACATTGTGCCAACAGGGAACAGTAGAAGGAAGAGGTAACAGTTTAATAGTCTCCACTGGATAATCACCAATAATCCAGTCTACTTCTCTGAGGTCCACACATCAAGTAGAATGAGTCACTCATTCTGAAACAAAATGAAAAAAAAAGGTTCTACAATTGCCATTTCCCCTATTTTTCTAATGCAGCTCTTGCTGTTTATGTAAACATACTTTGTGTAAACACTCTGGTAATTGCTGTGATTGTTTGAAAGACTTATCTACTCTGGCAAGGATGTGGATTCCAGGTATATGATAAGAGGCATTGGACACTTGGGTTGCTTCCACGTTTTAGCTATATGACTAATATTGCTTGGAACATGCGGGCGAAGATATCTGTTTGAGGCCGGTATGCATGATTTTCTCATTTTTCCTTCGAAATATCCCAAAACACTTCTACAAATGTAGACGTTTTACAGGTCTTTCTTTACTCACCTCATATATCATTACCTTGTCGTAGTCTCCTTTCAACTTTTTGTCTTACCCAGTTTCTTCTTCCTCTACTTTTGAGAAGTTATGGTGGGTTTTTTGTTTTGTTTAGTTTGTTTTGCAGCATAACTCCTTACCTTTTATTTCTTTCTCCACATCACATCTCACTGACCCTAATTCAGATCAGGTCCTCTCGCTTCTATGTACCAATAAAAATCTGTGTACAACTTCATTATTGCAGTTCGCTTTGTCTTGTAAAATGTTTGTTTACTCAGACATTCCACCATCAATAATTCTGCTTCATTTTCCTTTGTATTCCCAGTGCTTATCATGTTACTTCTCTGAATATTAATACCTTTTCTACATCCATGTATCTGAGAGAATTGAGAGTCTTCTTAGTCATTCACTGAAACTCCTTGTGAATATTGCAAACATTTTTTTCATTTGTCTTTTAATTTTTATTATCGTGTCTTTGGCTGTACAGAGAATGTTAATAGTCATGAAGTCAAATATGTCAATGTTTTCCATAATGGCTTTTTGACATTTTCATTTAGGAAGATGGTCCCTATATGAAAATTATGAAAATGCTTTTCTGTATTTCCTTTTAATACTTTTATAATTTTTGTTTTCAATCTTGCTAACAACTATACATTTAGTCAATGGCCATTTCAATTAAAGTACTATTGGACATTTTAGTGTCCTTACTGTTTGGCAGTTACTTAGGGAAAAGAGGTTGGAAACTGACCATTATAGGGAAAACTTCAGTTTTCCTGTGACTCAGAACTTCTGGAGAAATGGAAGCCTAGTAAATTTATGGGAGTATGTATGTAGGACTACTCCTGGGATATAAAGTGTCCCCCATATGCAAGATTGTAGGGAATATAATTTTTGCTAATGGGATTAAATTCACATATAGGAAAGAGTGGTTTAATTATTTTTATTCCTGGGTTTTAATAACTTTTGATCTTATTGAAATATCATTGTTTTAATATTTATAATTTCTAATCATTGCTAGTTTATGAGACACTAGTTTGCTAGGGCTAATGTAATAAAAACACTTCAGACTGGGTGGCTTAAATAACAAAAATTTATTTTCTCCTAATTCTGGATGCTAGAAATTCAAGATTAAGATGTTGGTAGGGTTAGTTTCTTCTGAGGCTTCTTTGCTTGGCTTGTAGACGGCGACTTTCTCATGCTGTCTTCACGTGGTCTTAGCTCTGTGTCCTAATCTCTTCTTAAAAGGACACCAGTCATATTGGATTAGGACCCATAGTAATAACCCCATTTTAACTTAATTACCTCTTTAAAGACCCTATCTTCAAATAAGACATATTATGAGGTATTAGAGGTTAGGACTTCAAGGTAAGAATTTTAGAAGACATAATTCAGCTCATAACAGGAATACAATGATAAACCTTGTACCCAGTGAGCTTGCTAATCTTATTAATTCCAACTCCATTCTGCTTTGCAGTGGTTTTCTGCCTAGCTTCTTCCCTGCTTTCTCTGAGAAGCTTAAGAATAGGGCAGATATCTAGAGGGGAAAACCACAGAGAATTGGATTTGTTGCTCTGTGTTGCCCATCTCGCTGGGTCTCAGCCCCTTTAATTACAGGACCCTGACCTCTGACTGCTCTCTGTAGTCCTGTGACATTGTGCTCTACTGGCATCTCTACCTTGTCACCATGGCCTTCTGCCTGGATTCATAGTCTCTGAATCGAAGCCAAGATATACAAACACTTACAGGAGAAAAGTGACTCAAAATTTTGGTTCACTTTTCTATGGTTCTATTTTCTTTGGGATCTTAGTTTTTCAAGTCTTGGTTGCTTTAGCAGCCCTGTGATGCCTCATATATAAATGTGTCTATATAAATATATATATACACACACACATACACACACATATATATGAATATATACACACACATACATATATGAAATCTGGATATTCTAGTGATTTCTGATAGAATTATTATCTATCTCAGGATAGCTTAAAACATGTTTTCCATGAGAAATTCCATTTGACACTGGAAATTTGCCACCATTTAAAATATCAACTCTCAGTTAACCTAAAAACACCAACTTCCCAATGTAAATAGAACATGAAACTAAGATAATTTCTTTAATTGCCAAGTTAAATGTCAGTTCAAATATATTATTCTTAAGAGACTTAGTTGTTACCACCATTATAGAGCATATGAGCATTTTATTCTATTTAAAAGGAAATTAAAAGTTCCTGTGTCTTTCCGACCAAGTAATTTAGTTTTTAGTACATATACTGAGAAAAAAAGGAAGTAAAAAATAAGATTTTTTTTCTACAAATAGGAAAATATCTAGAATGTAATTAAATAATTTCTCTCTAATAATATTTAGCCATAAAGTTTTTAGAGCAGGATATTTACCACATCCAGCACATATTTAGTTATAAATATTAGCCCTTTTATCATTACATATTGGAGTTAATCAGATGAAAAATTATACATATTATGACTAAATCATTTTTGCAATTTAATGTTTAATGTACTCTTTGTTGAGTAATGGAGGACACCAATATTGTTTGCTTATTAATAGAAGTCACCAATTTTATTTTACTTGCCATTGTTGACATTGATTAATGACCATTATTAACACAATTGAATTTATACATGAAATTCATCTTCTGTGGATCATTTAGGATCTTGGCCAGTCATTTTGCAAGAAGATTGAGATTAACCAGTCATATTTAGGTTGGCAAATCACCACACATGAATAGTATTGTTTTTCACTTAGAAACAGTCTATTCCACACTAAGCATACATCTTCCTATTATTTTCCTCTTTACAAAATTTCATTCTACTCAAGAAGTTGCTTCAGTTTCCTGTCATAGTCTTATAGTCTTGTGTCATTTCTTTGATAATTTCTGCCCTTTTGATTTCTCTGTTATCTTTTTGTGGAACTCCTTTTAGCCAATGTTAGTCTTCCTGGATTAATTCTCTAATTTATTTTTTTCTCATGTATTGTTCACAGGTTTTTTTTTTTATTCTACAGTTTGGGAGATTTCTTTGAATTTATTTTCCAAACCTTCTAAATTTTTCAGTTTGGATATCATGTTTTTTATTATTTAATGCATTGTTTTTCCTACATTGTTCCTTGAATTCTTTTCCTATTTCCTAGATGCAACATTATATGCTATTTAGTAATTACTTAGATGATTTTCCAAAACATTACATTCCGTTGCCTGCCTAGCTTCTGTTTCCTATGAATGCCTTTGTTGTTTATTCTTTCTCTTTCATGTTATAGACATTTCCTTAGTTGTTTGATTATTCTTGGCTATCCATAGAAATTCAGAGCAAGCCATCAAAAAGCTGCCTAGAAACTATGTATATGGATGCAACTTGTTCACTGGTGAGTTTTCAACAATATGAATGTGTAGAGACGAAAACTTTTTTACTCAGAAACCCACAAATGTCCGTATCTGTAGGCTTTTTATTTGGATCTAATCATTTTTTCTAGAATAGAATACTTCCATCTTTTGCCTGCTGAATATTTTATTCTATCCATCTCTGCCTACACTCTGGGAGCTGAGTATAATGAAGAGACATAGGGTTCTCAAAATTCTATGGGTAGATTCTAACTTATTCCTCCTGTTATCAGTGCAGTGCCTCGTCCTTGAGCTCTGCTTTGTCTGGTGTTTTCTGAGTCTAGAGATGTTCTGGTTCAACTTTTGTAGGTAATGCCTCTCGTTTCATTTGAAGGTAGATAGAGGCTTCATCATTTGGTAGTTCAATGTGCGTTTGGGGGAGGGGGTAGAAAAGTGCTATCTGGATTGTTCAAAAGCTTTTTTTTGATTTTTTACAGATTTTCAAACAATTCCCCTGTTTTTAGCCCCTCATCTCACCCTGCTTCCATGATACTTGGTGCCTTGAATTCCTGAGACCCTCTGTTTTTCTGTGGATGGAAATTAGTTTATCTCTCTTAGGTATTCCTCTCAAAGATCTTTTAGGTAATAGCAATCCCTGCTTTGCTAAGGCAGATTCAACTCATTCAGTTCACTTTAGATTCTCAATTAATTTGTTTAATTTTCTAGTCCACTATTGACTCATATCCTATTCTCTTTGCTCCTTTGTGTTTGTACATTTTGAGTGAGAGGTTTGGAGGTTGATGAAAAAATAAATGCATGTATTTTTCACCATGTTAACAATAAATCTATCTTCATATTACTTAGCTTTATTTCTTACCATTGAATTCTTTATTAATCCACATTTTGTATATTTGGTTAACAAATACTTATTGCATTTACTGATGCCAGAGCTGTGCAAGATAGACTGGATATGCTGTGAGGAAAATGGATGGCATTTTTATCTTCATGGGGCTAACAGTCAAATAAGAGATAGACCTTAACCAAATAATCTTACAATTAAATTAAAAAAAATAGGTCACGATAGAAAAATGCTGGTGGTAATAGACAGTTTTCTTAATGAAGTGATATTTGAACTGAGATCTTAAAAATGCATAGAAGTAAATCAATTGAAAGTAAAGTAGTGGAGGTAGTAGAAAGTATTCCAGAGTAGGAAGAAACAAGTGCCTAGAATCCACAATGCAGGAGGAAGAATGACACATTTGAGAACCTGAACAAAAGCTTCACCCAAGACAGTAAAGGAGAATCCAATTTAAGAGCAAATTTTAGAACTAGGCAGCGATCAGATCATAAACGATCTTGGACACCCGTTAAGAAATGTGGTCTTAATTCTAATGGCCTTTAGAAGGTTTTAAGCAAGGAAGTTACATGAGAAGATTGGGTTTACAAAAATAACTTCAGCTGCAGTATGGGGGATACACTGGAAGGAAGCAAAAATTGATACAGGAAATAATATATTGCCATGATGCATATTAAAGAAAATAGTAATGAGGGTCGGCGTATTATCAGGAAATAAGAGAATGAGATAAATTTAAGAGGTTTTAAAAATAAAGCTAGATTATTGAAATTGATTGGTGAATTGATTATGGAACATAGTAAGAGGTAGTTAGTCAAAATGATTCCTAGGTTTCAGATTTGTATAACTAGATGATGTTGGTGGCATCTATTGAGACAGGAAATGCAAGGGGAAGGCCAGGTTTGGGGTGAAAGATTATGAAATTCTGCTTTAAACAGTGTTGTTTTGGTGCATGAAATATCAAGTGGTCAACTGAAATATGATCTGGAACTCTAAAGAGAGTTCTAGATTGGAGGTCCAAATTTCTGTACTATGTGGATAGTAATAAAAGGTGTGGGCATGGATTCAGTCACTTGGTAAGAGAGAAGAGAGTGAGGAGAGCAAATGCCTAGAACTCTTCAAGAAGAAACTCTCACCAGTAAAAAACTTGTAATTTGATATAAGGATGAGACTCTAGTTAAACTTCCAGCCCCTACTATATAGAGCCTGGCACATAGTAAAAACAAATGTGATTGAATTGCACAACAACAACAAGATAATGAAAATTCATTTTAAAGCTCTTTAAATTCATTGTTCTCATGTGGTTTGCAAAGCATCCTCATCATCAACCTTCTTTTCCTATTTAAATCTTATCCACTATTCATGATCAAAGAGCATAACTGTTATAAAATCTCCCGCTATATCATTTCTACGAAGTGGTTACTTCACCTTTGAAACCATAGCACTTTATTGGTATCTCTGTCATGATACTTCTCTCTTCTTTTTATCTTAGTAATTTATGTGTAAGTCTTATCTCTCTTTCTATACCATATGTTACTTGAGGTTGAGAGCTAAGTCTTTTTTTTATATTTTGTGTTCTACAACATCTGTCTAGCACAATGGCTGACACGCAGTAGATGGCCAATACATGTTTATTTAATAGCTGCATGAATGCATCATCATGCTCAGACATCAGTCGCTGTAACAACCCATTTGCAAAATCCCAAGTCACAGGATAATAGCCTTATCATACCCTCAGAGCAATGATGCACAAACTTTTGAGAAATCTCACACTCTTTCGAATCTCTGTGGTCATGTTATATACTACCTATCACATTTTTTACATAGAAGAAAGTAGGCTCATGCAGTGGTATTTCAAAATGGATTTGTTCTTAAAGAAATACATCATAAGCCAACATTAGATTTTTATTTTCTTTAAATTATCAGTAAACATGTAACATGAGAAGCAAAAAAGACATTTAGAGAGATTATTAATGTTTGTGGTGTCCAGATATCCCAGGTGGATGGGGTTTGTAATGATATTTTGAAGATAGCCAAAGATAAAAGTTCCATAGCTTTCTGCAGGAGATTATATATCACTAAACATTTTTACTATTGGTAAATTCCTTATGTTGAAACTAATGTTTTTAATGTAATTGTCATCAAATCCATAGTGAATATTCAAAACTCTTGGTCAGCACCTTCCTTATACTTCTCAATTATTTGAAGGTAGTTATTAAGTTGTCCCTAGTTAACTTGCCTGGAGATTATATAGCTTCAAATTTTCTTATTATGTGCACCTTATTTTCCCTCTTATTATTTAATAAGTCCACTGTTGGCTATATCCTTCTTACATATCCTTCTTAATTTGTTTTAGGAATGTTTTATTACAGTGCATTACATAATTATCCTACACCAGTAGTATTTATAATTGCCTTTCAAATTTCCCAGGAATATTCAATAATTAACATCATTAAACTGTAAATTTTAAAAGGCAAACTTTTCATTGTTAAAATGACTTGTAACTTTTTTCACTTCTCTATTTATAAACAAACAAAGAAGACTATAGTATTTGTCTTGCAAAATATTTTGAATTAAAAAAAAACCCTTCAAACAGCAATCCATAATGGAGGTTAATGAAAACTGTATTATTTTCCCCTTAGCTATCAACAACTAGTTTTGGCATAGATTATTGGATTTATAATTAGATGTAATTTGACATAATTAGTTGGCTATAGCTCTTAATTATGGTATACCTTTTCCCATTATGGCCCCTGTAGCAGTAGCTTAGGATAAACATTGATGATCTCCCTTGCTGGTGGGACTAGCTCTATACCCTTGGGTTATTTGTGTGATAATGAGAATGAGATTTCAGAAGCATGACAGACGGTCTAGGCATGAAATACTGTTTTGGCACAATTCCCTTCACTGCTTTTCAAAAATGGCAGCTAATTCCACCAAAAAAAAAAAAAAAGGTTTACATGGACTGTAATTTAGTGTGGTTTTCTATTGGGAGGAGTCTAAGGAAGACATAGGCAAACATTTAAAACATTGAAAAAGTCAAGTTTTCATTAGAAATTTCCTGGGATCTTAAATATTAAAATAAGAGTTATCTAAATTTGCCTTGCTGAAAAAATTAACTCACACATATACTTGGAATCTCTTTGGGAATTGCACAATGCTGTTTCAGCTTTACTCTAAAAATCTTTTCTTAAAAAGATTATGGATGAAATAAGGTAGGACATCTTGAAGCTAAAAGAAAGCAATTTTGTATAATGTTCCCTATGAACAGAGTTGAAGAGATGTCAATTTTCAAAGAAAAAATTTTCAAAGGGGTTAGAGAAGAATTGCCCTTAGCTGTTGAATACCTCTACACATTAGATACAGGGGCACAGATTTTATATGTTACAAAAATAGTTTGATGTTGAAAATAAAAAATATCCACATAGAATATATGATAATTTGGTACTGCTTCTTAGTCCATTTCATAATAGCCAATTACAGGTTACTCAAGGGACATGGATCATGCAAATCAGCTCATATTTCACTGAGTGACTGTTTCTCATGTGTTTTGAGCTATTATCTTCATTACAGTGCAGCACATGAATCCAACTCATCTGTACTGTAATTGCTATAAATCAAGCATTCGTTTGCCATTATTTATTACCTACTATAAAGAGTTTTAATAATATTTAGAGGGCACTGCAATAAAAGCAATCATTTATTGTGTCTGCTTACAGGGTCACTCAAGGTTTTCAACAAAAGCCAATGTCATTTCCTAATCTTTTAATATTCATAAGGTAACATTACTTGCAAATGGTACATTATGATTTATAAATATTTCCTGGCAAGAAACATAAAAGCAACATTATAATCCCTCCCAGAAAAAGCCGTCAAATAGCAACCCGAGATACCACAGCCCTGTGTTCTAAACCTAATCTTGTTTCTCATTGTTCATGTACTTTTGATCATGCCACTTAAACTCAATTCTCAGCTATAAATTACGGAGCATTTGCAGAGTTCTTCTACAAAGGAGGATCCGCATTAGTATTTGAAAGGAAGGTGGTTGTGTTTTTTTCTCTCATCTTCAATAATAATAGCGTAGCACGGTGTGGTAGGGCAGACAGCTTTGGACAAGAAGGCATAAAAACCTAGGTTCAAGTTCTATTTCCATCAATTACTGCATGTGACCTTTAACAAATGAATTAATCTCTATAAGCATCTGTCTGCTTTCATGTAAAATGGGGATAATAATACTTTGTCTACCTATTCTAAGAATCTCTGCAAGGATTATGTGAAAACTACTTGTAACATATAAAGCAATTCAACCATTAGTTGAAAACATGACCTCCTTGTGAGAAAGGTAGAGCTCATTTTCTTCCAGAACACTCTTTGAAAAATTATGTTTTACAAAGACTGAATAAATATAGTACTTTGTACTAATCTATAAGCATCACAGAATCTCAGTTCTTAGGCACTTATATTAAATGCACAAATTATTGTTAAATTTTCTTTGCCATATCCCAGATATTACTTGGGCATTTTCAATGATGGGCAACTCATTGCTCCTGACAGTAACATACTAAATCTGATCATTATCTCTAATTTAGTGCTAAAATCTGTTTTATTTGGGGACAGACACAACAAGCCCAATGTCTCTATGAGTCCCAATGATATTAATATTTGAAGATAAGTGTTATGTTATCCTTAAGTCTTCTCTTTTCCATATGAACTATGTTCAATGTCTTCAATAATTCTTTATGAAACATGCTTTCAAGTTACTGGTATATCTGGGTCAATGTATTCTGAACAACTCAGTTTGACTAACATAATTTCACTCTATTAAAAATACTAAATATCTACTATGTGCCAGAGATACAAAGCCGAATAAGGTACAAAGAGTGCCCTCAAAGAACTCCAGCCAAGCCAGTCTTCATAGTTCTAATTACCTGCAGTACAGCGTAGTCAGCGAAATGTGCTGCACACATGCTCTATGCCAAGCTTTATGCCGGGGCTAGGAATTCCTCAGTGAACTAGGCTGGAATGGTGTCTGCCTTCATCAGGCTTTCATTTTGTGGGGAATAAAGACAAGCAAAGAGACAAATGAACAAATATACCAGGTGGGTGGTATGTTCTGAACGTTTGTGCTCCCCACCCCCCAATTCATGTGTGGAAACCTAATCACCAAAGTGGTGATATTAGGAGGTGGTGCCTTTGGGAGGTGATTAGATTCTCAGAGCAGAGCCCTCATGAATAGGGTTACTGTCCTTACAAAAGAAGCCCTAGAGCAGCAGTCCCAACCTTTTTGGTACTATAGACTGGTTTCATGGAAGATAGTTTTTCCATGGATTGAGGGAAGGGGGTGTAGGGTGTGTGGCCTAACAGGCCACAGACTGGTACCAGGGTATGGCCTGGGGGTTGGGGACTACAGTCCTAGAGAGCTGCCTTGCCCTTTTCTGCCATGTGAGGTTAAGTCAAAAAGACAGCTGTCTTAGAAGTGGGCCCTCACCAGACACCAAATCTGCTGATGCCTTGATCTTGTACTTCCCAGGCTCCAGAACTGTGAGAAATAAATTTCTGTTGTTTATCAGCTAGTCAGTTTATTTTGTTATGGTAGTCTGAACAGACTAAGATGGTGCGGGAGGAAAGAGTGTTTCAGAAAGAAGAAGGGGCATTGTGACAAATATTTAGAATTTCATAACATGTAGCTCTACACAAAGTTTGAGTGAAAAACAATTTTTACAGTTATACATTGATCTATCAATCACACATTTATAAATTTATACTAAAAATTATAAAGATACATGCAATAATTTGGCAACAAGTAAGCTTATAACATTCTTGCTTATAGTGTCAAAAATTTTTGAAAAGTATAAATATTTAGTTACATAGAATTGATAAAATTAATGTTAGTGGTCTATATCAATATTCTTTTCAGTCACTAAGAATTATATATGAGTATTAATATTAGAGGAAATTTATTGTTCATTTCTTAAAACAGGTTACAAAACAGTATATGAAATGGGTTTCAATTTTTGTAAAATAAAATTTATGTAGTTATATACATAGGAAATAGTTGTAAGGACAGACATCATAAAAAGTAATGTGGTTCATCATTACGTAGTGGATATTATGAGTGTTTTAAAACATTTTTATACTTTTATTTTTCACTTTATTTTACTATAGTGAAGATCACGCTAGGAAAATAGCTAACACAGATTAAAAAGTGTCTTTAATGCCAAACAAGGAAGTTTATCTTGGAAGTAATGGGAAAATACTCCAGGTTTTTAAAGCAGGGAAGCAAAACAATCGAATGAATAGCTGAAAGATACTATCTTAACATTTGGCACCAATGTTTCTCATATGTAAGAAATTGTTTTTTGTTTTGCTTTTATATAATTGAAGCTTTTAATAAGCTATTTGAAAGTGGCAGATGAGGTCCGGGAGATATAGCCTGAAAAAAAAAACCAAAAAAAAAAACTAATCCAAATAGAAGCAAAACCATTCTTCATATGAAATTATAAGGAAAGTAAAGGTGAAGGAGATCATAGCTGAGAGAAGGAACATTAAGATTAGATTACGGCGGGGAGAGAGAGACAGAGAGAGAGAGAGAGAGAGAGATTGATTGGGATTGATTAGAAACTATGGGAGAAAGCCAGGATTGTATAAAAGCATGCCTAGTGAGAAGTTTCCACTGGTGGTGTGGCTGAAGTAATTTTAAGCACAGGAATGTCTAATGTTGCATTTTTATTTGCTTGCAATGCTGTGATATAAACCTGTTCAGTCACCCTATACCTTCAGCAGAGTCCAATAGTCTATAGAGCTCGGTGTGAAGGTGTTTAAAGAACAAAGCGTCGGAGCCGTAAAAGGAGTTGAGTATAATTCAGATAGACCTGAGTCATTGCTCCATTTTTCAATTTCTGTAAGACCCTGGGCAAATTACTTAATGAACTACAGTTTTCTGAGTTAACATTTAAAAATTGCTTTAAAAACTGTGAGCAATTATTATTTATTAACTGCTAACTATGTGCCAGACAGTAGTCTAAGGGCTTTGTAGGTATGCACCTCTTTAATCCTCATGATAACCCTATGAAACTATAAACTATTTTTCTTTATATACCCAATGTGCCTCCTGGGCGAAAACTGAGGTTCGTTGAGGTTAAATAACTTGTTTGAGATCACACAGCTTCAAAGAGAAGGAGCCGGGATTTAAACCAGGTAAACTAGTTCCAGCCAGTGCTTGCCTCTTACCTACCCAAGTTGTACTGCTCCTCAGAGGCTGATTGCAAGTTTGGGAGCACTAAACAAGATATATTGCACGCTAACACCGAGTACCATAACTGGCAGAGAGAGATGCTGAGCAAATTTTAGTTATAACTCTTCTTTTTTCTTGAATTAGAAAACTTGTTCACAGAGTGATCAAAAAGAGATTCTGTCAAAAGTCTTAAAGCTTAGATACAATATTCTCTTTTTATTTTCCTGACCAAGCAATAAAAGAATTCCACGAAACAAAGAAATGAAGTTAGATACATCTTATTCTCTCCTGGCAAATTGTACTCCTTTTTTTTTTTTTTCGCTATTCCATTCTAGGATTTTATTTAAGATGAAGACCAAGCTCATTTGTCTGTGGTCTGTTGAGTTTTAATTGGTAGATTTATCAAAGTAGAGTAACAAACCTTATTTCATTTGTTCTCCATGGCAAGATCGACAAGAGAAACATTCTTCACTTCATTTCTGTGAAGGAGGAAATTGAGACTCAGAGAAGTAAATGCCTTGACCAAGACCACCTGTCTAATGAGGCAAGGAATTGTATTAAAAGTCAGGATACCTGGTTCTAGTCCAGAACTTAACTGTCAGAGTCAACATGGTTTTTTCTTTTTAATTTTTTTATGCTTAGCTAATTATACATATATAGAAAGATTGAAACAAAACATAATATGAAATAAAAATTTTTTGCTATAGATATGCAGTACATGTGCACAAAAATAATCAGACAAATTTTCTAAATATAATATATAATGTATATCAAAGTCAAATATTTTTTAATTGTTTTTATCTAGTTACATCAATGCCACTACTCCCATACATTAGGGTAAATGAACAAGAAAGATTACATTTATAAAAAACTGAATCTTAAAGCAGAAGAAAAGGCAAAAACGTGGAAGTGAAAAATCAAAGGCCTAGACAATTCATTAAATACATATTTTAATGACAATAATCTTTCCCCTCTGACCTCTCACACTTCTGTTCAGCTCAAATCTGAAAATATTTAAAATTCTTACTTAAGTATAGTTAAAACCATGAATCATTCTCTGGAACAAATAGACTTTCCATGTCTGCGCAGTCACTTAATAGCTGACAAATAGGTTCTATTAGGCCCTATCTTAATTGGTACTTGAACTTTCTGCCGTAAGCTGATTTGGCTTCTGTACTCCTCCCTGCCTTACCAACTGGAATGGCCAACTCCCTTCAAGCTTACTATACTGTGGACATGTTTCACATGTTTTTGTTTCAGCTTTTTGGACATTTCCCCCATTTGATTGAGGCATTGACTGTGAGATTTGTAATAAATTAATTAGTTCTGAAATCTTCATGTACCAAGATGTTTAGTTTCTTCAATCTTAAAGTCCACTTAATTTCATAAAACCCAGCCTATACATTCTATGAACTAACAACCAACCAAACGACCAACCAGAGTATGGTCCTTGTATATAAAATTATTTTCTCATAGCAGATAAGATACTATAGCAGATACTGGTACCTAGAGAATAGTCTTCCATTGGCTCTCCACTTTAAACATTCATTTTATCCAAGTTACAAAATAACTGATGCAAGATAAAGAAAAAAGGAACTGTGACTTTTATTTCTGTGCTTTCTCAAGCATTTTCCGTTGGTAAATTGCTTACACATACATACGAGGATGCCACAGAGCAGCCAGCCACTGACTTCCTCCAGGATCATTACTGCTCTCCTCTTCAGCTAGACCACCTGTCTTCTCTGCTCAGAGCGGCCAGTCCTACTTTCCCTCCCTTTCTTTTGTCAGGCCGAATGACATCCTCTTTGATTTTCCTTGCTGCGGCGGCATCTATCATGGCATCCTTTATCTCCTCCGACAGGTTTATACACTGTGTGTGCTCAGCTGATTGGGACTTTGTCTACAGTTCACAAGGCACCTGGGCCCCAATCTATGTTGCATATTGTGGTGAAATAGAAGCTAAGTTAGTGAGAAGTACCTTCTAGACATGCTAAAAAAGGCACGTACAACTGTATGCACAACAGTAGGCTGGATGCCAGGGAAACTTTAGACTCTTGGGATGTGACTTTATGAACTACCCACTCTCTCAAAATTAGTCAATTCAGCTGATTCACCTCAGCCTGGAAAAAAATCAACTGGCTATTGATTTTTTTTATTTGTATGGAAGGAAAATGTTTAGCTGATTGAATGAATCTACTCAATTAAAAACATTCTCAATTTAGTGAAATAGTATTGTGTTTTAAGTCATTAAAAGTCATCAGTGGAAAGTACGTGCAGTTACACACATATGCACACACATATATGTATGTATACATATATAGTCTGACACATACTCATTTATCATTTATAAGAATCCTTCATGTTAAAAATAGTTTAAATTTTATGATTATGAGACTTCTAATATTAAAAAATTACATTGAGGTTATATAAACCTAATAATTCCTTTTTCCAATTTTAGGTCCAACAATAAAAATTAAACTTTGATATATATTATTTTTTAAATGTTCAAAACAGCAACACATCTCATTTTAATACTAAAGTACAATTAGGTGACTTTTCCAAAAGAGACCCTTTAATGCTTTTCATATATATTTCAATTAGCAAACTTATTATAATAAAAATAAATAGAATGGGTTACCAAGCAATTCTAGCCCATCAAGTAGAAACCTATTTGAATGAATTAAATAATCCAGTGAAATCTGCAATGAGTCTCCTGTGTGAAGTGTATTTATTTTTCTCAAGTCCATTTTATATTTTGTACTCACTGACATTTGCAATACATGACTTCCCTATGCAACAATAATTTAATGATACCTTATTCTTTGCTTGAAAAGAAAAAGAAATATTATCAGGCAGTATTACAATAAGCTAAACCAATTACCTTCTAAAATGATTTTAATGCAGCCAAAATATGAGTCAATATTTTAACATAGTGAGATTGATTAAGAGAACTATTCAAAGCGGTAAACTAGGCTTCTTATGTGCTACAGTGCTTCCTATTGAGATTCAATTAATATTTTGAAAGTTTTTACTTTATACTGTAGAATTTGAAAATGTCATATCCTAGCAGATTTTGTGTAAAGAAACTAATAATATCCTATAGGCCATTTGGTTGTAGCTGTCACATATACACATTCAAATTCAAGGCATACACTGCAAATGTTATTGCTAAAAGTAACAGACTCCTCAAATAGTTTTAAAAATTGTCCCCATGTCCATAATTCAAAAAAGGTGAAGAAAAAGTTAAACTAATATAAATCCCAGACCTTTTGATAAATTCTGAATCTCAAATTATTAATATGCTAAGCAAAGGCTTGTTAACATATTACACATTATTTTCTTGTAAGCAGATAAGTGGATATTATAAATCAGATACTTATATCCCTCCCCATCTGCCCACCAAGGACAAGAGTAGGTCTGTCATTTAATTCTGCACACAAAGAGTCATGGGCTCATGAGTTAGCATTAGGTGCATTTTTTTTATTTGGGAAATAAAAGAAGGTTAAAACATGTATTTCTTCTTCAACCACTTTTATCTCTTCTCCTTTAGTAGAGTTAGCATCATTTGTTTCTTATTGTCATTTTGAAATCAACAACTGCTTTGTTAGGAAAATTTCAAAGAACCAGAAAAATATTTTTAAAATAAATAAACCAAAATAATTTATTTTAAAAAATAACCTTTCTTTCTTACCTTTGTGTTTGTTTATGCACTCTGAGCGTGATCAATGACATACAACATGACAGACTGGTTAAAAAAGAAAGATGCATCAGTGTGCTGCCACACAGAGTAAAGTATAATATTATTAATATTAGCTTAATTATCACTCCATAATAAGATAGTAAGAAATGCGTGCAACTTAACATTTGGGAAAGATTCATTTTTAGTTACAAAATTATAAGGCCTTTCTTTCTTTTTTTTTTGGCCTGTTGAACGTTCTTACTAATGGGTACAAGTGCTATTTTATGTATTTTCACATCTGTTATTGGATAGCTTCATACTGGCTAGAAATCATTGCTCTTGGAAAAACTAATTTTGTAGCACCAAACGCAGAAGAGTAGGTATCATGATATCACTCCCAGATGGGATCTGAAATTGTGATCTCAAAGAAAAGATACGAGTTAAACACATTAAGATGACCTTCCCCATAATCACAAAGGTTCATTTTTTATGTGCATTTTATGTGCATTGTCTCATTTATTTCCCACAAAGATTGTACAAAGTAAATACTACTACTATTAATCCACTTTAATGTGAGGGACCTGAGAAATTAATTTATATCCATGATTTCAAAGTCAGTAGTCCAAACTTTGTTTGGCCCCTTTCTCCTCCTCACTGTGTATAGTAAGCAAATCAGGACATAGACTATAGTACCAGCAAATGGTATCATACATAGTTGTTAAGGTTGCTGGCTATGGTGCCAGCCTGCCTGGCTTCATATTCTAGATTTGCTACTTATATAACCAGTACTTACCCTTCCCTTGCCTTAGGCAAAATAATAGTCCCTATCATAGGGACATAGTTCCCCTCATAGGATTGTGGCAAAGAATAATGAGGTAGCATGTGTAGAGGCTTTAGAACACTCCTGGCATATAGGATACCCTCAGTAAAATAGGTTATTACACATACAGTCATTCCCTAATCATTTATCAACCTCTCACTATGTGCAAAGTACTTACAGATTGGAAAAATGAGGGTCAGTCAATGTCATTCATTAGAATCTAGTAGAGAGACTTGCACATCACTAGATAAATATCAATAATAGCTATCAATCCATTGCTAAAAGAGTTTAAAGACAGACTAGAGGATGCTTCCTGGATGAGGTGTGTTTAGCCATAATTTGGAAGAATGGATAGGTTTTGGAGAGGCAGAAGAAAGGTGGCTGGAAGTAACTTTTGGCACAGGTAGATAAAACACTGGGACAATCTTAAAATCTCTTTAAAAATTTAGGGTCTTTCACTCCTCTGGAGTAGGTTCACTGCCTGTCCTCTAGACAAACACACAAAACATCTTTCTAGACACACAGAACTAATCATAAAAGAAAACTCTTAAAAGAAGAAAATTGAAGTCAGGCATTTCAATATTCTTATCTCCCACAAGTAGCAGTTTGTACATTAAATTTTTTTTTTTGTGAAGCTGTGCAACTAAGACTTCATTTTGTAATAAGGGAAGGAAGAAAACCAATAGCTACACTCTGAAATTGACCTGCGTGGGATTTTGTTAGAAGAGGCCTGTCCTTATCTAGAGAAGGAGCACCTGGATGCCATGGGTCTTGGTGTCTTATCTCTAGAACATCTTGTCTCTTCCCCTCCTCTTGGCCCCTCTTCTCACTTCGGCTTGTCTTTCAGTTCAGTAATCTAGAGAGGATAATGGATAGACTGCCTGATTTAGTTTGTCCAAAACACCTCATCCTCCTCCCAAACCAGCTGCTCACCCATCCTTGTATTTCTCATGTCGGCCAGATTAGAAACTTGTGTCATCATCAACATTTTCCACTTGCCTGTCTCATAGAGCTGGGCCTTGAGATTAAAATTCCAAAATGTCATAAAGACTGGTGACTTCAAATCCCTATTACTTTACCACTGGACTTACAATGACATTGCAATTGATCTCTCTGTGGTCTGTCCATGTCCCTTACAATTCATCCTAAGTGTTTCTCCAGAAAAAATCTCTAAAGAAAATCATTTTCTCTGCTGAAACATTTCCTAAATTCCAAAGAATTAGGCTTATACCCAGCCTACCACTGAAGGCTTTCTTGAACCAGATCCCAGCCTGATCGAGTCCTAAAGACTCTGTGGACTCAAGTGCTTCTAGGTTCTTCAGCTTATAAAAATTCAGTCACTCTTGAACTTGAATGTGCTGTATATATTTGTCTCTCACTCCTGCCCTCTTATTGTCCATTTTTGAGACTTCAACTTAAGAACAAAATAATCACTCTTTTGAACAGGTTTCCTCTTTTAAATGCCTAACCTCCTCAAAGATCTTCCTATTGGAATTGAACACATCGCTGACTCTCACCAGGAGTTCGTCCTTTCTCTAAATTACCATATCACTTTGTACATATATCTTTGAGGGGGCATTCAGAACATTCTAAATTGTATTATAATCATGTATGTAACATTCTCAATTAGGAACCACTTGTGTTTTTAAAAATTCACTCATTTATTTTGCTTTCCTTGACCCTCCATAGCACCTAACTTAGGGTTTTAAATAAAAAGTTTAATAGATATATATCAAGTGAATGGACAAACAAATGAATAAACCATGGAAAGAGTAAGGATAAAATAAGAAATAGGAACTTCCCAATTTGCCAAAACTAGTTTTCCAAATAGTTTCACTTACTTAGTGTAGACTTGAAGTCTTTTGAAAATTTCATACAAAAACTGCTGTTATGTGTAATAGGAATGGAATAAATAGGCAGGCTTTTGTTAAAAAAAAGTCAGCATTGTCAGGAGAATAGTTCATTGAGTATCATTGATACATGATTTAGCATCATTAAATTTATCTATTGAGATAAATATAATACACCTATGATAAAGTATTTCCAAATTTATAATGTAAGATACCTTGGTAATAGGCTGGGAAGGACATAACATTTTAACAAGATATAAAAACAAATGTAGGGCTCTTTTTAAATTTTTACAGATTATGTTGAATGCTTCTTGCCTAGCTATGGAGAGGTACCTTTAATTGTGTGTAGCAAATAGTTAAGGCTTATTATTCGAATTAAAAGACTTTTTTGACTCACGTGCCTCTAGGTTCTTCAGCTTATAAAATTTCAGAGTCACTCTTGAACTTGAACGTGATGTATATATTTGAAAGAAAAATAATACAGAAATTATGCCATTCTTGTCCTGACAAACACTCACTCTTTGTATGACTGTTTGCCACATACCTATGGGATTATAAGGTTACCGAACGGAAGTGAGGAAAGATTCAGAATCATATACTTTTATTCTATTTGAATTATTTTGAGAGCTAAAAACATCACTGGAATTTAAATCAAAGCCAACATTAATGAACCAAACCAGCTCTGGATGAAAATGATTTTTTCACATCAGATCTCCAAGCTGATTATGCATGTGTGCTATTTGCAGAGATGCAATTCGATTGGCTCCCACACTGAACACTGTGTTGGAAGTTAGTGTTACAGCTGCTTAGATCTCGGATGACTTGTCTCTGAGATCTAAGTGGCTGTGATATTTGTTGACTTATTTGCTCTGATAAAGTAAACAAGATGCCATAAAAAGATTGTTAACACAACTTTTTGCTAATGAGATTTGGGGTCACTTAGTTATTCATTATTCACTCATTGGATTCAGGACTCTGGAAGATAAAGGGAACTGTGTTTTAAAACAACAGGGCAAAGAATTTCACAGGTGATTCTCCTAGATCACGACTTGCAATGTCCTGCCTGAGCTGGCCCCTGCCTCCCTATCAAACCTCATCCTGACCACTGTCCCTCTCACTCTGCTGTGGTCACTCTGGCATGCAGAGCCCTTTCTCTACTTGGGGCCTTTGCACTGAGCTCCTCTCGGGGCTCCCACTCGTCCTGCAGGTCTGCCTTGTGCTAAACAGCAGCCACTAGCACTTACAGTGTGGCTAGTGTGAATTAAGCCGTGCTGTGTTAAATACATGCTGGATTTTGAAAATGTAGTGTCGGTAAAAAATGAATTATCTAATTAATAGCTTTTCATATCAGCTGCATGTTTCAGTGATATTTTGAATGAAATAAAAACATTAAAATTAATTTTACCTGTTTCTTTTTTTACTTTTCATGATAATACTGCTACTAGAAAATTTAAAATTACATATGTGGTTTAGATTTGTGGCTTGCATTATACTTCTAATGAATAATATTTCTTCTATGTTAACTCATATGTCACCTTAGAGAGTTAAATTTGTCAGAAGGCATTTGTTTATTTCTCTTTTTACATTGCTGTATCCACACCACCTAAGCACATGTAAGGCATGAAATAAATATCTGTGGAATGAATTACTGCATTATACATGCAGTAATTAAGAGCTTGGGCTCTGAAATCTAGCTGCCTGGACTTCAATCCTAGTTCTGCTAATTTTTAACTATAACAGCTCAGACAAGGTACTTATTTTCTCACAGAATGGCTGTGAAGATTAAATGAATTCTTACATTCGAAGTGTTTAAATCAGTGCCTAATACATAGCAAGTGCTCAATAAATATTAGCTATGGATAAGTAGTGTTATTCCATTCTGTAGATAGAAATGTAAGATACAATAAGGCTAATCATTTGGTTACTGAGATGGTAAAATGGCAGAGCCATGATTTAACTACTGAACTATATGACCCTGAGATTCATTTTCTCTCTATTACACAAATATAAATCAATACTCAATGTAAATAAAAACCCAAAGTCGATTTTAAGTTACTTCAATAATATAAAGTTAGATATGTGAGTCATGTCTGGCCATCCTGAATGATATCAGACTTTGTACTATAAATTGAATATTACCAATTAAAAATGTGACATGTGATTACAATGATTACTTTAGATAGTATTTATTTACTTTATTAGCAGCAGGCACTTTTCCTACATCACATGTATTAACATATTCAATTCTCACCCCAACTCTGAAAATAGGCATTGTTTATCATCATCCCAATAACCAGATGAGGAAACTGAGGTACAGAGAGTCTAAGTGCTTTGCGAAGGTCACACAGCTAAGAGGAGAAGGAGGTGGAATTCCGACTCAGCTGGTGTGGCGTCAGAGCCTGTGGTCTCCCCTTTCTGCTAGACTGCCTTCTCCTCTCCCATTTTCCGCCTGTGGAACAGTACAAGATGTGTGAGCATTCAGCCTTGTAGTCACTGTGATTAACTCAGAGATAGGAACTGACTTCTGGTATTTATCACTAACAGTACATTTTCTAAGAAAAATTGTTTTTCCGACTCCAACAGTGGAATGGACTGTCTCAGTGTAAATTTTCCTTCCAGAAGATGTCTTCGTAATCCATATAAACTTCACTTAGGCCATCAAAACCTCGGCTGTCCTGAAGACCGTTTCCCCTTAATTGGACTTAAAGCAAGAATAAATTATCCTACATGTCATAACACATCAGGTCCAATCAAGCTCAGGAAGTGACTATTTGCCTCTCTCTTTAGAAGCCCAGCACAATAGATCCTATGGTGATGACACTTTCAATATTTAAATAAAACCAGACCAGGCTTATGATTGAAGAAGCCGTCATCTTTCATTAGAATGGGAAAATAAATCTTCAGTACTAGGCTACTAACATGTTTGAATGGCTCAATTCATTTTCTAGCAGGTCACAGCCAATATCCACTACAGAGCAGCCTTGTTGAAAACAATCCTCTTAAAGAATCTACTATGTCTTGATGACAAAGAGGTGTGTTCTTTCCTTGACAAGAAATGAAAAAAAAAAAAAGAAAAGAAAAAAACCCTAAACCTCTGGATGTTTTTACATTTCAGTGATTTGGACCTGTGTGAGGGGACAGAGGAAGAAAGGGATAAGGAAAAGGCCAGATCACTATCAGCGAGCACTCTGCAGCATATAGCAGAAGCAATTGAAACTGGGAAACCCAGCAGCCGGGGGCAGCCTGGAATAGAGGGAGGCAATGGAATGAAAGTCAGAGGGGCCAGGTTCTGCTCCGATTCCGTCATTCCCCACCTGTATATCTGAACATCTCTCAAACCTTCTCCAAGTCATTATTTATAAAATGAGATGGTTCGGTTAGATCCATAAGCTCATTTTTAACCCGCACACAATCCTTTTGAATCTGTACATATGTCAGAGACTGAGGGAATTCCAATGTCCAAAATCCCGTTCTGATGTTGAGAGTCACAAGGAAGACTCTGTTTCGCAGAACTGAAGATGAGGAACGTGATGCCTTCTGGCAGGTAAAGTAGCAAAATCCACACACTATGGTTGTGGTCAGTCATCAGGGAGAGTCAGCAGGGACAACGCATGTGACTCTGTGGTCGAAAGGCTTGGGTACATTTGAAACTCAGGAGTACAGAAATGGAATATGAAGATGCCTAAGTATCTTGAGACCTAAACATATGTCTTGTCCTTTTTTCTTCTTTTCTTTTGAGAAGGATGTATAAGCACAGAGGGTGCATAGTCAGTCTGAAAAATAGGAAGGGGAAGATTAAATATTTTTGTATTGCTTCGAGTTCTGAGTCTTGGAGGGTGGTGAGAGGCATATCCTCCGTGCAGATGGTCAGACCAGTGTCCAGAGCTTGATGCACCTGAGCACTCCAGTCGTCCTGCTCTGACCCACACTTAGCAGGCATCCTTGGGCACACACGGCGGGAATGCACTGGGGGGGCTGACATCAATGTCCAGTTTGGTCATGGTTGTACTTTTTTACTGGAAATAAGTAAATCTACATTATGAGGGGCTTCCTATGAGAAATGGGCCCCAGGGAACATATGAACCAATTGGCCATTTCAAGTACTCTAGTCTGCCTCATAACTGTATTTCTCATTCTAAATAATTAATTGACATTGTGGCTGAAATATACGCATCTCAGTGAGCTTTATGAATGTGAGCCTGGAAGATGGATCTTTTCTAATGGTGCTGGCAAAATGAGGTTTAAAACCACACACCCCACGTATTCCAGACTTTGTATTCACTCTTCATTTCAAAATGGAAATATCAATAGTTTAGTCTCTATCCTGCTGGGTTAGTAAGAAAATCTCATCTTTTCCCCCTCTGAGTATTTCTTCGTTTCTTAGGATATTTACCAGTCCCGAAAACCTGGCCTGGTTGTCATTTATCATCTCTGCCATCTACTGTATTCCCCACCAGCAGATCTCTTTGCCGGTTCCTTTTTTCCATTTCCTCACCAGCATTACCAAGTTTCTGTGGAGGTTTTTCTATGCGGCATCATCACAGGCCTGGCACAGGCTTGAGAACAAACCTGCTTTACTTAACTAGAGATATGGGATTATGAAAAAAAAAAAATAACAACCAAAAAAGAAAAGAAAAGAAAAATATTATTAAAATTGAACATAAGTATTGAACAAATGTAATAGATTGAATTGCATCTCCCCCAAATTCGTATGTTGAAGTCCTAACCATCTGGACCTCAGAATGTGGCCTTACCCTGGAGACAGGATTGTTGCAGATGTGATTACTGAAGATGAAGTCACAGTGGAGCAGGTGGACTCCTAAATCAATATGACCAGTGTCCTTATGAAAATGGGAAATTTGAACACAGAGACACACACAGGGAGAATGCCACATGAAGACTAGAGTGATGCTGCCACAGCCAAGGACCCACAAGAGGCTAGGAGAGAGGCCTGGGACATACTCCTCCCTAGTGCCTTAAGAGGGAACGTGGCCCTGCAGATACCTTGATCTTGGATTTCTGGCCCACAGAAATGTGCAACAATAAATTTCAGTGGTTTAAGCCTAACTTTAAGTAAAAACGATTACTTTTAATAATATGGTGAGCCTCATCCAATCAGTTGAAGGCTTTAAGAGCAAAAATTGAAGTTTTCCAGAGAAAAATAAGTTCTACCTCAAGACTGTAGCATCAATTACTGCCTGAATTTGCAGCCTGCCAGCTTGCCCTACAGATTTTGGACTTGCTAGTCTCCACAATTGCATGAGTCAATTCCTTAATAAATCTCTCTCTCTGTCTCTCTGTCTCTGTCTGTCTCTGTCTCTGTCTGTCTGTCTCTCTCTCTCTCTATATATATATATGTAGACAGGTTGTCCCAAAAGTCTCCATACAAAGGAAACATTTTGTAAAAGATCCCTGACCAATACAGTACTCTAACTTTCTCATTCCTTGAATGGGACAGTTCTGAGGTGCATTTGGCACTATTTCCCAGAAGGTCTCAGCAAGATTGATGAAGGATTGATGCCCACAGTAGTGTCTTAATCATTAGGCTTTTTGTATTGGCTCTTTTCCTTTCATGGCAAACAGACTCTAAGGCGGCTCCTGTGGGTCCTGCCTCCTGCTCCTCTCACCCTCTGTCATCCTCTTCTCTTGTGTGTGGACAAGAACTAAGACTTGCTTGTAATAGAGTTAATGGGATACACATCATTACATGTACATAATTACATTTCATAAGGTTGCAGCACCTGTCTTCTGAGACAGTCGCCCTTTTGCTGGCTTTGAGAAAGCAAATGGCTACATTGGGCAGGCTCACCTGGCAAGGAATTGAGGGCAACTTCTGACTGACAGCCAGGAGGAAACTGAGGCCCTCAATCTGACAATCCACAAGGGACAGAAAGTCGCCAACAACCACATTAGCTTTGAAGTGAATATCCCCTGGATCTTGCCTCAGATCTGACTGCAGCCCCACACAGCCTGTGAGACCTGCAATCATATTAGTTAGAGTGACTTTCATTTCATTATGTGGTGTTAACAACCTTATGAACAGCATAAAACTATCGTTTCCATCTTTCTGATAGTTTTTAAGTGATATTTTTATGGTAGCATATCAAATGGAAAAAATGATATTAGAACTTGGATCATCAGAGTCCTAGTTCAAGAGCCTTTTTGTTCTACCCGAATGTATTCCTTTGGGGCTCAAAAGAATCCAAATGCTACATATAAACTTCTGGTGCCATGGCTCTAACTAACCTCTATACAAGAGTAAGTGTGGGTGTGTGCGTGTCTGTCTTTTGTACTTCGTAGGAATTTGACTTCTCCATCAGCACTTCCATCTGTCAGCCCACATCCCTATTTCCAATTCAGAGCAAGTTGGCAGTAAGAAGCATCAAAGGTACTCATTTCATATGAGGAAATAGAGGGTTATTCAGCTATTAGCACTCAAGAAAATTTGCTCTCTTGGCCTCCAGCTTCCTGACTGACATTGATTCAATTGGAAAACTGCAAAGATGTGGCTGTTTCACCTCCATTTAAAATAATTGGAATTAGTGAGAGAATGTCTTATTGCCATACCTATAGCTAGTTTTCACAATTACCAGGGACTTCTGGGAAAGGATAAAGGGGAAATTCATACTGACCTCCGGCAGGCCCGAGGATATTAGCAATCAACCCAACGAGCTCATAGGATGCCCCTTTCAGTAAGTTGTTCTCATTTATTTTTCCATAAAATTATGATATGATTCATTATCTTGGCATTGATCCATAACTATAGTGTTGAGGAAAATGTACAAGATCTGAAGTCAGGAAACCTTTTAGAAGTATTCCCACCAGAAGGTGCCCATCAATTTTTCCCAAACTGGGAAAACAGCCTGAAAGTCAGAGCATGCTCCCCTCTTAGGTGAAACTTAAACATCATGGGGCATGGTTATGTGCAACACTCAATTTTAACCAAATTCCAGAGATTAAAAATGGATGAATCCAGGGTAACTGCCTGTAGTACCATCTGAGTCCTAGGATATTAAGGAAAAACTCCTCTCATTAAAAAAAGGGATAAAAACTAATATTCAACTAACTGTTATAGAGCATCATTCAAATAAAATTTTAAAGTGAAATCTAGGCAAAGACATGTCTGGCAAATATTAACCAAAACTAAAACAAATACCCAAAACATAATACTGAGGACCCATATGGGAAAAGAATTCTTATTCAATAAATGGTGCTGGAAAAATTGGATAGCCACATGCAGAAGACTGAAATAGGATCCGCACCTCTCACTTCTCACAAAAATCAACACACAATGGATAACAGACTTAAACCTAAGGCATGGAACAATAAGAATTCTAGAAGAAAACATTGGAAAAACCCTTATAGACATACATCTGATAAAGGGATGATAACTAGAATCTATATAGAACTCAGGGAAATTGACAAGAAAAAAATCAAACAACCCCATTAAAAAGTATGCAAAGGACATGAACAGAAACTTTTCAAAACAAGACAGACTAAAGGCCAACAAACATGAAAAAATGTTCAACATCTCTAATCATCAGGGAAATGCAAATCAAAACCACAATGATATATCACTTAACTCTAGTGAGAATGGCTTTTATCAAAAAGTCCCAAAACAACAAACGTTGGCGTGGATATGCAGAGCTGGGAACACTCTTACACTGCTGGTGTGACTGCAAACTGGTACAACCTCTGTGGAAATTAATATGAAGATACCTCAAAGAACTCAAAGTAGAACTACCATTTGATCCATCAGTTTCACTACTGGATATTTACCCAAAGGAAAAAAAGACATTGTGTAAAAGAAACATCTACCCTCGGATATTCATAGCAGCACAATTCACAACTGCAAAGATATGGAAACAACCCAAGTGTCCATCAATACATGAGTGGGCTAATAAAATGTGGTATGTGTATACTATGGAGTACTACTCACTCACAAGAAACAGTGGTGGACTAACACCCCTTGAATTATCCTGGATGGAGCTGGAGCCCATTCTACTAAGTGAAGTATCCCAAGAATGGAAAAACAAGTACTACATGTACTCACCATTAAATTGGTACTAATTGATCAACACTTATGTATACATATGGAAGCAACATTCATTGGGTGTCAGGCAGGTAGGAGAGGGGAAGAGGAGATGGGTAAATTTACACCTAATTGTTATGGTGCATGGTATCTGGGGGTTGGGCATGCTTGTAGCTCTGACTTGGGTGGTGCAAAAGCAATATATGTAACCAAAGATTTTGTACCTCTGTAATATTCTGAAACAAAAAAATAAATAAATAAAAATAAAAAAATAAAAAATAAATAAATAAAAATAAAATAAAATAAAGTTGAAAAAATACATTAAACCAGGTTGCATTATGTGCAAAAAAAGTTAAATCATGCAAAATAAAAAGTTAAATAATAAAGTAATAAATGATATAATCCATATTATAATTAGTATACAAATTGTTAATATTTATTGAGTTAATATTTATTAAATAATACAGCTTCAGGTACTTATAAAGCAAAACTTTAGAAAATACAAAGAGAAATAGATAGTAATACCAAAAAGTACAATGTTTTCACTCGTATTGTTTAGTCCAGGACAAAGCAAGTACACAGAAAATTTTTAGAGTATTTATTTGGAATAAGAGATTGCATGAATCATTGCAAACTCCTACCCTCACCACTTTTGGGCTACAGGTATCCTTCCAAATCTTCTTTGACACATGAACAAGTCGGAACATAATTATGAATAACTACTAGAAGACAGAGAAAGCCAAGAAGTGTGTCACAGCCAGAAAATAAAGCACTAGCCATTGAAGCCTATGAGATTTTGGCTAGAGTTGAGCTCAGATGAAAAATCAGCTCTAAGAAACTTAAATTGCTAAAAATTTAAGATTTTATATTATAAAAAACACTACTTATTGTAGAGAAAGGTGTGGGGATATAGAAACTCTTAAACATTGTAGGAAGGAGCTATAAATTGGTATAACCTTTTTGTAGAGCATTATCTATCAAAATGAAAATGAATACACCCTCTGGCCTAGCAATTTTACTTCTAGGAGAAATGTGAAAACAACTTAAATGTTTTTCAGTGGGCTATTGAAAAATAATGATTATCTACTGAAATTCATAAAACCCCATTCTACTACGAATCCATTAAAATGAATCAGGTAAATAAAATAATAAATCAAGGTACAGAAAGTATGGTTCTCCTTGCAAAAAATCCCCCAAAAACCATGCTATAAATACACGTATGCATAAATACATTTATATAGAAATATTTATAAAGATACATATAAAATATTAATAATAGCTATATCCTGGTAATGGTTTCAGAAGAAGGTTGTTTTTTATGACTTTTTTTAAAATAATAAGGCTGCATTACATATAAAATACACATCATTTAAAAGGTTTAATGATTATTAAGAATGAGATTATTAAGAATATTGTGCAAAGATTTAAATATAAATATGTTCAAAGCATTGTTTATGAAGTCATAAAATTGGAAATAATCTAAGGATTTAGAAATGGAAAAATAGGCAAGTTTTGGTGCAAGTATAGAATGATATACAGGGCAACATTTAAAAATGATATTGTAAGATATTTTTGATGAAAAATTATCTTAGTAATAAAATATTGGAGTTTTTAAAGCAGGCTTCAAAGTATATTGCCCCAATATAGAATGATGTTATAAAGTCAGTACTGTTGATTAATGATGCCTGGAGGGGGTCCTCATTCTTTGGTATCAGCCATGGGCATATGTCCTTGGGGGGCTTTGGGGACCTTGGAAAGTCCTTCTTGCCCCCACTATATGCTATTTAACAATCTAAGTTTTTATAGCCTTTACTTCAACCAACCTCATCTAGCTGGACCTGTGCCTTTCTGTCAATATTATCACCACGATGTCACCATGATGTGGGTACATGTGCTCAGTGGCCACAGAGTTGGGTTGAGGTGTGGGGCTATGGGAGAGACTAGGTTAATATGTTAATATTGTTTGTATTTTGTGTCCAAGTGATAAGATTACAGGTCGTTTTTATCTTCTTTTTGTCCATTTTTATGAATTTTCTAAAATTAATATGTATTCCTTGAATAATTTTAAAGTTATTGAAAAGGTAACATTAAAATAGTGTGGGAGAGGGACCCCAATTTTGATTTAGTATCTATATACATCATATACACCAACTTAGTTGTGCTTAATGTCTTTGGGTGATGGGATTGTGATGTTTTGGCTTCTATGTGTTTTTAAAATTTATAATTAGAATAATGCCAATAATTAAAACTTTAAGGGTATTCTCATACTTGAAAATGTTACTCAAAGTGTAGTCACAGACTACACCAGCAATGGTGATGTCACCTGGGAAGTACAGAAACTTGGGGTCAACTTCAGATCTGCTCATCCAATTTCTGTCTTTTAGCAAGATTCCAGATGATTTGTATTTGTATTTAAAGTTTCACAAGTACTTGTGTGAGTGACAATTCACTACCCAGAGATTTTTTCATCCATATTATCACAGTTATTTAGTTCCTCTGTTAAATATTCTGATTGGCAGTGAGTGCTGCTACAATTAGAAGAGATTAAAGTCTGATGATGAACATTTATTTCTATTAATAACATTGGGTCACTCCTAGGGTGCTTTGAATGGGATTTATTCTCTGTGACATTTTGATTAAAATGTCATAGAAGGCTAAACATGGTCTACTGGAGGACCCAGCAGACAGAATGCGAGGAGAACCTTTGGCTGTAATTAACCCTCACTGGTGAGCAGATAGGAGGTGCTCAGAGATATAAAAGTCAACATAGGAGTTAAAAGGTATTTTTTTTATTAATCAATCAGCTTTGTTCAATAATTATTATTGGATTATGGGAGGATTTATTAATAATTTACACCTATATGTAGCTTTAGATTTTATAAAGAACTTTCTATAAGTTTCTAAATTTATCATTCCTACTATCCAATGGCATAGGTATTTTGATCAAGAGCACTATGGTTCAGAGTTCAAGTTCACATCTGACAAAAGATCTGAGAGCTAATCAGTAATGGGACTATGGGTCAAAGTTTCTTTCTGCACCAATAACTAAGATTAAGCAAGGAAGAACTATGACTCCCCCTCCTCATGGAGTTTCATTCTTTGGTGCGATTTTATTCACTCAACCACATACCTTTCTCATCTACCTAAACTCAGGACTATGGTGGGTACGAGGCAGAAAGCAAAGAAACATAGCACATGGTCCTCACCAGGAAGAAGCTCACAATCTCCTGAACACAGACTGTGATTCCCATATTTTATATTTATTTAATTCAATATGTCACACACTCATGTCACTATCCTTATGAACATGACATATCCTAGTCTGGGTGAGAGCTCATTCTGGGAATCACTTTTCCTTAACCTCTAGCTCAATAAAATAATTCTGTGACAGGCCCAGGGACTTACCTTATATACAAACCAGTATGTTTGTTTCACAATAAGTGAGTCCGTTTTCATCAGGACACTTTTTCCCTTTTCATTGTGATATCAATATTTATCTGCAGAAAGCTGGAATAGTATTTCTTAGACCAACAACTTCAGCCTGTTTCAAATGGAAATCCCTCCTGATTATGTGACTTGTTTCTTCTGAAGAGCTGCACCCCAGAGAGCAGAGAATGGCATTAGTCTGCCAATGCTGCTGTTCCCAGTTAGAAATGACTGCTAAGTATTGCCACCAAAGGAGCAGGTTTTACTGCTCTGCCTACTCGGTTGCTGGACTCATTGAGATCGCTGAAAAGTTTAGTTTAAAAAAAAACCAGTGTCTTCAATAATGAATGCTTTAATGGAAATAACAGCTTTCGCTTCCATAAATGCCAGCTAGACAATGCTATTATTTTGCCTTAGAACTGAACACTATAGGCATACAGAATTTTTTTTCTCTAATCTCATCTGCACACATTTACTTGTCTTGGTTGATAGCTCCAGATATATAAGCTTATAGGCAGAAAAGCCACATGATTAGAGCATGGAGTCTAGAACTATATTTCCTGAGTTTGAATTGAGATTTTACCAAGTGTTAGTTGTGTATACTTAGGCAAGTTACTTAACCTCACTGTGATTCAGCTCACTCATCTATAAAATGAGAATAATAATAGGATCTTATAGTGCTGTCAAGAGGGATAAATGAAATCATATATCCACAGTGCTGAGGATAGTGTCGAGCATATACTTAGTATCATATATACATTAACTATTGTTAAATTGTGGCTTTTCTGGAACTTAAGGCCAAGTATCTTCCCTCAGTAGGAGTAAACAATTTCTATACATTCCATGTGATAGTGCAAGTCTTTACCCCTATAAAAAAGTATGATGTAGTAAAAATAGTACCGAACATGAAATTAGGAGATATGTATTGGTAGTTCTAATTTTCTTCTAAATTAGCATGGGGATCCTGGGAAAATCTCTTAGCTTTCCTAAGATATGGCTTCTCATTTGTAAAAGAAGAGGTTAGAGTAGCTAATCTTAAAATTTCCTTTCATTTCTAAGTTTCAATTTTCTGAATTTCTGGTAGGGTTACAAATAGTATAAGAAAGAGAAGGTTGGCATGACTAATAATAACTAATAATTGCATGTATAGGATCATAATTCATATTGGAAGCTGAAAGAAAAAAGAATTTTAAACTGTCTTAGTTGATACCCAAGAACTATTCTTTACCAAAGTCTATTCTAATAAGTCTATTCTGGTGCTTATATCCCTGGACACAGAGTCAACTGCATTAGAGCTGAATGGATGCTTTATAAAACTCACTCCAGGGAATCAATATCCACGTACTGAACCACACCTCCAGGAAAGTGTCTAAAATGACCCAGAAATGGCAAGACCACTGCTATAACAATGTCATGGCCCTGGGGGACAGTGGAAGGCCAGAGAAGACCAGCTGCAGGAGGCTGAATCTTGGCCAACAGCTCATTATCCTGCTTGAGGAAGGAGACTTGAGCTAAGATAACTTACTGCTTTGAAGTAAGTTTGAAGTCTTTGAAGACCCAGTGAGCCCCTACATGGCTTATCCAGCAGATGCCTCAGTCTGTGTGGTAATGGATTGCTGTGAATCTAATAAAATCACTCTTGACTTATATCAGGACAGGAAATCTTAAAAATGTGCCATCCACTGCTTTCAATAATAGCGGAGGGTGAAAAGTCATACCCAAACTAAATATGAAATGCAAGACGTCATGTTAGTGATATTGATGCGACTCCTGGCCCTCCTGCTGCATGCATCCTGGAATACTGTCCACCTGGAGCTCCCTTAGCCTGTGATATATGCATGGGAGATAGCCCAGTCACATATAAAGACTGCCATGGTTTATAATCCTCATACCATCACCTTCTCTCTAGTCCCACTTAACCTCATGTATATCTAACAGTGGAAAGTTAACAAATCCCTGTTAAGATGTGATAAGTGACCAGCACTGCAAAATCACAAATTAGACCTTTGGGTGTTCTTGAGGTAGGCAGCATGTGAATGCTAAATGTCCTTTTTTAAATTACTTTAATGGATAGGATTTTGCTAATGGTAAGAAAAAATTATGAGAATAGTAGGGAGCAAGTCTATAGTGCTGTACAATAGAACTTTTTGCAAAGAAGGCAAGATTCTAGATCTGTGTGCTATCCAATATTATAGCCATTAGCCATATGTGTCTATTGAACTTGTGAGATGTGACAAGGGATATTGAGAAACTGAATTTTAAATTTTATTTAATTTTAATTAATTTAAATAATGTGTCTGGTCGTTGCCATTTTGGACAGTGCAGCTATAGATACTATAAGTCAGGAAACATGAGTTGTTACCATTTAGTAAATAATTCTAGCCCAAGCCTATTATTTCCACTGTTTTTTCTCAAAACCACTTGAAAAAAAAATTTGCGTTCTAATTTCCAAACCTGGTATTGAGCAGTCCTGTGCAAGTCCAGCTGCAAGCAAAATTACAAGGTAGATGTTGTCTTTTTTTCTCCTGTGGCTTTTCTTACCATCACTAAACTAAGTTAGTTTATAATGCCCCCTTGGGGCATTTTAATTGCAATATGTGACTTCTGAAGACCAAATGATGTCTTTGAATCCCAAAGCCATTTTTTTCAAAGTATAGTCTGAAAACCCTGGCATTAGAGCCACCTGGGGACTGGGGGAAGTGCACATTGAAAATTTGGGTTCCAGGGGCCTCACGCCCAGACACTTTGATTTTAAAAATCTCTGGAAGAGGGACCAAAGAATCTTCTTGGAGACCAGCAAAATAGGTAAAAGCACGGACTCCGCAGCCAGGCTGTTTTGGCTTGAATTTTAGGTCTAGCCTTTACTAACTGTTAAATCTCCAGTGATTGACAAAACATCTTTGTACTTTCACTTTCTTCTCTTTGAAATGTGATAATCATAGTCCTTAACTCAGGGATGTTGTGAAGAAAAATTCAGTTAATATATGTGAAGTGCTTAAAAGAGGGCCTGGTGCATATTAAACACTATATTAACTATCATTCCTATTACTTTTAGCAAGCAACTTGAATGAATCTTATACACATTTAAGTTTGAGAACTCCATTCCAAGGAAAATAGTGAAAACAGTAGAAAGGTAGAAAACCCAGATTGTGTCAAGATAGCTCCTAGCTTGGGTCTCTGAGTCCTCAGCTGTAAAATGAGATGGTGATATTTGCTAAGAGTTAAATGGATATAGAAAACAAATGTGAAAGCCCTTTACATTTCATGTAAAGCTGTACTGTGGTTTACACATGAGAATCCCAGATTGGGTTTTGAACAGAATGAGATGCTTAGGGGCTATCAAATAGACTATGACATTGGGAAACTGCACGAAGAAAGACTCAAACCCATGTGTCTGGGAGGGAGGAGTGGTATCCCCCTGTGAGTGCAATTTACAAAAAGTTGTGCCTATTACACATAAAGACTTTCAGTAGAACCATTGTGCGTGCCAGGTTATAAAGTCTTCCATTTCATAAATCACATTCACCTGCCAACTGGGACAAGGGCTTTTCTCTTGTCAGCAAGCTGGAGTGAAAGCTTTGCTGATCATCATCCTGCCAGCTAGTGAATGGATCTCATCATCAATTTATTCTGGAAGTGAGAAGCTCCTTGCCTCTGGGAGAGATCATAAAATGGAGTCATTTTACTCCTGACACCTTCAGAGTCAGTTATCCCTTGCAGAACGACTCAAGCTCCACATTCTGTGCCTTTGGCAAGAAAACATTTTCTACAAGCTACTGGCGAACACCTCACAGAAGAGTTTTATTTAAGGTCCATGTGGGAACAGAAACCAAAAGCCATTGACACTTTCTAGAGAACACAAACTATCTGAAAGCTGAAGCTGGGAGACTTCTTTTCTTTTCTTTCAGTATTATAAATCACTAATGTTTTAAATGGAAAACTGAATTGTAAAAGTAGTATATGGTAAGTTTTGACATTTTCTACCCTCATATATATATATGTGTGTGTTTCTCTGAAAATAAGACCTATCCATAAAATAAGCCCTAGCAGGATTTCTTTTTTTTTTTTTTTTTTTTTT
>VBSM01001562.1:25405540-25551054 GCA_008086735.1 Cheirogaleus medius | reverse complement strand
TGTAGATTGTTGTACCATACTTAAAAAAAAATAACACATCCCCTGAAAATAAGATGCCCTAGGGTGTCTTCTTGAAGAAAACTAAATATAAGACCCTGTCTTATTTTTGGGGAAACATGGTATATCAATAAAAGGGAAAAATTCTGAAATAGATATGTAAATTAGCTCACTTTTCATTTACTTAGCACACTGTGCTCTATTTCCATTAAAGAAACCATATATACTGCCCTCTTTTAATATTTTTAAGAGTCCTACATGTCCATCACTTAAGTATTTCTCTATAAAATATGATTGTGCTTTAGAGCTTACTTCAGAAGAGCAAAGGTTGTTCTAATTGTTCAGTATAATTATCTGTTTCCAGAAGCCAGTTCATTTCCGGGCTTCCCCTATTGTTTGGCTGCTCTGAAAAGGAGGCTGGGAAAATTGAACTGGGGGGACCCATGCTACAAAGGATCTCTGAGAGCTCTGGTCAGGTCTGAAACTGAGCCAAATTGAGCCTCTGACACCTCATCTAAGGCTCAGCATAAAGTCTTCCATTAGCAGGAGAGAACTGTCAGAAGTTTTTCAATAGGTCACATCTTCTGAGAACCTATGAACGGAAAATCTACCAGACCTCTGGATAGAGTGAGTAGGGTCAACTGAGCACTCAGGAAGGCCAAATTGACAACTCCTGGGGCTGGTATATGACTAGACAGGTTTTAGGGCATGCAGAACCAGCCACTGACATGTCACTATATATCTGTTCGTCATACCAGTGGAAATTGAGTCTCAAATTTTTTTTTCACTAAATTTGCAGTTGACTTCCATTGTAGGAGCACTGAAATAAATGAACACAATTAAACAAGTTTATTGAGAGAGAATCTTTTATTTAACTTCCCTTTTCTCCACTCCCTTCACGTTTCAAAGTAACTTGTCCTCCAATGCCCCAGGAAAAGAAATAGCACCTAAAAATAGAGAGAAATTTAAAAATATATAGTAATTCTTGGTTTTTGAGCTTCCAATGACCCAGTTTAGGCAGCATGAGGGTCATTAGAGACATTTTTAGAGGTAAATAACTATTTGCCATTTTTTGCATTACTGATTGACTTTAGTGCCAAATCCCCTGTGTAAGTTTGACTTCACCTAAAGTCACTTTTCACCTTGCAGGAACTCACAGGCACCTTTGGGAATCTAGTGAAAGCAATAAATTCAATCGCTAGTTAAAAAAAAATTTTGTATGTACTAGCACAAAATTTTGGACACAATTTTAGGAGAATCTTGGATATCATCAAGTCTATCCATGGATGCCCAGAAAAAAACCTAATTTAAACTAAAACACTAAATTACAAGATAGCTGGGAAGGAATATACTTTGGAATAGGACCGCTTAACTTTGTACTTTGTCTCTGTTACTGGCCGTTTGAAGTGCCTTAGCTAGACTTCATTTCCCTTATCTGTAAAATGGGGATGATGAAAACACCTAGAGTTTTTGTGAGCATTAGATGATATAATATGTGTAAAAACACTTAGCATAGGTATAGCATATAGATAGCATTCAGTGGAAGCTGGCACTATTTTGATATCAATCATTTGAAAACAAATATGGATGGGATTCAACAAAATTGAGAATTTATCCTAGCTGCTACATTCCCCTCCCATCTTATCCCAGAAGATATTCTAGAGGTAAAATAAAGTGGATTTGAAGAAAAAATAATAGAACAAGATTGAGAGAAGTGCTTGAAAATGGATGAGGCTGAGGAACAAAGTACCATGGTGGAGGAAAATGATAGGGTGGTCTTTTAAGCTGTATCTTTAAAAATTTTCCTGGCCACATGATAGTTCAAGGGACAGAAAAATGACACTGCCTACCTAGTGCTACTGAGCCAGAAGACATTATTCAGGCTACGTAGGAGTCTGACAAGGGTTAGGAGAGACAATACAAGGGCCAAGTAATTATGGAGAATCCCATGGCAGCTTCAAATCTGTCTGCAGCATTACTTCACTACGACCAAGGGGTCAGTAGTCTGGTGAGGATAGTGCAAAAAGAGAGGGAAGATCAAGTCCAAACTGCAGCATGGTGGGTTCTCTGCCAAGGATCCATCACCCCTCAACCCCGCCTTCAACCCTCAAGAGCTGCACAAGCTAGAATCTGGGCCTCCTGTTTACAAAACCAGCCAGAGGAAAACAAATTTAGAAGCAAGAATAACTGGGCATCTGAAGAGCATAACTGCTACAAAACAAAGGCAACAATCAAAACCGTGAACACTGGATGATCCAGTATTAACATAGTTCCTGACAATTCTAACCAACAACTCTAAATAAAACTAATACAAATTCTCAAAGAGTTAAGATAGAATAGTTGGAATATGAGGCAGAAACAAACATTTATAAATAAGAACCAAGTAGGCATACTTGTTGCGAAAAATAGGTGAGTTTAAATAAGTTACTAATACATTGGATCAATAATTTAAAAGATACAGCCAAACAATGAAACAGAGTACTAAGAAGTAGGCTAGAAAATTCTCCCAAAATGTGCTTGGAAAGAAAGTCAAGAGATATTGAGTCAGCAATAGAAATATCAAAATATGTAAAAAAAAAAAAAAGTCCCATTAGAAGATAAAAAAATAGAGAGACACACAGAAAATATTTTAAGAAGTAACATCCAAGAATTTCCCCAAATGAAAAAGGATGAAAAACTTCTGATTGGAAGGGCTTCAGAATACAGCATAGAGAATGAGAAACCCAAGCCTAGAAACATTATGGAAAAATACATGGCTATTGAAGACAAAGAGGAAAATTTGAAAGCTTCTAGAGAGAAGAGCAGAGCCCCTATAAAGGGAAACAAGTCATATTGTCATCAAACTTCAAAAAAGCATACTTCAGTGTAGATTAGAGTAGAATAATATTTTGAAAATGTTTAAAGATATAGTTTCTTGACTTTAAATCAAAATCAAAATCCAACAATATGCTGTTATTATATGCTCAGTAAGAGATAATTTAAAACATTATTTTTAGGAACTTGGCAAACTCACACTAAAATTTATACAAAAGAATAAAAGTCCATAAATAGTTGTCAGCTTTTAAAAAGAAAATAAAAAGTGTGTGGAGCAGTTAGAAGGAAGGGACTTTCCCTACCAGATATTAAGACATAACCAAAGCTACAGTAATATTATAAAAATCACTATAGCGGTAACTCAGGAGAAGACAAGCAAACCAATAGATAGGAACAGAGTTTAGAATTAAACATGGCACCACAAAACAACAGAAAAAAAATTGTTTATAAAAGATATTTGAAAAATGGAGTCACCATATGAAGAAACATAAAGCTAAACTTGTACATTACCACAGTGGAGATTATAGTCAGACTAAAAACATATGTGTTAAATAAAAAGAATAAAAATATAGAAAAAATTTCTTGTGATCTAGACATAGAAAAAACTTTAAAAATAAAACCCCAAACATATAAACTATAAGACAAACAAAATGATGGATGGATTTTATTACATCAAGAGAAATGATTTCTATCTAATGAATAACATAGACAAAATCAACAGACAGATGGCATATTAAGAAAGACATTTGTAAACCAATAAGAAAAGACAAGAATCTCAATAGGAAAATGGGCAAAATATATGAATAAGCAGTTTTTAGAAAGAAAGGACACAATGGCTAACAAGAACATACATGAAGGGATGCTCAACCCTACTATTAATAAAACAAAAAAAAATTAAATAACAATGAGATATCACTTTACACTTGTCAGAATGGCAAAAATAATTGTTAACAGAGGCAAGAACCTGGAAACAACCTGGATTGTTGTCAACCAAGAACATGTAAAATATGGACCATACAGTCAATGGAAAAACCATCTATAAGAAGGAAGGAAGGCAAGAAACATGGAAAGAAAGAAGGAAGAGAGGGATGGAGGGAGGGAGGGAGGGAGGGAAGGAAGGAAGGAAGGAAGGAAGGAAGGAAGGAAGGAAGGAAGGAAGGAAGGAAGATGTAAATACCACAGAGTGAGGAGATTTCAAATGTGTTAAACATGAAAAGTAGGAAATAGACAAGCTTAACAGCAAAATATTCTATAAATAAATTTAAAAAATATCCTCTCACAAAACTATTATGGGAAAATGTGCATATTTAAGACCTGTATAACAAATAGGGTGGTGCCCATGCATATGAGGGAAATTGGGACTGATACTGAGTAGCAAGAGAAAAATAACAAACAGACAAATTTGAATCTTTGAATTGACCAATGATGATAATGTACCATGAGTTGAGGAGTATATCAACTCAAATCTGCACTCAACTAAGCTTAAAAATAAAAAACAAACACATAGATCTTTAAGGCATAAAACAAATTAAGCAAATAAGAACATGAATACTAAACAGAAAATATTAAAGAAACTGGAGCTAAAGTTTAAGTTTGAATAGATTTTTGTATATTTGTGTGGAAAGAAATGTTAAACACTTTTAAAAATCTCTCATAATACTATTTAGTATTCTATTAAAGATTTTTATTGTATTTATTTTAGAGCTATATTAAGATATGACAGACATGGGAACATTCTGAATATATCTTGCTTATTCTTCCTTATTTTCAAAGGATCCGAAATCTAGTATGATATTAAAATTGTAAGTCAAAGATAATATAACCAGTCATACCTAAAAAGATAAAATTGCAAAAAGAGTTGAAAAGTCACCTAACATTTAGTAATGATGACATAAATAATACTATCATTGATGTCTCGAATTAATATACCCCTGACTTCCTACATGCTCAGAGAACTGTGACGGTGGCTCACAAAATGTTGGCCATGAATATAATAACTGTCATATCATTTTTTGCAAGTTATTACGTTGATTCAATGCAATGAGAACTGGTGGTGCACCATCTTCTCTGTCAACAGCAGAAGGATTTGTGGTCACATTCTCACAATGAAAGTAAGGATGGGCTGTGAACACCAGCTTAAGGCAGCACTTCTGAACATGGAGATGAGTCATGTCACAAGAAGGGGAGGGAGAAAAGAAATGACTAAAAAAATCAGAGTGAAAATAGTTTCAGAAATTGGAGAAAATACTATTGGAATTTCTCTATTCATGTTTCAATGACAGATATTTTTGTTGCCTCCATATGATTCCTATACACTGATCGCCTACCTTAAATGTCCCCTGTCACCACCACAATGCCTATTTCCATAATAGAAAAGCCTCGTCCTTTTCTAAAGGCAAGCCTAACCATTTTGTCACGTCAGTTTTATTCTCCATCGGGTCCTAAGTCCAAATTAACATTATGAAATATTGGTATTGTAATGGTCCCCTCCAGAGACTCTCTTTATCCTGTTAATTCTCTATTCTATATTTTAAAACACGTTTTTCTCTACGAATTTACACATTTCTCTATATTCTTTCCTCTATAGCCGGAAATAGAGTTGACAAAAACAGCTATGCAGTGACACATTTTTTTAAATTTAACATACTCTCTTCTTCCTTAAAGACTGACTACACGTCTCAGTTGCCGAATATTGAAGTTTTTAGTGGGGTTCTAAGTAAATTCTCATATTCCTACTGTTTAAAATCAGTTCTATGTTGTGATGTCAGTGCCTTGACTACGTCAATCACTGTTATAATTCCTTATAGAATTATAGACATAAGATTCCTATGGAATTATAAAACTCAACACTGTTACATAACTTATTGAACCATGCTGACCATTATATATGCAACCATCATAATTTTGTGAATGTGATAATTCACAAAGATTCTTTTACTTCTGAAAGGAAATTTCTCTGGGACAAACTTAAAATAACATATTGGGCATTGTAACCGAGCATATTATCAATATAACAAAATATGAAATAAGCAATGCAACAATTACTCAGAACTATCTATGGCTACTCATGTGGACTGAAAATTAAGAGAGGAAAGTCCCAGTTTAATGAGAGGGCTACAAATTTCACTATGTCCAGATGCTAAGGATCAAGACAAAAAGTTTCAGAGTTTATATAATTGTTTATACTGTTGAATGAGTATTTCTTTATTAGATAAAAAATACAAGGTCATTGAAGCAGTGAATGACAAAAGGGAATCCTTTATACTCAGTAGAATATTGAAAAATTCTTCCCTGAGGGAAAATAATAAAATACTTCTATTATGTTATTATCAACAAATGTAACCTTTTCATTCTCAAGCAATTTATCTAGTTCTGGAAAATATATGCCATTATTAGTATATATTCTCTGCTGCCTCATGATTTTTGCTTAATAACAAAATATATGCTACACTCATAAACTACAGATGTTTATGTAGAGGTTTATTATTCTCCTTTGTATAAAGCTTAAATGTATTTGCTAAATTTCTTCTTCTTTCCTCTGTCATTTTCATAATTAACAATTTCCAGCATCTCCAGGCTGGGTTGCATTTGCTTTGTAGCTAAAAGATCAAATACTTAATCTGAACTGAATAAATCAATAAGGTAATGGAGAACCAAAGAAAATGCTCAGAACCCTTTTGCAACTTCTTGGCAGAGATGTTTACTTTGCAACAAAAATATTGCTCATGAGTCTATGATCAAACAGAGAAGAATAGAGATAGAGATAGAGATAGGGGAGATGACAGAGAGAGAACAGGGGGCACTGATATAATCCCTCTTCTCAAATATTTAATCTAAAAAATTACTAATGATCATTTTGCTGATATGATTAATCCTCAAAATTACTATTCCTTTTCTTTACTTTATAACTTTGCTTTACAAAGACATACCTTTATTTGGAAGCCTCTGGACTCAGTTACAAAAGTCATCAACACAAGCAAAAATAAATCAAGGGCATGGTTAATTTAAGAGCTAATGTATGAAATATCCAAATTTATAAAGATGACTTTTTTATTGAGATATATGTTAAATACCATAGGATGCACCTCTTTAAAGTGTAAGATTCAGTAATTTTTTGTCTATTCACAAAGTTGTACAACCATCACTTCTATCTAATTCCAGAATTTTTTCAGTACTTGCAAAAGAAACCCCATACCCATCAGCAGTCATTCCCCATTTCCACCTTCTACCAACTCCTTGAAACATGTACTTTCTGTCTATATGGATTTGTCTATTCTGGATATTTCATATAAGTGATGAGTGGAATCATAAGACATTTGTTCTTTTGTATCTGGCTTCTTTCATTTTCATGTTTTAAAGGTTTATCGCTGTTGTAGCATGAATCGGTATTTCATTATTTTATGACTGAATAATAGTCCATTGTATAGATAATAGCACATTTTGTTTATGCATCCATAGGTGCATGGACATTTGAGTTGTTTTAACTTTTTGGCTATTATGAACATGCTTTGGCTGTTATGAACATGCATGTATAAGTTCTTGTGTAGACATACATTGTCAGTTCTCTCAGGCATGTACTTAGGAGTGGAATTCCTGGGTAATATAATAACTCTATGTTTAACTTTTTTAAGAAACTGACAAACTGTTTTCCAAAGCAGTCGAACCATTTTGCATTTCCACAAGCAACGTAGGAGTCCCAATGTCTCCACATCCTCACTAATACTAGTTTATTCTTCTCATAGCCATCCTAGTGCATGCAAAGTGGTAAGGAAGAAGAGTTTTAAAGAAATTCACAGTAAGAGAATTTTTGCCACAGGATTTATTTAAATAATGAGTTCCCTTGTTCATTTAAGCTATGTCAATTTATTACAAAAATCAATTTTGATGAAACTGTACAAGTTTCTTAGCTATAAGAAAGTGATCCCTTAAACACACTTGTTAGTTAAAATGATACAGTAACTAAGAAAATTCTTCAAACATGTGAGGAGACATTTAAAATTACTAGCTAGAAGATTGACATTGTCATAGTAGCAACTTATTTACCTAGCATCATTGGGGAACAAGATGGTCTCTTCAGTAGAGATGTCAGGCATATCACCTTTTTAATTTCTAATACTTTTAAGTCATTTTTGGTGGAACCCTTTCTAAAGTACCGTATATGACAGAAACTGCAAAGATGATTTAGTTTTTCTTGATAACTCAGGGAATGTGCTTTGAACATCTATCATAACACTCTGTTTAAATCCAGTTAAACAATCATGGACTTGTCACATGAGATATATTGAGCCGCTTGCCACTGCAATAAATTTCCATGCATTTTGAAATCTTGTGATTGTTTTATAGATTTTTTTCTTCTTTTTTCATTGTTCTTTTGCTAATAGGCTACATTTCTTGATACTGTCATAGAGAGTGCTTTTGAACACTCTATTAAATGCTCTCCTTTCTTGGTCATGATTTTTAAGCTAGGATGAAACATTAATTGGCTTCAGAGAATCTCTGAATCCCTGGATATGTACACAAAATTTTATGTTTATATACATATATGCATTTCCTGGGGAAGCTTTGTATTTTTAAAAAATAAAAATAAAAAATAAGAAGGGATTCATATTACTGAAAGGTAACAATGACTGTTCTAAATAAAACATACTATAAAACTGACCACTGGTAAACTCTGGATAAATATGATACCAATGTAATGATTTATTCATACTATTTGACAAATAATTGTCAAAATTATTGAACCATATACCTTTATATTTGGAAATCTGTAAGGTAGGACAGAGGCTTGGTAGATCTTTTTCCTCCAAATCACCCCAATTTTGACATGATGCAATTTGAGTGTAATAGCAGGCCCTGCTGTCTTTATACTAATAGTTGTTAAAGATCTTCAGATCTTGCATTGGTTATGCCTCAAAAATGTATCCACCCACCTCCTCCTTATCACTGTATCCCTTTTAAAATTTATTCTTCCAAAACCAATTTTCAGACCAGTTATTTTAAAGGCCAGAAAAACTTCTTAACTCTACACATATACTTACTATTAATATGTATAAGGGAGACAAACTTTATTTTATTTACAGAATCCTCTGTTGGGAAGTAATTATCTAGGTATGCCCAATTCTTGAACTATACCTTTCTTCCCTAATTCTACCAGAAAGTGGTATTCTCTCTCACTGGCCACAAGATTTCTATCAATAGGTCAAACTGAGATTCTATTCCCTGACTTCAGGAAAGCCAAATGTCCAACACTAGGTATTTAGTTATATCAATTGTGTTCCATTCATGTTATGGAATATTATACTGCCATGAATCATAAAGTATTCTAATGATATAAGGAAATTCTTATAATATACCATTAAATTAAAAGATGGGTACAAAATTATATCTATAAATGATATATTTTATGCACAAAAGTATCAAAAATAGTAGAAGGAAACAGGATAATTATCAACCATCTTTGATCCTAGATTTTGAGATTGTGCATTATTTATGATAAGAAATTTAGATTTTATTCTACATAAATATAGATTATATAGATTTTATTCTATATAAATAATTACCAAGGGGTAAAAAAGTTGTTAGAAGTCTACTGCTAGAGTGCATTGCACATGCAAGCTTTTAAAGGCTCAAGCCAGGGTGAGGGTGATGGCATAATGAGAAGTGATGATATTTAAAATATAATTTAAAGCTAAATATGACAGGACCTAGGTTTTTGGACTGAGTAGCTGGAAATATGAATTTATTTCAGTGTTGGGTTCCAAAGCCTGATTAGAGAGGGTTGAAGAGAAAATTGAGAGTGAAGAAGTAAGAGACAGGGAGTAAGACAGTGAGTATGTACTGTTCAGGGAGGCATAGTTGGAGGCAGACCTGGGGTCTAGATTAAATTTTTAAGTTATATTTGCATATCAATAAGTATGATTTGAGTGAGAAGGAGAACTTGATTCAGGAGATATTAGAAAAGAATTCATACGAAAAACTTTGAGAAAAGATAAAAATGGTTAACATTTATAAAGTACTTGGTATGCCCAGATCTGATATAATCGCTTTGCACTTACCAATTCACTATTCCTTGCTCACTTTGAGTGAGGTACTATTATTATTCTCAGGTTATAGATAAGAAAACTAAGGCACACAGAGGTTAAGTTTCTTATCCTCACTCTTAATGACTGCCTGGTACTACCTCAGAGAACTGACTGGAGGATTAATCCAGAACACATATGGAGGCTTAATATTATAATAGAAAGGAGGAAGAGGCATTTTTTCTATTTCAATGGAAATAGAGTATAGATGTAAGGAAGTTGGTGAATTTGCTTGTGGGAAGAGAAAATAGTTCTCATCTGATAGAATCAATTTCCCTCTAAATATAAGACAAAATCATTGGCTGAAATAGAGTTAAGGACAAGTGTTAGAAACTCAAGAGAAAACAAGAAGGTCTAAAATATTCATTTGAGAGATTAGGGAAGGCAATTTTTTAGAAAATTATAGTATAATTATCTCGCAGTGTGTGAGTGGCCATTACGATTCATGGATGTAGGCACAGAGCAAGGGAATATTCAGATTTATAGAGGCAAAGGTGTTGAGGGGGAAAGAGTGCTTATTTTTATAGACCCAGAATCTAAGCTGGGTAAGGAAGGACATAGGAACATGGTGGTGACTGACAGTGGAAAACAGTGGAGTGAATAGATTGGAGTTCCCTATGAGGGCAAAGAATTGTTGAAGTGCTGGAGTAACAGAGTTGGAAAGATTAGAGATCAGAAAGGGAGATGCTTGAAGTTGGGATTTTTCCAAGGTAGTACAATTAAGGAGGAGAAGAGCTTTGGTGTGGCACATGCCAAAGAACTAAGATGTCAGGTGTATGGGGTGGGTCATTGTTGTGAATAATAAGTCAGTAGAATAGAGAATACATGAGCTACGTATTGAAGTAAATAAGAACTATGGTATCCAGGTGGGGAAGACAGTTACTAGGAGTTGGTAGATAATAGGAGAAAGGAAGGAGAAATGTTGATAAAATGCATTTCAATGAAGCAGGCATTGATGAAAGAAACATGGCTTAGAAGCAACAATGAGGGAAAAGAGGGAAACCTAGTCTATGTAATTAAAAATAATTTGGCCTCCTATGAATAGGAGTTTAAATGTACTGAAATCCACACATTTGTATCAATGGCAGAAAGTATGAACTTATAGAAACCAAACATGTGCTTTTGCAAACTGATAGTATTAATATATCAAGTTAGACAGCTTTGATAATAATAAAAGGGGGATGATTCAATAGAATATGGCTATGAAGTATAAAAAATCTGAAATACTACATTTATAATTCTTAGGAATGGCTATTCCTGTAAGGAATAAATGATGAAGATGTGAAAGATTTCAGTTGACCAATGTGCTTCCACATAGGAACACATCTAAATGTGAAATTGGCAAAATAGCAGGATATAAAATTATCGCCTTCAATTTTATGTAAATAATATTTATTCTAAGCTTTTTTTGTTTTTACATTTATATTTACACTAGAAATAAATATAATGAACGGTCACAAAGGTTGGGTAGCATTTAAATAGCAAATCATCTAATTTACTAGTCACTTGAAAGCAAAATGGGAAATTTGGATTTGTTATTTAATTGCCACATTTCAAGAACACATTTTAGCTGGCTGCATCTAAAAAGAAATAATAATATGAGATCATGAAAGCATTTCATAGTAATGAGCAGGCTCTGGTTTCTGTTTATTGCATATGCAAAGAATACTGACAATAGTTTTGGAAAAATAAGTAAAGCTCTCAGAATAACTAGCACAGAGATATGAAATCCTGGTATGAGACACATCAATTCTAACACTATCTCCTGGGAAGAGGACAGACTTTCTTAAAGCTATAATGGAAGGAATATGTGCTTTGGAATTAAATGGTTTTATATAGTCACCTTTGCACTGAATTCCACTTCTATCCACATACATTCACACGAGGGTAAACACACTGGCTCACTAAGGACGCATCTGTCATAGCAACTGTTATCATGTTCTAGCAGCATTCAGACAGAGTCTTCCTTATACATGACCAGAGAAGTTTCCAATGTCTGAAATTCTTTCTTTGCCATTTCCCTTTGTGATAAGCATTGCCCCTTGCGCTTTCAAAATGAAAAAGAAAAGACATAAAAGATCAAGTCCTGAATACTTTAAGGTACATTAGGACAGTTTTTTTTTTTTTCTTCTGGCCACCTGTATGTGGTAACAGGAATAAGAAAGGATAAATGGAAATAAATTGTGAAGAAAGAGAGGGATTTCAAAAATCAAATCTATCCGGTCTGTATCGTTCCCTGTTTTCTTTTATTGTAGAAGGTTGGTTATGCTCCATTGGTCAGGCTAACAACACTTGGGGAATTATTTTCTCTCTGTTATGCCATATACCTAATGCAGAAGACGATGTAACAGTATGGAAATGCTTCTGATATGATGGTAAGTGGAAAAAAATAAACAGGACTATAGGATAATTACACACCCCAAGAGCTAAAGGCTTTCAAAGCCCTGCCCTGCCCACCTCATCCTCTCTCACTTCATTTCCTCCTGCTTTTCTTATTGCTCCCTGCACTCCAGTCACATTGGCCTCCTGGGGGCCTCACCTTGGCTCTGGCCCTTGTCTGAAACTCTCTTTCCCTAGATATCTACATGGTTAAATGCTTTATCTCTTTTATGATTTTTTATAGTGTCACCTTCTCAAGGAGATCTATTCTGTTTACTCTATTTAAAACCTCAGTGCCCTCCCCAAGCCCCTGGCACTCTTCATACTCCTCCCTCATGCCCTGGTCATACCATCTCTATTTTTAACCACAATATGGTTAAAACCTTCCAACAGCAATGTAATTTATTTATTGCTTTTTTATTGCCTGTCTTCAATGCCAACCCCCTCCCCCAGCATTTAGTGTTCATAAAAGCAGAGATTTTTTGGTATCCTGAAGTCTTAAAATAATGTTGACACTCAATAAATATTTGTTGAATAACTGAATAAATGCTATTACCACTATATTTACTACAGTGTTAAAAATTTTGTGCATATATTGCTAAAGCTTCAAAATAAATGTGAAAAAATTAAAAGAGTTTTCTTGTGGTAACAAGATTGTGAAGAAATACTGTTCGTTTATCTAGTGTTTAATTATAATTTCTAAAACATGTGCATAAAAAATAATACAAATAAAAATCTGTGGAGAGAGTTTTTCTTTCCTTTCATGAATATTATGAACAGAATGAGCAGATATGGTGGTCGAATCAGAACAATACTACATACTATGAGACAGAGATAGTCAATGTGTTTATCTGCTTTTAAGGCATACTTCAGTCTATATCAACCAAAATATGTAGCATAGAAAGGCCCAGGCATGGAACATATGCATTCTCTTAGAAATGCATTATAATTCTAAATTCATACAATGGTTAGTTATCCCAAATGTGGGTGATCTCTAGACAGAGTATTTTATTTCAATGAAAAAGTTTCATGGAAAAAATTGTTATGTGCATACAACTCAGATTATATTTATATGAAAATTAAAAGAAAAGGGTATATCAAGAAAGTAGCCTGCATACAATGTTAATTACAGAGTAAACACTGAGTAGATTTGTGGGGAAATAAATAAATTTGTTCTTTACTTATTTCCTTTGTATACTGTATGATGGTATTTCTAAGATCAGATTCGTTGAGGTATAATTTACATCCAGCAACATTCACCTATTTTGGTGCATAGATCTATGCATTTTTACAAATATTAGCCTCACAGAACAAGACACGAAGTGTTCTTTAAACTTCTATTTTCTTGAAAAGTTTTTAAAAATTGTCATAATTTCTTATTTAAAAATGTATGATAGAATTTTCAAATGAGGGCATCTCAGTCTTGACTCTTCTTTTTGGAAGTTTCTTAGCTACAAATTTAACTTCTTTAATGGATAACAGACTATTCAGATTATTTGTTTCTTATTCAGTGTGCTTTGGTAGTTTATATCTTTCAAGGAATTTGTCAAATTTAAGGGCATAAAATTGAGAGCTACTTATTTTCCCTTTAATATCTCTAGGTTTTATAGTGATGTTCCTTCTTTCAGTCCAAGTATTGGTCACTAGAATCTGCTTTTTTTATCTTGATCATTCTGACTGGAGTTTTATCATTTTTATCGATCTATTAAAACAGTTTTTGGCTTCTTATTACTTTGAATTTCTTTTGTTTTTGATTAAATTGATTTCTGCTTTTATTTTATAATCTCCTCCCATTTCTGTTAGGTTTAATGTACTTTTTTGTAGTTTCTTAAGGTAGCAACCTAGATAGTAGATTTAAGACCTTTCTTCTTTCCTAATATAAACATTTGATGTAAAAATTTCTTTTTAAGTATAACTTAAGCAACACCTCACAAAGCTTAAAACAATATATTTTCATTTTCATTCAATTCAAAATATTTCCCTTGTGACTTCCTTATTGCTTCATGGGTTATTTAGAAGTATGTCATCTAATTTCCAGATATTAGGGTATTTTCCAAAAGTTTTCTGATTATGGATTTCTTCTGTTATGGTCTGTTTAGGAGAATATATTATATGATTTAAATTCTTTTAAATTTGTTAACATTTGCTTTATGTATCAGAATATGGTTAATATTGCTGAATGTTCGATGAGTACTTGTAAAATGTGTAGTTTACTATTATTGGGTGGAGTGTTCTATAAATGTTAATTAGATGACATTGATTGATAGAGTTTTTCAAGTCTTCTATATACCTGGTATATTCTATATACCAATTTTTGTCTACTTGTTCTATTGATTATTGAGAGAGGTGACTTGAAGTCTCCAAAATTATTTGTGGATTTGTCTATTACTCCATTTAGTTCAATCACTTTTTACTTCATGTAATTTGAAGTTTTGTTGTTAAATACATACATATTTATGCCTTGGTATTTAATTGTACCCTTTAACATTATTCAGTGTCCCTTTTTTTTTTTCTGGTAGCATTCCTTGATCTGAAGTCTGTTTTGAAGATATTAATATAATTGCTCCAGGTTCCTTTAAATTAAGGTTACTATAGTATATTTTTTGCATCTTTTTATTTTTAATCTACATTTGTCTTCATATTTAAAGAGGTTTCATCCCTTTATAGAGTAAGTTGATTTTTATCTAATATCACAATCTCTGTCTTTTAATTGGTGTTGTGATGGTTAATATTAGATATCAACTTGACTGAATTGAGGGATGTCTATGTGGTTAGTGAAGCATTGTTCCTGTGTGTGTCTTTGAGGATGTTTCCAGAGGAGACTGAACTGTGAGTCAATGGACTGAGAGAGGAAGACCCACTCTCATTTTAGTTGGGCACCAGTTAATCTGCTTGTGGACAAAGCAGGCAGAAGAAGGAGAGTACTCAGTTTTCTCTGGCTTCCTCTCTCTCCCTTCCAGAGCAGGATGCTTTGTTTTTCTCCTGCCCTTGGACATCAGACCCCAGGTTCTTTAGCCTTTAGAGTCTGAGACTTGTACCAGCAACCTCCTGGAGACTCTCAGGCCTTTAGCCTCAGACTGGGGGCTGCACTATTGAAGGTAGAAGTATTTTTTTTCTTTTGCCCTTTCTCCAGCTATAATGATGCTTAATTTGTGCCCTGGAGTTGACAGGGTTTGATGCTCTTTACTCAAGGGCTTAAAACTCAAAGATGAGAAAGGTTCTGGAAGGGCCTTATAACTTTCTCTAGTGGTAGCCTTTCCCCTCCTTGAAGCCATAATGCTAAGTTAGATTTTCATTGTTTTCCTGCCCTGGCATCAGAGTTTCTCGTGAGCACCTGGTCGAGTTCCATGGAAAAGAGGCTAAGTGGGTGCAAACTTCTCTTGTGTTTATGGCTCCCTTGAATTATATACTCTTATACCCACCCACAATCAGCCTTCATCAATTTGTTAAAATTTTAGTTAATTTTTTTATCTGTTTGTAATGGCAACTCTTCCTTCCATGCTCTGTGCTTATGATGGATTGGCTTGTGTCCCAGCTTTCCCTGCAGATGCATCTTTTTTTGTTAGATTTTAGGCTACCTGATTACCCTGTAACCTTGGCTCTGTAGTTTAAATAAAATTATAATAATGTGCTTTATTCAGCTTTTCGTGTTGTATTTGTTAGAGTAGAAACAATGCTCTTTCTAACTTTCAACATCCTAAGCAGACAGGGAGACCCAGGACACCTTTGAGAGCAGAAAGGGATGCTATTAACAATTACACTGGAGACCAGGTGTAAGGAAGCACTGTGCCAGGCAAACTGAAAAGCATGGTCATCCTACCTAGGATGCTATGTCTCTAGGGCTCCACTTAGCTTCTCTTTATTTGAAATGCCCCAGCTCTGCTGGTAAAAATCCCACTCTTTAGTCCATTCTTACTATAACCTCTTCTGCATTGACTACTCTGATCTGATTTGCCAAACCTTATCTACAATTTTTGCCTCAATATTTATAAGTAATATTGATTAGTCCTCTCCCTTTCCCCACCAAATTGTGGTTTCTTATCACACTATAAAAATTTTATTAAATATATTGGTAAGCTTTCCTGCTTTGTAGATACTCTTCACATTTGTAGATAAAATGTGAATTATGTTACCAAAAAGTTTGAAAGAACTCATCTTTGTATGAATATATTAATTAGCCTGATTCGCTCTTTCCACTATATATATATATATATATATATATATGTATGTATTAAAGCACGACATTGTGATCTATAAATATACACAATTATTATTTGTGGCTAAAAATAAAATTAATACAAATAACTCACCTATGAATCTTTGAGCCAATCTTTTTGGAGATGAGTGAGATCATTCTTTGCTAATTTTTAAATTGATCTATTCAACTTTGTTACATCATCTTTAGCAAGTTTTGATTAAGTGTAAGTCTCTCAAAGCTTGTACCTTTAATCATAATTATTTTGTCTTTCACCATTGTCCTGTATATAATATTCAATCATAACTTAATAGTTTTTACATATCTTATCTATGACTAATCAGCATTTTTACTCCAAGTGTTTTATACGTATTTTCTTATTTTTTTATTAATCAGGAAAAAAATACTTCTGGTAAAAAATAATTATTAATTATACTAGTTTTGTTTTCTATCCTATTGAGGCCTGCTTTAATCCCTATTAATTCCTTCATCCTGATGTGCCTAGCTATGTTTATTACTTTTTTTACATTCTTGAATTGTTAGTTTAGATTAATTTATTTTCATTTTTTATTGGTTAATAAAAGCAATTAGGTTGTGAATTTCCTTTAATATCAAGTTTGCCTTTAACTTGTATTGTACTACAATGGCTGAGTTGAGTATTTACAACAAAGTTTGTGTGGCCTGCAAGGCACAAATATTTACTCCCTGGACCTTTATAGTAAAAGTTTGCTAACCCTGGCCTAGAAATTGTAGTGTATAGAAATTATAGGAGTTTTAAGTTCTCAAATCTAGAAAGGTGGAGAGTGGGTCTGAAGTGTCAATTAAGAGATATATAGCCCAGAGGACAGCATAGAATAAGTCTACTTTACATTATATTTCTTAGATTTAATTTTTCCAAATGAAATTTCTACATTCACTCAGGCATTTCTTGAGGAGTTCATGTCACTCTTAAAATGTGGCCTCAAATTTAAAAGTTCCAGTTTATTTACTTCATTAAATTATATGGAATAGTTTAAAAACCTTGCCAACATTTTCCTTATATATCTACTTCTTTAAAATGCAGAAGCTTGGGTAAAGTCTGATCAAAATTTCCCTTTTAGAAATAATGTCACAAATTTTTCTATATATATACAGCATTATATGAGAGCAAGCAAACAACATTCTCATTCCTGCCTAAAAATTCTCATGTCAATTTATTTCCATTTGTTTTTCAGACAACTAGAAGGAATGGCTTGCCTGTGAATCTTATTTTAATGAATCAACATCCAGCAAAAACATTAACCAATTTAGGTTACAAATAATAGTCTCTTTTAACAGGCTGAAGCTAACACTATTTTTAAAAACTGGACTGGAAATGTCTACTGTAATTCCATTTTTCTTTCATCAGTTAAAAAGAATTCAGGGTTTTAGCCAAAGTAGTTTCTCAAGCATAACTTATATTTACATTCCTCTTAGTTCCACCCTTTGAGCAATAGCATGTGAAGAAAAACTGCTTCAAGTAACAGCTTCTCTGAGCTGGAACCTTATTTCTTCCTTGATAACTTATATATATGTATAAATATGTGTATATATGGATATATCTTATATGCATACATACTTTTTCTATGAGTTTAAATTATAGATGGTATTAAAAATCATGCTTTAATGCTTTGAATGTAGGATGTGTTGCTTAAATTGAAAAATTTAAGGATCTTGTAACTTATACTTAGTCTATATTTTATATATTAGTTTGTATTTACCCACTCCATATCCAGATTTAGGCTCTCTTGAAATCTCTTCATTCTTCTGTAAGTATACCAACTCTTGTCTCTTTTCTTTCATATAACCCATCTAAGGGTGGAACAAGGATATAATGATAGGCATTTTAACTTCATTTCCATCTGTAGGTTTCACATAGGAGCCTAATATATAATTCCTTCCCATTGAGCTGTCTTACTCTCACCCTAACTCAGAAGATACTGAAATTAGTGTGAGGTTTCAAAAGCCAAACACAGAAACCTATAAAAGTCAGTTTGCAAAATTAAAAACAGGAACATTGAAGGCCAGAGTCAAAGGAAATATTTGAGGAAAACAATCAATTCTGAAATCACAGAAAAACAATTAAAATATTAAATTTTTACAATTATCTAATATAAGAATTAGTTTGGTGCTTACCTTATTTTAACACCATATGTAGTAAGCAGAAAATGTTCCCCTGCCACCACCAAAGGTATTTGTGTCCTAATTCCTGGAACCAGTGATTATATTACCTTACATGGCAATAGGAACTTTGTGGATATGATTAAGTTAAAGACTTTGAGATGAGGAGATTATCCTGTAATATCCAATGGATAATGAGCCCAGTCCTATCACAGGGGTCTTTAATTAAGAAAGAAGGAAGCAGACGCAAAAAGTGAGAGGGAGATATAATTATGGAAAAATGGTCAGAGAAATGCAACACTGCTGGCTTTAAAAATGGAAAACAAGAACCATGAGCTGAGGAGAGTTGACAAACTCTGTAAGTTATACAGAAAAGGAAAGGAAATGGATCCCTCTCTAGGCCCCCCTAAAAGGAATTAAGCCCTGCTGATACTTTGATATTAGCCCCGTGAGACTGTATCAGACTTCTGACCTATAAAACTGTAAGGTAATAAATTTGTATTCTTTTAAGCTACTAAGTTTGTGGTGATTTGTTACTTAATAAAAAGTTAATGCATCACGGTTATCAAAATTATTTATGTTCCACTGATTTTGTTGTTCACTAATATTTAATAATATTCTTAATACCACTGTTTCTCTGTTTCTATATTTTCTTCTTTGGTTAAAATCTTGGTCTAATGAACTAATTACTTGAGAAATTTTTTGTTTTGTTTTGTTTTTGGGAGGGGCGCATATGTGGGATATTCCAGATTCTTCCATGTATGAGAATAATTTTCAATTAGCCCTGTTGATAAAGAGAAAATTTGGCAGTATGGAATTCTTGGGTCACAATCTTATTTCTTTCACCCTCTGGATTTTGAGTCATGATCTTTAACTCTTCTTTCACTCTTTCTTTCTGCTAGACTATACTGATTTTTTATTTCTTATTTTTTTCTTGGTAGGAAATCTTTGTTTCCTTGTAGAACTTTTTTTATATGCATGCAGATTTCTGTATTTCTCTTCCTTATTGATATTATAGTTCTTTGCTTCAAAGAGACAAATACGTCTTCAGAAAAATTTTCTTATTATTTATTTTTGTTTTCTTTATCAACTCAGTTCTTTACTCCAATTTCTAGTATTTCAACGTTGCATCTCTTAGATGTGTTCTTTGTGTCTCTTATTTTTCTCGTATTATTTCTTTTTCTAAAGTTTGAGAAAATTCTCAAGCCAGTTTTCGGTTACTAATTTAATTTTCTTTAACCCATTGTACACAACTGTCACTGTGCTTTTTAATTTGGTAATCTTTTTATTCTTTTAAAATCTAAATTCAGGCCTTTCAGATTTTGAACTATTCTCATTTCATGTTTACCTGTTCTGGTTTTATAATCACAGTGTCTTCTAAAGAATATGGGTTAGATATTTTCTAAACTTTAGCTTTCTTCATTCTCTCATTTGCTCTGATTCCTCCGAGTAGTTACCACCTCATGAATTTAGTAATATTTCTTGGTTTTCTCACCCTAAATTCAAATCCTAACTCTGCTTTTCTCTAGATATATGAGCTTAGGCAATGTAGTAATTCTCTATAAGCTCAGATTCCTCATTTAGAAAATATTTACAGTACTAGCACCTAACTTATAAGAATTCTGTTATGATTAACTGAAATAATACAAGAAAGAACTTGGCACAGTATCATGCACATGTAATTGCTCAATGAGTGGTAGCTGCCATTATAATAATTGCTACCATCACCCCCTTCCTCTTCATCATCACTATGGAGAAGGTCTATTATCATCTGGCCAGGAGCTGAGGTTGATTTTGTGACAGTACTTGGATTCCTACTCTAATATGACAGATCTAGATAGAAGGATGGAAAAGAAATATTTAGAATTACTAGGATGCTTTTTGCCATTTCAGAATTTCAGTTCTTTAGAAGTAGTCTGGATGGCCCTGAGCCTGAGGCAGTTGCAGCAGAAAGCTTTATTTCCGGTTAAGAGTGTCTTTCCCTTCTTTGATATGGCAGTCTAAAATTTGCAGGTATGTTCTCCATCCTTCATTCCCTCATGTGCTTGGCCTTGCCCACTTCTCACTGGAAGGTGACCATAGCCACACACCAGCTCTTTGCCTGACTTGGTAGTCCACGTCAAGAGTGCTTGTATGGGAGGTGGGGGAGTGAGCACCACCAAGGTTTCCCCAACTAACATGGGCAGAGTCATATGGGCACTTGCTATGAGCCTTTGCCCCTTGGAGTTAGGGATAGCTGGGTGACAGTGAGCCAGGTGGGAGAATGTACGAGTCTCTTGCACTTCCTGGCCCTGTAAAGCATGACGTCACAGGTAGAGATTCACAAGTTGATTTTCCTTTCCAAAGATATATTCCTGTATACACTTGCTGTACAGAAATTTCCAAATGTTTTTGGGTTTGAATATCTCATTTTCCTAATTTCCACTGAATGCATCTTTCTACCATTTTTATATTCTATTTTTCATTTCACTGATCAATTGGGAGGAAGGGGTTAGACATAAGTGCTCATATTAATGTTATAGAAAATCAACTATTCTTGAAATAACTTTTCTTTCTCAAGCTCATCTTATGCTTAATAATGGATTTATTCTTTACAAATTATATTAATCTAAGTTTCTACTAATGCTTTCACATTATGACAAAGTTGCAAATGTGAATCATTTTTCATTTTTAGAAAAAGTTCTCAAATCTTATTTCTACTGCTTTAGAGTCTGTTTAAGGTCCAGTAATTTCTAAAAATACTTTGCTCTATTAACCTAAAATCATCTAGCATTACTCCATTACAGCAATGAAATCTAAGCCAGGTTTTTATATTTATTGAATTTTTTGTATTTTCAGCTACAACCCAATCCCCCTGTAAAGCTGTTTAGCACTTTAAATAGGCAGTTATATATGGTGGAAATGGAGCCCCTCAATAATATGAAGCAATCTAAAAGGCGTAAAAAATACTTTCAAAGGGATCACCTTCCGTTGAGGTAAAACATATGTTGAATATGTTTTCTATTTTAAACACTGTCAGTGTGGGGTGTTCAACTTTTTCTCACCTAGTTAGGAATGAAATAATCAGACTTTAAATTTTCCCTTTTAAATCACTGGAAGTAATTGTTTTGTGATGTGGAACTTTTATTTTAGATTATACATTGGTTTACAAGATTCAATCAATTTTTTTACATCTTTTTGTTCTCTCTTTATGAATTTCCACTTAAAGCTAAAAGACTTTGAAATGAGCTTTTTTGCCAATTCCTTGTTAAAATCAATTATGTTTAGAATATCTATACATTCAAACACATTTAAAATTGCAAATACAAAGGCAGTAGAAACTTATGGAAGGACTGGGGTGCATCCTATGTGTGGTTCCCACAATAGTTGGGAAAATATGTAAGATTCGCTTTAAAAAGTTAAGAGAAGTTATATTTTGGGTTCTTCTGACAAGATAGGACTTACATATAGAAACAAAGTAGGCATTCACCAGAAAGCTGGGATTTAAGGCTTCCTGAGAGTCTCCCACCCAACACTACAAAAATATCTCTTCTACTGACGTGCTGATGAATACCTAAATTCCAGCATTACCTATTTGCCTTATGAGCAGATCATTCATTCATTCCTCTATTCCTTCCTTCCTTCCTTTCTTACATATGTCTTTCTGTATGTTAATGTAACCAGGAATAACAAACAGCACTCAGCAATGCATTAAAAATATTGAATAAACACATATTGAATTGGATTATTTTGTTTTGTGTTCCTTTCTTAAATACTTCTGGAAGAGTTGAGGTGTTTGCACTAGAATGTTTATTGCAGCACAATTCACAATCACAAAGATATGGAATCAACCCAACTGCCCATCAATTCATGAGTGGATTAATAAAATGTGGTATATGTACACCATGGAGTACTACTCAGCCATAAAAAATGAATTAATGCTTTTTGCAATAATCTGGATGGAACTGGAGACAACTAAGTGAAGTATCACAAGAATGGAAAAACAAACATCACATGTATTCATGATTAAATTGGAACTAACCAATCAGCACTCATGTGCACAGATGGCAGTAAAACTCAACGAAAATCATGCAGGTGGGAGAGGGGAGGAGTGGATGAGTGAAATCACACCTAATGGGTACTGTGTACACTATCTGGGTAACGGGCACACTTATAACTTTGACTTAAGCAGTACAAAAGCAATCCATGTAACCAAACCATTTATACCCCCATAATATTCTTAAGTTTAACAAATGGGGGGAAAAAACCTCTATCAGTTAAGGGGAAAAAAGTCAATCATGGTGGCCACCAAAATTTACTGGGCATAAAAATCATCTTGGATGCTTGTTAAAATGCAGATATCCAGTTCCCACCCTTTTGAGAATTTGATGCAAGTAATTCTTCATTCACATTTTCTGAAACTACTCTGCAACATCTTAGAATGAACTTGTTTTATTACTGTATTATGAGAAAAGTTGAGAGTTCCTCAACAGAACTAAAAAAAACAGGTTAGGTAAGAATGTGAGTTTAACCATTGCCTTTTCTTCCAAGCCTCATTACTGAGGGATTTGGCTAAGTAGTGAATTTTAGAGTGGATGTTTAAGCAGCTTCCTTTTGCTTCTGCAATTAAGGACAGGATAACCAAGCACATAGCTTTAGGAAGGTGGCTTTCTTCACTACATACTTTCATATCCCTGTTGGGGGATCAGCAAGTTCTCCCGTTCCCTTCACTCAGTGATTCTATAGTTCCTTTCCCCACGCTACTGCTCTTGCGTATCATCTTAGCATTGCCACTAGACTATTGCAATAAAGTAACTTACTTGTGGTCTTGCTCTACCCTCTACCCTCAAATCCTCTCCCAAACTGCTGATGAATGAGATTTCAGCAAATAAGATATGATTGATGCATTCTGTTGCTTTGGTTCTTTCTAAGGATCCTCACTAACTTCAGAAAAAATTCAAATATCTGAGCCATTTGTGATGTAACACCTGCCTATTATTCCAAACCATTTCTACTCTACACAGACATACAGCCATGCTGAGCTATGTTCACGCCCCAGGACAAAATGCACTACTCTATACCCACAGATGTGGCTTCCTGCCATTCTCTTTGCCAAGAGCAACACTCACCAAGGAAGGCTGACTAATACCTACTCATCCCCAACAGTTGCCTTTTGGCCTCTAGATTAGTAATACTTAGACATCAAGTAAATTTCAGCATAAATAAAAACAATGAACTTAAGCAACTCTTAAACCTGCATATGATTCTGTAATCAGGACAGCAAAGAAATATCGTTGCCTTTAGAAAAATTTTAGTGATTATACAAACTATTATCTGTGTACTCTGAATCCCGAGATTATAAATTGTTATTTCTACTAAATGATTTTCTGTATGTTTTAAGTTTTATGGCCTAGGCATTTACTAATTTTATACTGGAAAGAATAATTCTTATAATTTTTTAATGAATGACTAACAGCATGAGAACCTCTCATTTCTACATAATTTCTTTCAATGAGTTGCAAGTTCTTCATATGTATTCACTCATTTTTAATTTGACATCCTTCTCAGTTATGTTGGGGACTGAGTTTTTCCCACTTCAAAGACACAAAGAGAAACTTGAAAATAATAGGGAGCTAGTGACAGGGTGGTCTTAGGAATGTTTTCCCATCATCCTTTCAGCAGAAACCACTGGCAAGATTTCTAAAATCTCAATCAATTATCAAGTTGTCACCATTTATTAAGCAGCCTTGTTGTGCAGGTCTCTGTGTCAGGATATCTGGAGCTAAAGATGCCTTTTCAACTAGCTGACACAGTCCCTGCCCACTCCATCATCCTCCCACATCATTCAACCGAGATACCACAACACCACACACAAAATGACTGAACACTTAAAATGTGCTAGCCAGACAGTGTACTTGATTACAAACAACAGAAACTGTCGCTGAGTTGAGCAGAAAACGAATACATTGGAAAGATCTTGCATAACTCACAGAGTTCTCAGAAACTCTGGATAACCAAGCTCTGTCAAGAGAACACAGCCAGAGTCAAAGCACAGGCATGCCTACTTAGGATGTCAGCTGTAAATCCTATCATCACATCTTCCCATTGTGCCTGCTTCCCATCACAGTGGGAGAACCAAATGCTCTCAATGTGCAAACTCCTTCGGGAATCTAAATTCCCTGAAGTTGCCGCTGGTTGACAAGCCAAGTTCATGTGCTCACCACCTCAATGACAGGTAACAGGGGATTCTCCTAAAACAGGAAATGTATTCCAGGACTAAGTAGAACTAAAATAAAACTATGCTTTCCACACAAAGTACCATGCAGAACCAACAGATGCAGATGTACAAGCTATGGCCCTGAGTGCTGGGGGAAATTCTGGCTTGTGATAGAATTGGAGTCTTCCTTTTGGAGTTGGTCATCTGTTTAGAGAAGACATAATGGAGATTCTTGTGAAACTGTCCTGAAAGGGGAGTGACAGAACAATAGAAAAAGAAGAGGAGGAAGGAGAGAAGGAAATTAAGTCAGAGAAGAAAGACAGAAATACAGTGTCTTAATCCATTCAGCTGCTACTACAAAAATGTCATAGACTGGGTGGCTTAGAAACAACAGAAATTTATTTCTCACAGTTCTGAAGACTAGGCAGTTCAAGATCTAGGGGCTGACAGATTCAGTGTCTGGTGAGGGCTCACTTCTTGGCTCATAGATGACTGTCTTTTCACTCTGTCCTCACATGATAGAAGAGGCAAGGGAATACTCTGGAGTCCCTTTTAGGGCACTAATCCCACTGATGAGGTTTCTGTTTTCATGACCTAGTCACTTCCTAAAGGGCCCACCTCCTAATGCCATCATATTGGGGATTAGGTTTCAATACAGGAATTTTAGGGGGAAACAGGTATTCAGTCAATAGCATTGTGAAACAGAGAAATGCCCAAGGATGGGATATACAGAGAAATGAGGTATAGGAAGGAAAGGAGGATGTCAGAGGAAGGCATGTGAGGACAAACAGCAAAACAAAACAAATTACCAAACTAAAGGTATATGTCTTTGCTCTTTATAGCCATAGTATTATTATTAATAAAGATTCTAAGTTTAGTTTAGAGAGCTAGTATTCCCTAGGACATAAGAGATAGGCACTCAATAATGCTTGTTAGTAATGGGATAATTCATAAATATTAGTTCTGTAAACATTTTACCTCATTAAATAATAACAATCCTGATAATGGCATAGCAGCATAGGCAAAAAGTGAGGATTTTTGAGACAGAAAAAAATATGGTACTATTGGCTTTGATCCCTATATTTAAACTTTCAGTATATATGGTTTTATAAGTTACCTGCTATTTTTATATTAATGACTATAAGTAGCTTCATGAAATGTTCTATGTATTCAAGTAATGAAAATTTGTTTTTATCTATAAGTTAGTAGCTTTTCTTATCTTTTGCTTTCTCACTTGGCCAACTATAATTTGTTTTCTTTGTGAACAATACTTGATTTTATTGCTTATATTTGTTTATCTTAAAACATATATTTTCTTCAGCATCTAAATAACTCTACAATTTAAACTCATCTATTGTTTTTCTTAGTGTGGAATAGGAGTAGTGGGACTAGAGTAAGGGAAGAGGGAAGGGGCCAATCCAAGTGAAATTTAGTGAAACAAAGTATATTTATCAGTAGAAAAATGGACCACAATTATTTATCCAATCCTCCTTATTTTATTAGAGTTTTGAGATGCATATTATTGAAGGCTAATCATTAAAGCCATAATAGGCAAACTAAATCCTTTAAATTGCAATTAGTGAGACAGAAGGCAAATACATTAATACAGGCATTAGGATGCTGTATTAGTCAGGGTTCTAAAAGAGAATGCTGGTAGAAGCAGGGTTATATTAAGAGATTGCAAAGAATTGGCTTTCATGAGTCTGGGGGCTGGTTAGGCAATGGTGAAATTTGAAGGTCAGTGGGCTGGGAACTGTTGGGCAGGACTGCCGCTGTAGTCCACAGGTGGGATTTCTTCTTTCTCTGGAGACTCAGTTTTGCTCCTATAGCTTCTCAGCTGATTGAATGAGGCCAATCCAGATTATCAAGGATAATCTCCTATACTTAAAGTCAACTGATTGTAGATGTTAATCACTTCTGCAGGAATAACCTTCACAGCAATAAAGAGGTTAATGTTTGATTGAATAACTGTCCAAATTGACACATAAAAGTTATCACTACAGAGATTTAGTGAATAAAAAAAGCCTTAACAGATCTAGAATAACAACTCAGCAAGACATACACTAAGGCCTCAGCAAAGTGGCAAGGGTGACTCCAGGGTGAGGGCCAGGTTACATTTTATGGTTATCCAATGTAATTTTGAGAAAGGCAGATCTACCTTGGGAGTGGTTTTAAGAAAGGGAGGGAGGGAGAACTGATTTTGAGAAAGTCACAAGTCAGCCCTGGTGAGGAAATACTGATATCACAACAGCAGTAGCAGCGGGTTCCACTGACCAACTTCTCACTATTTCAGGCCCTGTGCTAAGCATAATCTCATTTCATCTCAGCATTCTCACGGGTCAGTATAATTGATGCTTCCTTTTATAGGTGAGGAAACCAAAGTTCAGAGACGTCAAGTCTTGTCCAGTAAACTAACATTTGTTGAATATCTAGGATGAGGAAGACACATTGCTGAGGCTTTACAACATTCTTTTATATATGGAATTATCTCCCTCATATTATATATGAGCATGTCGAGGGCTAGAGAGTTTACGTAGCATACTGTGTATTTAGTATCCAGTAAGGGGTGAATTCAAACACAGGTTTTTCCACTCAAAGCTCATATTTGTTCCACTGCTTGGTGGAGTACCCATAAACACCTTTCACAGAGAAGGCTTCTGGCAGAACAGAAGAAGAATTAATACAAAGTGATGATGGGGGTGGTGAGGAAGGGAATTGTTTTCTTGAGACTGGCTAGACAAGAGAGAAAGTGGGTCCCTGTGAAGGTTTCAGGATTCACAAAACGTTACCATAAATAAGCAGAGAACTAAGGAGTGTGTTGTGTGTCCTCGAGGAGGGTTTGTATGATGAGGATAAATCATATAAATTTGTATCTGTATTAAAGTTTATTTTATATATATCATATAATATTTATATATAATTATATAATGTATATTATATAGTATTTACATGTATAATTATATATTATACCCATACACAATTTCCCATGAATAATTATTGCTTAAGTGAACAATAAGGTGTACATTGATACTATTGCTTTACTAGAGAGAATTTAAGTAGCTATAATATGATAGAGGAGTGCTAATAACAATAATAAGAATAGAGCAAGGATTTCTTAACTACAGTGTCACAATACATAGGTTTTTCAAGCTTGGTCATGAAATGTACCTTAAGTATTCTTATTAGCAATGAAGTGCTAAAGTATGTGAGTACTTTGTTTTTTCATAAATCAGAGCAGATACAAGGTTACACCTATAATACTAACCTCTCTGGGTTTGGTCAGTCTGAGTTTGTTTAGGAAAATAGAGCCTCTGCGACTCCTCTAGGAATAAAGAATTCAATATAGAAATTAGAGTTTGTGCAAATGTGGCAGGAGCTGGATGTTTTGCAGGCACCGAATTGAAGAAACAATCACTAGTGATTTCAGTTCAAAGCACTGGAATGGCTGGGAAAGTTGAGCTTGGAGTGAAATCTGAGATTCTGTCATGTCTGGCCACTACTGGCCTGCACAGTGGGAACTGGTGGGGAGGTCTCCAGCACTGCTGAATCTGGCAGCCTCCCAAGAATAACGGCTTTCTCTTACTTTGCCTTCCAAATCTTCCATGAGTGCCTCTTTCTGGCAAACTAGCTTGGAACCAAACAGGAAAGGGGGTTCTGGGAAACAAGCCCCCAGCCTCAGAAGGGTGATGCTGAGTTAATAAATTCACTTGGATTATGATACATGAAGAGGGAGAGAAAGTGTGAGGTTAAAACTGGGAATTGCAAATGGAGGCGTGTCACCCACATGAATGTGTCCTGACAATAAAAGAAAGAGTTTGAGACATCTGTGATAAAACGTATGCCTGAGTGGCCCGAGACTCCTGAAGACTGATGTAAAGCCATTTGAAACATAGCATGATGAGCTCCTTCATTAGGGTGAGATCACCTTTTTAGTTTTTATTTTTTCATTCTGGATACCATGGAGCGAGAAAAGGAAGGAGGTTGAGTTTATCTGTACCTCTACCAACAGTAGGCGTCAATCTCTGGAGAAAAGTAAGAAGCAGCAATGGAATCGGCTTCTGTAGTGGGGTAACACGCTGCTGTCCTGGGAGCCCCACATGTGTTCTCTCTCTTGCTATACTGATTGCCTTATAGGCAAGTTTGCTTTTCCACTGTGGCTCTGCTGTGCCACTGAAAACCTGGGCAATCAACTTATTTATTAAACTAGTGCCATAAAGTAAGTCATTAAAAAATAGTGCTATGAATTCAGGCTATGGTCTCTAACACAGATGAAAACTTAAGACCTTTTAAAATGAGGCAGTATTTACTTTTTAAGTGAGACAGCATGTGCACTATTATTAGTTAATATTTAATGAAGGCCAACAGTGTGCTAGGCTGTTTATCACACTGCACAAACGTGTGTGTGTGTGTGTGTGTGTGTGAACCCAGAATACTATAATGATAGGGTCATATGGCATATGAGAGAACAGATCATATCCCAGAAAGGGCAGATGAGCGCCATTAATCATAACTGGTTTATATACTTCATTCTCACCAACTGAAGTTTTATCTTTTTGATATATTAACATTTATATTACACTTCACTGCTTATGTGGGACTTATTAAAAATTATGACTACTTGGAAAAGAGTTAAGCTTTCATTGTCCATTTGTAAGTTGTGCTGAAATGGAACTTCCTCTTTTTGATACACAAAATATTGTATTTCTATTGGGTTTTGCAAGTTGTTGGTGTTGGGTAATCTATTTTATAGAGGGACAATAGATATTTCCAACACAATATTTGTCAGAAAAAGAGAAAATATTTTATGTTGAACAAAATTTCTAAAAATTAAAGAAACTAATAAACTATTTGCCAAGAGATGTGCCAGGAACTTAGGTGATTTGCCTATAAAAGATCGTTTATTCCACCTTGGAAACACCATATTAAAGATAATGATCATTGTTTTGAATATTGAACGTCAGCTTTTATAAACAGAGATATAGTGCTGGAAGAAATGAATTAAAAACGATTGCACAAGTGCACCAAAAAGCTTTTTGTAAATAAAAAAAAGACTCCCTTACCACAGCTGTTCTTACGCCATTCCATGGGGAGATTAGTTTTGTGGAGGGGAAAAAACAGATAGTAACAAAGTCTCAGTTCATTAGTTCTGATGCCTAAAAAGTTCTTAGAAATCAAGCTAATCTGCAATAAGGATGGTTAAATTTCTATAATTTAAGGTACAGATGAGATAAACATTCTCAAGTTCAGGTGCTTGTAAATTTTTTATAGTTCAACAGTTTCCCCATGTACTAATTGATTCACAAGACATTTCTATTACTTCCACAGCTGGGGCCAGATATAATCAAGAAGAACGACTGTGGCACCCAGAAATAAACAAAAGTTAATGGAACTTGTGCTGAACCACGAAGAGAGTATTTTTAGTGTTTGGCTAAGGGTTCAATTTTACACTTGATAACTTTTTAGTCTGTCCTCTTTTTTGCTGGTTTGTACCACTCACACTTCAAGGAGGGATGGAGACAACCAAGTCAAGCTAACAGGAGCAATGTCTTTCAGGCAAGAAATACAGCTGCCAGAGAAGGCAAAGGAGGACTTTATACAAGCGTAAAGCCAGCAGAGTATGTGGGGACATCACATTTCATTGCTCTTTTCTGTTTACTACTCGATATAAAAACAGTCATTTGCCACTGGGGGAATGTTTCATGAATTGAGTGTTATAATTCCATAATCAGGTACTATGGTTTTAAGGGACTAAATGAACTTTTCAAGATGGTTAATTTTTTTTGTTTCAAGCTGTGTTCCTAAAATCGGTTCTAGTAGTCCTTCCATATGTGAACTTTAATTGTTTATGCAGCTCCTATTGGTCCTTTCTGGCCTGAACAAAGGACGTTAGGAATTCTCTCTGTCTCTGTTTCTCTGTTTCTCTGTCTCTCTGTCTCTCTCTTTCTCATGTGCACGTGCATGGTATTTCTTTTCCTATCCTTTCATAATTTCCACATACAAATTCTTTATTTTAGTTCATTTTTTTCAATTATCTGGAATCTAAGACATAACCATTTTTAGAATGCATGCTTAAGTTGTATAGTTTATAAACTGTTGTATATTTAAAGTATCTTTTTGTTGTCTTGACTTAATTTCATGAATGACAACTTGATTGGATACAGAAGTTATAGAATCACACTTTTTTCCCCCTTCCACATAATTACACACTGCTCCACTTATACTGGCACCTAATATTCCAAGATCATTAAACCTTTCCCCCTTTATAGATGACATATTTCTTTTTTACAGATACTTGTAAGCTCTTTTCTTTATCAAAATATTTAAATAAGGAAAAAGCATCAACTTATACCTTAGTGTAGATATTTTTCCTTATAAAGAGAAATGAAATGGAAAACACTATGATATTCAAGACAGATGAAATGAACGAAACATTGATATGCAACAAAAACTAAGCTTTAATGGTTTTATTATCACCTCATTCAGACTTGTAGGCTGCAAGAGATGACCTCAAACTGAACCAGCAATAAGAGTGCACGACTCATATATTCTGAAGATAAGACAAGTGACTCTTTAACAACTTGCTTAGTTCACAAATTTTAACCATTTTCTGCTCAGATCTTGCTTACTATTGGCTACACTACACTTACTATTGGCTACACTAATTATCTCATGACTAACCCCAGCCTCCAAAACCATGTGAGTACCTTTTGCTAACCTTTTGCATGTGAGACTCTGTCAAGGTGATGCCCTCCCTTGCTCAGGTACTTAAGACATTCAGTCTTATATGATCAGTAGATATTCCCTGGTGGTGTTTGGATGACGGCTTCAACAGAAATTATTTTTGGGATAGAGTTTGCCTTTTATATCTGAAGATCCAAGCTTTCCTAAATTTCACAAAATTTCTGTTCTGTTGCGATTTTGAATATATTTATTTATTTTTGCCTTTTTCTTCATTAGGCACACCAATTATACCTCTGATTTGAGTCCCCATTATTACTTTCCTAACTGGCATTTTCTCACCATTTGTTCTTATTTCTTTGTCTAGGTTTTTCTTTTTTTTTTTTTTTTAACCATTTGTGATATATCATTATGTTTGTTCTTTATGTTTGGTTTTTCTGCAGTATTAATTTTGTTCTACTTCTTTTCTAAAGCAATGAATTTGAAATATTTTTCATAGTCTTGGAGAAAATTTTTTCCAAGTGTGTGTGTTTTGACTGACTTTTGCTTGCCATAATCTTTTTACTTTGTGGTTATAGAATTTTTTTCATAGATAACATATTGATTCTTTTCTCTCTTAGTTATTTTTTTAGTTTCAGTCCTACATGAATGTCCTACTTGTGCTAAAAGAGTATAAGAGAAAATGCTTTGTTTTTGTAACATCATTATCTGAGCTTTTATAAATTTTTTCCTTAAAATTGAGGTTAAAATTTTGAATACTGAATTTCTTTATTCTCTGATAGGACTTCGGATGCTTGAGAAGAAGAGTACTGTGGAAGTCAGGGCCATGAGTATCGCTAGTCTTGAAACTTTGCCCCTGTGTTCTTCCTTATAAATAAGTTCTTTAAACTCCTAGTTTCTCCTGAACTAGTAGTATGTTCTATTCTACGATGGGAATGGGGACACTCTGGGAATTTTGGCCTGCTTTTATGCTTTGGCTCCAGCAGGACAAATTAACAAGATGCCAAGTGAAAATTATCAATGCACAAAATTTTTCTTTAGTAAGTCAATACATCTTGTTTTTTTTTTTTTTCAGATGACATTGGTCTTCTATAATTACAAAGCCTGCTTCAGGATATTGTTTCATATCTCTTTTCTTCTCACAAGCTTTACTTTCAGCATGTGCTTAAATATTGAGAAGCCAAGTCAATAAAAATGTCACTGGCTATATAGTTTCTACTTAAGTCCTAGCTGTCATTCTTGTTTGGCAGTAAAGAAAGATACCACAGGTATAGTGTTTTCTAATTTTAACTCTGTTGCTTCAAGTTGAAGATCTTAATAGATTATTCAGAAATATTTCCTTTTTGTTTTTTTTGTACTGTACTATTCTCTATATAGGAGAAAATGTGGCCCAATTACAAGCATCTTTCTGAACTTCTTTCAACATTGTCTTATGTCCAGCAGGTATTTTGGGGTGGGGGGGTTTGTGGTTTGAAGTTCAAGCTCTTCACCTATTCCAATGGAAATGTTATATTCTTATTGTGTTAACTTTGGCAGATTTAAGAGTATGAAGTTGTGCAGACCTTCCCAAAGGTCTTGTTGACCACTTTAACTGTAGGATGCTATGGTTGATAGTCCTTTTATATTTACCCAAGACCAGGAAAACCTACCTTAAACCATCTATTCTCAAATGTCTTCCTTTCATTCCCATTTGTAGAGCCAAGCATAAAAATATCCAGAGTGGAAGGGGAAAGCACGGTTTAGTGGACATCACAGTATTTATAGCAGGATTTCCAGAAAATAATGAAGCCATTGAAATTGCTTCATCATATATATATATATATATATGCCCCACACTCTTATAAAAATTTTCTGATCCTTCTTACACTAAGAAGTAGATGTGTGTGTGTATGTGTGTGTGTGTATATAATTATTGCTTCAGGAGCACATATCATCAGATGCTACACAATATTTTTCCCTCTTAGGAGCCAAAGAAGTTCTTAAACAATGTTCTGAATAGCAAAGTCCTTAACAGAACTGGCTGATAAGGTCCAGGCATAGGTCTTTGCAGCTCTTTCATGTAAGTGCTTTGTCTTTTTTTCAGTACAAAGGCATCCATTCCTATTTCCTATCCCTGGTTACTTCCCATAGCTACATGTGGAAAATTTAATTAGCCTACTACTGTGATTGCAAAATGCTGCCACATGGTACTGCTGTTGAAGTTGATTCTTGCATAGCTCTATGGACTTTGTGCATTCTGCAGTAATCCTCTTGCTGACTCAAGTCTTGCAAGGATTATAATAGCGTGCGCTGGGGCTCCAGATACTATTAGTTGCCTTAGGTTACACTGATATGCTTAGTCATTTTTTTCCCAAATATCACACCATGCCAGAGTGGTGGAGTCTTGAAGGATTTACTGGAACAAGTCCTCCTTGTTAACCTCAAGATAATTTTATTTCAGTGGCTGCATTGCCTTTCCCTATCTGGATCTGCAATGAGACCTCCTTAGTCTATCTGAACATGTCCTCCTATAGGTTTCTTTTCATCTAGAAATTCTATTCGTAGACTATTTAATCCCTGTTGAGCAGTGGTACACTTTGTATATGGGTCTCAGGAACTGGCAACCTTAATAAAGGTATAAAAATTTCCCAGCACATCCTTCCTCTACATGTACATAATCACAGAGCACTGTTCATGTGGTGCCTGAGTGTTGATGTGTTTAGGGAACAGCAGGAAGGTCAATGTGACTGGGCCAGAGTTATGGGCATTGCGTAGGCTTGGGGTAGGTGTCAGTGATGGCAGATAAGATCTGGGAGATTATAGGTGGCTGAGTGAAGGGTTTCTGATGGCCCATATGGTAACTCTGTGAGACTTGGAAAAGGGTGCACATTAGTTGTACACCAAGACACATGGTTTGATGAGTTGATTTCAGTCTCTGTTAACTGCTTCAGCTTCATGCACACACATGTGGTACAGAGACTATCAACCATATAGAGCAGCTGGGGACTTGAATATCATCATAAGAACATCGGGTATTGGGTTTTACTCTGAGTCAAATGAAAAGCCATTGGAAGCTGTTGAGTAAATGGTGACGTGACCTTACTTACCTGACTTACTTTTTAAAAGTAAGGGTGTTCATGCGGGCTGTTCTGTTGAGAATAAGGAATAATGGCAGAAGCATGAGGGCCGGTTGTGAGGATAGTGTACAATTTGGATGAAAAATGGTGGTGACTTAGAGTGCTGGCAGCAGAGGCAAAGAGAAAGCTCAGGTTGTGGCAATATTTTGATGGTGGTCTTATAGGATTGTGATAAAAAGAAAAAAGTCAAAAATGATTAAAAGAACATAAAGTGCAACACTTTTATTCTTCATAGAATCAATCACTAAATAAGTAAATTTGAGAAAATAGCTTTAGTTCATTATATTTTAAACTCCCCATTTGTTAGATGAGAATATTTCCTAATTAGTATACTGAGTTGGTGTGAGAATCACATGAGATATAGCATGTCAAAATATTTTAAGGTGGTAAAACATAATGCAATGCTAATTATTATTTAAAAGCTAACTACAGGGGGCATTCAAGAGTACATAAAGAACCCTGCCCACAATCTTATTATAACCCCTACTATTTGTTAGAGGCCCATAAGCATACGATTAGAGATTTGTTTATTTGAGTCTTGATTTATTTTAAGCATTCAAGAGTCCCTGTCACATTCGAACAATTCTATGGAGAACAATATCTTTGGTGACTATCAGTTAACACTTCAGTGGGGACTGACTAATAACAGTACAGGAACCTGACACTGTAGGAACATGCATAGTTTAGGTTGCAGGGAAGGACACCAGGAGGGGGCTCATATGGAAAAGAGAAGACTTCTCAAGTCTAAATTGTTTTCTACCTCACGGTTTTCCCCATAAGATACCATATTTCCATAGGAGGAAAGTTATAATTTTATATAAGTTTTTAGACAGAGGTCACAGAGAAGGAATGTCAACAGTATCCAGAAGAAGATCCATTCTAGTGACTAGATTGAAGTGCAATTTATTCTATATCAATTAAAGAAAAGCATACACACAAGAAAGAAATCTATGACTTTTACTTGGAAATTTCCCCCAAACGTATGTAAATTCAACAACCTGTAAGGTTGTTGGCCTAGAATTAGTGTAAATGGAGGGAAAACAATCCATTTTATTGAATTTAAGATTATTTTTCTCAATGAATTTCTTTTCCAAACTTTTTTGTGTTTAGGATGTTGATAATATAGAGACTTCCAATAATGTGCTGTTTTCTACAATCTGTTTTTAATAGTCAGAATTATAGAAGAGAAATGACCTCATTTCTAAAGCTCAGGCATAGGTCCAATATATGATATCCATGTCTACTTATTAATAAATTACTAGTAATAATAATTAGAATTTATTTAAGTGCTAATTGTGTACCCACAAATATATAAAACTCTTTGATTACATGATCAATGATTAAATAATTCTGGGGCATTACTATGCCCATTTTACAGGTGAGGACACCGAGAGACTTATCAGCTGACACCTCAGTAGAGATCAGTTGACAGGTGCAGAGACACTTGCCCTATAAGAGTGGCATACAAGGTTGGTAGATGGGGAAGGCCGAGGGTTGGGGACACTGAGAAAAACCACTAAATGGTAGAACTGACACTTGAACCCAAATCATTTTTATCTCACTATAAACCACTTCACATTACTGTTTTTAGTGTAACTTCTTTCAATAAGAAATCCATATGAGTTTGCTAACCATAATTTAATAAGTTTTAAAGATAGCTTTGTGAGTGACCTCAGGAAGCATTGAGAATAAAGTCAATTGTAACTACTTTCCTATAATGTATGCTACATTTTTAGAGTCAACATTAAAATGGTCTATTCAATGCAAACTTTCATACTCTTGTAATACTAACTCAGTATCTTTAGTTCTTAATTAAAATAAAAGAAGACAATATATTATAATCACTTGTTTGTTCAGCAAATATTTATTGAGTGCCAACTGTATGCCAGACACTATTCTAGATTCTGAGCATACACTGGTAAATAAACAGCCCAAATCCCTGCCTCACGGAGTCCCTGCTAACTAGGAAATATTATACCATACAAATAAAATACTAACTTCTTGGTAGTATTAGGGAAAGTCAATATATCTTAAAGCCAAAAAATAGGATAATGTGGTTAATTAGCTTCTACAGCCTCAATTCTGAGCCAGTTTTTGTTTCAAAAATTGTTTTAAGAGAAGTGACTTCTAAGCTTCTCCTAGTGGCCAGCTTTGGGCCAAGCATGGAAATTGAGGGAAAAAATGATGTCATAAGGCTTAGGCCAAATAGCCAGTCTAAGTTGACTGAAAGATCTGAGGAGTTTTCTGGGAAGGTGTAAAGAAGTTCCTTGAAGATTCTACAGTCCTGTCATGGCTGTGCTACCATGTCCATGTGAAGCCACGAGCTATGTAGAAGTGCAGGAATGTTTGTGGGTCTTCTCTTCCCTCCCGGCTTTGAGTCTGTGCCTTAATATCTATCCTCAGTTGTCTCTTTGATTTCTCCATCTGCCAGAGAAAAACATACAGAAAGGATTTGTCCCTCTTACAAGGGAGTCCAGACCAGTAAATATTGTTGGAGATACCACACAGTGAATATTGTCCAAATATTTAATGTTTAGCCACAGAATAAATTTCCACATCTCTAAAATGTGAAAGATTTAAAATGCTTAACTAGCTTTTAGGGTTACTGTGAAAATTCATTAATGGAGAGCCTTGAGGAAAAGTGTTTATAATGCACTTGAAAAAGATAATTACAATGAAAGGCACATTTAGCAGGCATGTAGAATGTGGTTTAATTTCTTTTGGTTATAAAGCTCATCACTGTACATAAAAACCCAGCTTTCTCATGAATGGATAAGCCAGTTAGAAGAACTCTTGGTAGTCAGTTCTGCAAGATATTATATTCAGTAATTAATTTTATAATAACTGGTTCACACATATAAAGTAGTCCATTTGCATAAAAAATTACTGCTTAAATGACAAATCAATTATTGCACACAAAGTCAATTATTATACACTTGTTTAAAACTGAATATCATAATTAAAATTTGAGTAATTTGCTGTTTTTCCTATTGCAACACAGTACAGTAATTAGTATTCTAGCTCTGTGAGATTAAGTATCTCTATAAAGTCATTAAAATAAAAATCCCTAAATCTAATGCATAGTAAGTGCATGATAATTGTAATGTTTTAAGGAAAGTTCTTTTTTTTAAAAATAGAAATGACTATTGAGCCTCCATCTCTTTTCTAAACCTCATGACAGAGTCCACATGGCTATTAGTTAGCACTCTTTTTCCTGAAACAGAGGTAGAATGAGAACTGAGAATGCAAACCTAGAGAGCAAGCATCTTTCTGATCAAATGAAATTCACCTATCTAAATCAATTGAAATTCTTTTTTAAAAAGCATAAGAGAGGAATTCATTAGATTTTTTAGTGAGTTTTCTAACTGGGACATGTGACTCCCAATGGAAAACAGTTAAGCATTTAATAAGTTACTTTTAATTTCGCAGAAATACTTTGCAAGTGAAAAACGTTGAAAATGGTAGCAGAGTCATCAGGGTGGGTAAACGAGTCCGCGAGGAGCTGTCAAACAAGCTTTTACTCAGAATGGGCCCACAGCCCCACACAGAATCAGACAAGACACAGTCCTCAATTCTATTCCTGTTCACCTCCACCACCACTGCTACCGTGGCCCAAGCCGCCATCGCTTCTGCCTGGATTACAGTCACTCCTCTGCTCAACCCTCCCCTTCCTGCTGGCTCTCATCTCACTCCCAGTACACGTTAATGTGTTAATGTCTTTGTTGTGACTGATCCAACCCTACGTGGCCCAGACCACTCCCTCTCTGAATCATCAACCATCTCCTCTACTCACTGCACTGGGCCTTTCCAGGCCTCCTTGTTCCTGCCTTTGGGCCCATCCCCTGTGCTTTCCTGGGCCTGGAAAGCTCTTCCTTCTCCCCTCTGCTCTCAGCTTCTTCTCTCACCTCCTTCAGGTCTTCGAGTAACCCCACCACACCCCACCCCCACCCCGATCTGCAGGGCTTTTTCTTACACAGCATCCCAGGACTCTCTATCCTCCCTTTTTGTTTTCTCCTTCTGAAATATCACTTAACCAAAACAATTAGATTTTTCCTTTTTCTTTTTCAATATTAGGAGGAATAAGTCCTGGGTATATTGAGTGCTGGGCTTCTAATTTGAACTTCCTAAATGACTGTGCTGGGGAGGCTCAGAGGATCAAATCACCATGTTGTTCTGCTCCCATATTTACCTGGATGATTGGCCACCTGGGTTTTATATTCCAGCTCCCAAATATTGCCAAGGAGCTCTTAGTAATATCCTAGAACTGCTAAGACTAATTATCTCTTGTAAGCTCTGTGTTTCTCCCAGCTTCTACACGTGCCCTCTTTCACACTGTTTGCTATGCACAGCCAAGGTGATCCTTTTTTGTAAAATGTAAGTGAGATCTGACTGCTCCCCTGCTGAAAACTCTCCAATGGCTTCCTAGAATGCTAAGAATAGTATCCAAGGAGCAGAAAATCCTTCCCTGGCTATTTCTCCAACTGCGTTGGCTACCACACTCCCTTGCCCTTCTTGGGCCTCTGCTCCCATCACACTGGCCTCATTTGCTCTGATATGCCAACCTCACTCCCCACCTGGCATGGCTCACAGTTTTTGTCTTGCAGCTCTTCCCCAGATACCCTCTGAGCTCACTCTGGATGTCATTCAGGGCTCTACTCAAATATTCCCTCCTCAGAAAGGTCTTTTCTCATCAATTCTTCTCAAATTGCACCTCTGGAGATTATGCAACCCCTTACTCTGCTTCATGAATGAAGAATGTTGGTAATTTTGGAAATGATTGATGAATCATGACTCAACATAGTCAAGATAGGTACAATGAAGTTTGTGTTGGATTGGGGTATATTGTTATTAATATAATCACTGATTTATTCATTCAATAAAATATTACTGAGTGTCTACAAAATGCCAAATACTGTTTTAGGTGACAGAAATATAGCAATGACCAAAAAAGTCCCTGCCCTAATGGAGTTTATATTCCTGTGGGAGAATAGAGGCAGAAAAAAAAATTATTTCTTTTTGTAGAAGCTAGGAGAACCACAGAGCCTTACAAGGGATAATTAGTCTTAGCAGTTGTAGCATATTACTAAGAGCTCCTTGGCAATATTTGGGAGCTGGAATATAAAACCCAGGTGGCCAATCACCCAGGTAAATATGGGAGCAGAACAACATGGTAATCTGATCCTCTAAGCCTCACCAGCATAGTTATTTAGGAAGTTCAAATTAGAAGCCCAGCACTCAATATACCCAGGACTTATTGCTCCTAATATTGAAAAAGAAAAAGAAAAAAAAATCACAGCAAGAAATGCAGTATGTTTTCCCCATCTTTCAAATGCAAAGAGAGAAAAACACAATCAGCAGAAACAACACATGAAATTAACCACGCAGGTCCACTCATTCTCCTGGGAAATATGTGGTCGGATTGGGCCCATTAGTCATTTATGATAACATAAATAAGACATTCATGGAGGAAGTCACCCTTAACCCCAAAGGAACAGTTAAATGAGTAACAGCGGTGGTCACTGTAGAAATCCATTTTTTCTTTTTCTGTCCTTAGGTACAGTTTTCTTCTTTCTCCCTACTATTTCAACTGTTAAATATAAGTGGCCCAGTTTGCTTTATAATAAAAAGAACACCATGATGCCCTGCTTCAACCATACTAATTTCTTCCATTACAGTTAAATATCTGGCATTTAAACCTATGTAATTTACCTACCTATGGCATAATATTATTGACTGTGGCCTAGAAAGCAACTGATGAGTTAATGAAATGCAAAAGCACTACAGACTCATCAGACCATGACTACTGGGTGGTGTTTATGCTTTTGCCCAAATTATTATTCGAAGCCTCTACCTGGCTGAAATTCCATGTAGTACCCCCTCTCTAGTGTTCTTTATTTTTAATTTAATTTATTTTTTTCAGCATATTATGGGGATACAAATGTTAAGGTTACATATATTGCCCTTGCCCCCTCCCTCGAGTCAGAGCTTCAAGCATGTCTATCCCCCAGTTGGTGTGCATCACACTCATTATGTATGTATATACCCATCCCCCCCCCACCTGCCCGACACCCAATAGATGTTATTCCTATATGTCCACTTAGGATCAGTTAATACCAATTTGCTGGTGAGTACATGTGGTGATTATTTCTAGAAGGGCCTGTGGATCTCAAATGACTGGAATGCTTATTTTAATAATAGGCTTCCTCTCTTCTGGGAAACCCATTACCTGTGGATTGGGGGGAAAAATAAAGTATAGCATAGCAATTACAAGTTCAGGCTCTGAATTCAAACTGTCTGATTTTGAATTCTAGTTTTGCCACTTACTGGCTACATGACATTGGGCAAATTACTTACATAAATACTATTTTAAAAACCCTGTAGTATGTCTCAGTCTCCTGATTATGAAACAGAATTAACACTCTCTCTTTACCACCTAGTATAATAATTACCACCTCATAGTAATGTTATGAGGAATAAATGAGATACAGATTAAGTATCCCTAACCTGAAATGATTGAGACTAGAAGTGCTTTGGATCTTAGATTTATTTTTTCAGATTTTGGAATATTTACAGTATACTTACTGGTTCAGCATCCGTAATTTGAAAATCAAAATCTGAAATGCTTCAGTGAACATTTCCTGGAGCATGATGTGGGTGCTCAAAAAAGTTTGGATCTTGGAGCATTTCGGATTTGAGATTTCAGATTTTCAGACTGAGCATACTCAACCTGTATCTGTAAAACATTTACAACAATGTCTGACTTCGGATAAATAATATTAGCCATTATAATTGTATCTTAGGGAGGGAAGTTGCTTTCAGCCTATCCACTTCTCCCTCTGATGGTGCCATTTTGAGAACCACAATGTTTAGGCCAAACATCCTGTATCCAGGTGTTTCCAAATCTACCCTTTTTTGATGCTGAATCCCGGAGAGAGAAAGGAAGATTAACTCTCTTTTAAACTCTTAGGCAGTTCTTGTTTCCTGGGTCCCAAATGGAACTACTTGGGTCCATTGTCCTGTCAAGTTTCTGGCTTGTGGTAAACAGTTCTGTTAGTTTCTGATCCTCTCTCCACCATTTACAAGATTTCATATCCAAACCTTGTACCTCGATAGAGAACACACCTCATACCGTTCTCTTCATTCTCTTGCTGGCTCCTACTTTCAGCCAAACCCCTCTCCCCTCCCTTAATTTCCAAACAGATCTTCTAATATGTATCATTAGAACATGCAAAAGGAATAGGGGAGAGGTGTATTTTCTTCATTAGCGATGTCTGGGTCTAGTTCACCCAGCCAAATATGCCCTATCATATTATATATGCTGGAGTTTTATCTATCAGGTGGGATCAGATTTAGACAGTCCAGGGTTACCTGGTTTAAAAGGTGTAATGTATTAATTAGAGAAGGCTGGATGTGCATTTAAAAACATAGGGGCCAAATATGTATGGCTCAAATGCAATAAAAATTTTATTTCTTACTCATGTAACAGCCTGAGGCGGATGTAACTGTTGGACAGCTTTCCTCCACTTGGTAATTCAGGCAGCAACTAGGCTCCTTTCCTTTTGAGCCTCTGGACCTTGTTATCATCTGGATCTCGCTATCTAAAGAGAAAAGAGTGCCTGGAGGAGGCATGCCTGCACCTCTTAGCAAAGAATGGCACACTTCTCTTCTGCTCACACTCCATCCTGTCAGTCACACCGTCACACCTACCTGCGAGGTCTGGCAAAGCCATTCTCTGGCCAAAAAGCTATGTCTCAGCTACACCTGCATACTATGGAAGGGAAAACATCTTTTTGTGGGCATCTAGTTTTCTATACATAGAAAAAAAAACCAATTTCACATTTTATGAGTGTTAAATAACCAAAACGCATAAGTTTTGTCATTCAACCTCAGAAATGTTTTAATCAAGATCAAAATTAAAGCCCATTGGTGAGTTATTATGAGGCAAAACTAAATTTTTTAAAAGGTATAACTTTAATCAGTATATTTATTTCTCCTGCCACATTCTCTGGAAGGAATTATGGTTTAAATAAAAGAAAATATTTGCTGATAACAATTGTCCTCATTCTAGAAATCACGTGTAGTAAAACTTAACCTTGGTTGAAGGAGAATAGTGAAGAAGTAAAAAGTGGGATGTGAACATCCCCCTTACCACCCCTTTTTACAAAAACCTTTTCCATCATTCAACCAAGGTCTCACATTAAGTCTCAGGCAAGTCTGGAGAAGGTGGTAAATACCCTGACTTCATGGTACTCATTAGCAATATGTTTAAAGACTATTTTTAACTTTAATAAGCTAATTCAATTCATACTCAGGGAGTTGCTGAAATTACTGGATTTCAATGTGCTAAACAAATACCCCTGACTCAGGCAGCATCTCTTTCTACATTACTAATGCATTACACATAAGCTTTCCTAATATTGGTGCCACTGTGCAAACAGTACTGTCACTTAGAGCCACGTTCACCTTTTGTAAACAAATGATTCAATTAATAAACCTCACTAGGGAATAGTAGTTTTGACTTAAAGGTTGCCTTTCTCAGATTGCTTTATAAAACAGTCTTCACGTTCCTGGAGCTTATGACCTACGTGCATTTCAGGATCTGCTAATGAACTGCTCAGCTGCTGAGTTGAGTAAATATAAAAGGCCATTTCTCTTTGCTCTTTTCACACCTTTTAATTGGAAGAAGTGTGTTTGGGTCTGATTCATACTACTTTTATGTGATAGAAACTTGTGTGCATAAAAATTTGGTTGAAATTTTATAGGCAGTAGGGGTCATATTTTTTAACATGGGCAGCAGGGTTGCCTTAATTCTACAGGACAAGGATTAATAGATCAGGAGTGACATGATGGATTGGTTTGAGAATTACATTTCAACCTAAGTGAGTTTTAACTCCCATAATGTGTCTGTCCATGTTTCTAAAGCAATTATTTTCCAAGTGGAATGCAGAAGTGGCCCAAAGGGGTGAAAAGAGATTGTATTAGGCAAGACTCTTTCCATGTGCAAGTGGTAGAAACGCTTCTCAAAATGGATTAAGCAAAAAATGGAATGTTTATGCTCATGCGTGGAAAATGTCTAGGTTCAGCTGATTTCAGGCAAGGCTGGTATATCATTGGGCGTCTCAGCAGGAAACAGCTGGCACATTTATATTAGAATAACCAGAACGGTTTATTTACACAAGTACTATTATGAAGATGTGGGAGTATTGAATGAAAGTGAGTTAGTACAGTAACCCAAGGTTAGCAGAAGAGCTGTTACCACCCGCAAACCCGATGATAAGAGAGGAGGAAGAAGGAGCCTTGACAGAGCCAGCCTGAGATGACCCTGCAGAGGGACCCAGAGGATCAAACTCCTCACCTCACTCTGCTGGGACTTCTTAGTGTCCAATGCCATCTGAAAGCTAGAGAGATACTCTACATGGTCTCCACTTGTCGGCCACCTGGGTTGAAAGCCTGTGGAGGAAGATGCAGAGTGGTTCTGAAAAGGCAAACAGAAGCTGTCCCACACAGCTGGACGTGACACCTTCAGGACGGGGTCTCCATCCCCTGGATCTTCTTTCCTCTCTGTTGGCCTCACCACTAGACACACTTTCTTTCTCCTCGTGGTGGCAGAAAGATCACCAGCAGCTTCGTGGCTAATTGCTATCAGCCTAGCTATCCTGAGAGGGATTCTTTTTCATAAGAGTTGGACATAAATCCCAAATTGGCTCACAGATCCTTCCCTGAAACAATCACTCTAGGCAGGAAATAGAATACACTGATGAGTTAGCTTTCGATTATGTGCCAAACGAAGGAGCCAGAGCAGATTCGGCCATACCTGAACCAGCTGAATTGAGTTAGGGAACACTGAGTCCTCAAACAAAGACAGGGTGTTATTATCAGAAGAAAGAGAAGCTGATGCTGGACAGGTGGATCCACTGAATAGATACCACTTCAGAGATAAAAGTTGGAAGAAGTGTGTGAGCAAATCCATTCACTGTACCCATTAAGCACACAAGATCCATCCTATGAAATGTGACTCTTTTTTTTCCTTGGCATACATCCACTAGAGAATCTGAATACCATTTTTTAAAATCTTTTTTGAGATTCTGATCTTATCAGTTCAATTCTTTGTTAATTTTTCTTTCCCTGAGTGGAAAACAGCCCTTTCTCCCTTGAGAGGCACATACATGAGGAGGGCAAATGTTCTTTTGGAATTCTTAACCTGGAGTCCTTGGAATTGTAGGAAGTTTAGTTATAGACCTCATGCTTATTGTGAACACTTGCAATTATATAGAAAATACATTATTTTCATTTTTCTAAGGGGGAAAATCCACAGCTTTTCTTAGATTCTCAGAAGGGTGATCCCCAAATAGTTAATAATCTCTGATGGTTCATGCCCTTTTGTGAACCAATATCCTTTTTGATTACTCATAGCTACTACAGAGAGCAGGTATAAGAATGATTCGAGGTCTGAGTTCAAAAGAATTCAGACCATTTTTTCCTATGTTTTTTCAGTTCTAAGTTGACAAGTCTGCCCTGTGAAGAGATAGCATGATCTATAAAAAGAGAGGAAAGGCCAAGCATGGTGGTTTGCACCTATAATCCCAGCACTTTGGGAGACTGATGTGGGAAGATTGCTTGAGCCCAGGAGTTTGAGACCTGCCTGGGCAACATGGTGAGACCCCCATATCTATTAAAAAAAACAACCTAAAAATTATCCAGGCACAATGGCGTGTAGTCTTAGCTGCTCAGGAGGCTAATGCAGGGAGATTGCTTGAGCCCAGGAGTTCAAGGCTGAAGTGAGCTATGATTGCACCACTGCACTCCAACTTGGGTGACAAAGCAAGACCCTGTTTCTATTTAAAAAGAGAGAGAGAGAGAAGAAAGCATTTAATTAAAAAGACTATATAAATAAATCAGATAATAATGATGCCCCTAAAATTGATGGTGCTTGTAGTGACTAACCACATAATGAAAAGTAGTCCTTGTAAGTGTCTAGGGTTAATGCTATTTAAAAAACAAAGTATTTTTCTCTTCCATATTAATTTTATGTGCCTGTAAATAATAGCTACCATGTACTGCTGCCTACATAGTGTGCTACATATTAGCCACGCTAATATTTACTTCTTATTATAGACTTATTGTCCTTTGTGCTTGTGATATGTTACACTAGATAATCTAGTCAACTAGAAACCCAGAGGCTAGTGAGCTGGTTATGTGTACGTGCCCAGCACCATGCTCGCTAGCATAATGCTTCACGGGAACAGAACAAGGATTTAAGACCCAAAGCAGATGTAGGGACACAGAGAATAGGCCTTGAATCCCTGATTTCACTGGGCTTTGAGCAGAAGTAAGAGACAGGAATCTGGGAGAAGGAAGCCAACTATGAAGGTACTGGGGAGGGCCTGGGGTTAGAAAGACATGTAAGCCAGAGAAGTGGCCATATTTCCTCCCAGAAATGTTAAGAGCACGTAGCAGTTTGCTAAGGCTGCTATAAAAAAGTACCACAAGCTGAGTGGCTTAAACAACAGAAATTTATTTTCTCACAGTTCTGGAGGCCAGAGGTCTGAGATCAAGGTGTTGGCCAGCTTGGTTCATTCTGAGGGTTGTGAGGGAGAATCTGTTTACCACTTCGGTACGGCGCTCACCGGCCACAAAACCTTGCCCACAGCCGGCACTCATAGTCCGCACGATAGTTCGTGCTGTGCATTGACGACGAATCCGTTTTGCTCTTGTGTGATGAGTAAAGCTTTAAAGCATTGAAAGCTTGTTTTACTTTACAGGCAGCTTTAGGAAAATAACTATAATAACTCCTACTAAGGACTTGTTAAAAGGTCACAGATTCGTAGTAACTTATTAGCTGAACGTACACACTGCAACTGCAGAGATAAAAGTAAAAGCTTTTGGCTGTCGACTAAAGTCGACACTCACGTTCATCTGTGGCTGACGACTATAGTAGACGCTGGTACCAAAGTGGTTCATCCCTTTCTCCTAGCGTCTGCTGGGCTACCGGCAATCTCTGGCGTTTCTTGGCTTGTAGAAGGATTACTCCGATCTCTGCCTTTGTCTTCACGTGGCATTCTCCCTATCTTCATGCCTTCCTCCTGTCCAGATGTCCCCTTTTTATAAGGACACCAGTCATATGGGATTGCGGAGCCCACCCTACTCCAGTAAGACCTCATCTCAACTGAATTAATTGCTTCTGAAATTGCTCTATTTTCAAATAAATTCACATTCTTAGGTTCTGGGAGTTAGGACTTCAACATATGAATTCAACCCACAGCAGAGCATTACCCTGCAAACACCCAGATTCAGATATATAGCACTAACCAAAACAATTATTAATATCAGATTAATTAAATGGGTTTGAGAGGATGAAGGAAACCAGGCAACTACAGAAATTAGGAAGGATTGGCTATTAATTGACTTAAAGGGACAGAGAGTTTCATGGACAGAGTAATAGTTTGTGGATAGATTAAAAACACAGAATCTTCCTCTCCTCATTTTTGTCCAATGCCACCTGTGTTGTTTTTGTGGCTTTCTTCTGTCCTTTTGCTTTTTTGCTGTTTCATAAGTTTATGAAGCACAGTGAAAGAAAAAATGGCTTTCTGAGTCTCTTTTTTGTCTGGATTAGATCAGCATTTCCCAAAATTTCCAAAATACTAGTCATCTGAGAGATAATCCCCTCTTAGATTCCAACTGCAAAGAAAATGATATAAAGACCATGTCCTCTATCCTCTCTCCTTTTAAGGATATTAGCATATTGAAAATGTTGACAAGTCCTACAAACAAAAACATTTTTAATCTTACTTAAGCCAGGGTTTTCTGAACTCACTTGATCATGTAAACCGTGTTTTTTAACTGACTCCTATTTATTATCCTGTAGAGCTAATATTGTTGACACATATTTTAGGAAACAACAGGCAAATATTTACCAAGACTTGTTATAGATTCAGATTATTGTTGGCTTCCAGGAGGAGAGGAACAGGCAGGTTGGAGGGGGGAAATGGCAATTAAATAATTGAGTTTCTTCTCCAGTAGTTTTTAGTCACAGATTCTGAGCTCAGCCTTTGTGTTCATGGGAGGTAAATCATACATGGAAGATTCATGACTTTGGCAAGTTCCTAGTTTCCAGATGGAAGAATTTACCAAAAATATTGTATTATTCATGGCTGGGGATATAAGGGTATAAGAGACCAAGGTCTGCCATCAGGATACTAAGCAAATACACAATGACTCCGATGGAGCATGAGACAAGGTCTCACTAGAAAAGTACAACATGGTTAGGTCTGGGAGTACAGAGCAAGGACAGAATGCATCCAGCCCTCAATTTTATTTATGTTTAATCCCTAGCATAACTGTCTAAAGTCAGTGTTACTATCCCAGTTTTACACGTGATGTTCAATGTCTCCACAGTAGTTAGCAACAGAGCTGGGCTGGAAATCTGGATCGCTGTGCCCCTAATGTCTGTGTCCTCACCACTATGCTCTGTTCTGAAAAGATCCCTAGGAGAGAGGGGTGTCTTAGAGCCAGAGAAGGCTTTAAGAATGGCAAGGAAAGGGTGGCTTGGTCAAAGGCTCATGTTCTAGCACATTTTATGTTCCATGACTTTTACTGGGAATTTGTTGTCATGTTGTTATTGATGCTATTTTTTCAAAAACTGAACAAAATAGAAACTACAAAAATAGCTTTCTCAGACTCAAGATCATCATGAACATAGAAAGTCCAAACCTATCATTAAACAGAGAGTCCAAAACTATCACTAAAACTGTGATCAGATTTTAGGGATGTGCTAATTGACAAGAAAAAGAAAAGGATAAATTAATTTCAAAAACTTATGTCCCCAGGGACAGACCAAAATGTGGTTCTGTGCAATGGTGTGTCTAATCTTCAAGGTGTCCACTAGGTCTTTGACATACCCTTGATACTCTAGGAGGCTCCCTGAAGCTTGTTAATGTCACCAGCCAACCATAATTAGTACAAAATAAGTCTGAGATGGCCAAGAAGATCTTGAAGCAGTCAATCTAAAACAGCAGCCAATGTGGTTACATACCTCTGCTCCACGGGAGACACATAATAAACACACAATGTCAGAAATCCAAATAGCAGCTGAAGAGCAAGTTGAACTAAGAAGCTGTCTAGAGACACTGCAGCTGAATTCAAGTAGCATGGCAGAGCTGGGAACCAATTGGAAGCATCCCTGGTAGACAGAACAATATGGCATGAGGCATCACAGATGGGGTGGCTTTTTGACTAAAGGTGTCAAACAGACTGTGAGGAAATGAAAGAGATTCTTAGATGGTGGTTGCAGATGAAAATGAAAGGGCAATCTCTGTGTGTCTGCAGCATGGTTTGCATTTTTCAGCGTCAGCAACACCCATACATCCAGATTGTGAGCACTAACAGGGTAGACTTTTTAAGTTTTCTAAAAATTTGAGTTATAAGAAACATCCTTGAAGAACACTGAGCATTCTATCATTATGATTTACCATGACAATTTGTGCTGTTCCATCTCCAATAAGTTAGTCCATATCACTCTATTGTATTAATCATTTTTGTCTCCAAACCACATGGACTTTTTCTGCCAACCAGAATATGGCAAATCAGACAATTTGAGGGGAGGGGCAGGAGTATCTCAAATATCATTATAGAAGATTAAAAAAAAAAAAAGAAAACTAGAGAAGTTTAGCTAGAAGAGAAGATAAAGGCATTTGTTGAAGTGAATTGACCAAAACAGGAAGAGAAAGATCTTCAGATGTTTAAAGGATCAGTCTGCAAGAGAGGAAATAGATTGTTCTTGATTCAAATGACCAGAACTAGAAACCAATGGAAAGAAATCACAAAGAAACCAATTTTATTTCTGTTCAACAAAGAACTTTCCAATTATATTTCAGTCTTACAGAAGAATAGATTACACTGAGGCAGCCACTGAGCTGGCTGTGGTTAGTGATCAAAGAGCCACTGCTTGGTGTAGTATAGAATAATCTCATTACAGAGTCAGAGGTAAAACTAACTTTATATTTATTTGTGTCTTATTCTTCCTGCTGGATTGTAAACTCCCTGAAGACAGGTATAGAGTTTTCTAACTATTTCTCATCTACACAGAGCCTAATAGACAACCTTAAATATAGCAGTATCTCAAAATCTATGATTAAAGTAATTTCATAGCTTATTTCATCTTCAGACTGCTATGACATAATGAATTCAAAAGTATTCATTCAATTCAATTCAGCTAATTAGTCCAAAGCAATCAATCTAACAGATTTATGCAAATAATTGAATTGTGAGAACCACCCATACACACTAGGACTAGATAATTTTTGTCAATAATTTACTTAAAATCAGTACATATTATGTGTTTCATGAGGGCAATGTCAGTTAACTGACTATATTTTCCACTCTTCAACCTTAAATACTTGATCAATAGGATATAACTATTTACATAAGAAAATGTTTATACTTTCAGGAGATTAACAGCAGTCAAATAAAGCAAACTCAGATCACTATATACACTTTCTAAACTTTAGCGGTTCCTGCATTTCCCATTTAAAAAGTAAAAATGTATTAAATTATCAAGAGATTTCAGTTACATCCTTTTAAAACTTAATATATGTTTGAATGACCCACTTCAAAATATCATGTTGACCTTTGGAACTTCTGCACTTGAGACTGTCTTTAAAAATATGGTACTGACATTTGTGCCATAATAGATGTTTTATTAAGGTCAGTGCTACATTTGCTATAATAAATAGAGGAGAATTAAAAGCTCATCAGCACTGCCATAGTACAACATTGAACAGATTGAATTATGTGCTTAAGAAGATGAATTGATGACAATTGGCAAACTCTGCTGAAAAAGCCCTGCCTTGAAAAATATATCAGAGAAAAGGTATTTTCATGAATATTTTTCCCTCTTTAGCATATTTTATTTTGATAAGACATGTCCCTAAATTGGGGGTTCTCTTTTAAAGATTCATACTTGGACTCTATCTGTTTAACTATCATCTAATGAGCTCACAGCGTTCCCTGTTGTAGCTGTGGATTTCTAAGTACACTCTGTGAAAACCCATCGGTGAACACTCACTGAAAATATGTGTTGTTCTCCTGACCCAAGGGAGTAATCAAGCTGCTGTCTGGTTTAAAAGAAGAAAACGGAAGAAATATTAAAATAATGAGGATATATGCTTTGTGAGTAGTATGGAGGTATACTCAGAGCTATTTAAAATACCCTTTGTATAAAATGAAACATCAATCTAATTTCAAGTGTGGAGAGCAAGCATGGCAAATTCAATGTAGCTGCAAGGCAGTTTACATTGTATCTTACCAGTGTTCAATTTAAGAAAAGATTGAAGAACATCAGGCTTCTATAAAAACAATTTGCGCAGAATAAATTTGGTACTTGCCAACCGTTTCTCAGAGAAAGCAGCTTTCCAGCAGAGCCAGGGTGTCATGCAACATGGGATGCTGGTACTAACGCGGAATGATTATTAGGCATAAAATTAGTTCAAAAAATAGATTTGCAAAAATATTAAATGCTTGAAATGAGAGCACTATTTGCCATCTAAATGCTATTTAAATTTTGTCGACTGAGACTAGGTAGTAAGAAAAGTATGTCTCTTATTGAACCTTACAGGATTTTGTCTGTCAGATTTTTGTACAGCAGCCTACAAAATAATGGGTTAAGGAAAAACAGCCAACATCTGTGAATTAAGCTTGTCTATGCTCTTTGAAATGTGTTTCATGCTATGCAGGGGCAGGTGGAGGGTCAGGAAGGACAGGGAAGCCTGGGGTGGGGATAGGAGTGCAGAAAAGTAAATGTTCTTATCCCTACAGCTAGAATTTATTGTACAAATTTAAAGGGAGTGGAAATTCAGAGAGAAATTGGTCATAGAGAATTAAAAGAATGGTTATGTGGAGAATGTAGGAATAAGGGAGGTCTTTACAGAAGTAGTTTAAGAAAGGTAGTGAAAATAAAGTGTACTTCATTGACAGCAAAACTTTATAGTTTAAAGCAAGGGCTATGGGATCAGAGCACCTGGTTTCAGGTCCACCAATTCTTAAATTTGTGACCTTGAGCAAGTTACTGAACCTCTGTGAGCCTCAGTTTTCTCATCTATAAAATGGGACTAATGAAAGTATCTGCCTCTTTGGGTTGGTTCAAGGATTAAATGAGATAATACAGATAAAGATTTTAGAACAGTGTTTGGCATGTAATAAATAGTCGTTAAAGTTAGCTATGGCTATTATTAATATTACTATCTTCTTCTTCATTAGCATCATCTGGCTTGAAATTCCTATTATTAATCCTTTTTAACTTCATTTTTTTACCCCTAGAAATGTGACTTTCTGTATAATTCCTTTCACTAAAAGTAAAACAAAGGATCTTAATTCGTATATTTCCTTATGATTGGGGTCCATTTCTGGAGAATTATTGCGTTCCTTTGGAGGTGTCATTCACTTGCTTTTTTATGTTTGATGTGTCCTTACATTGACTTTTATGCGTGTGGTGGAACAGTAGCCTCTTCTGATTTAATGTTGTAGGTTTCACAGGGAAAGACTTATTCCTGTAGATAGGTCTTGGGGTATCAGTTGAGTTAGGTGCATTTACTTTTCTTCTAGGTGGACAATGTCTGTGCAGTTTCTTCATCTATAATCCACACTAGTGATGTTTGTGAGTGTCTGTGGCCTAGGCTGTGAGAGTTTGTGGCAAGAGTGGCACAGTTTTGCCAGGGTGTTCTTGTCAGGCTATTTCTTAGGACAGGGATGCATACATGCACATAATGAATCAGCCAACTTGGGGTCTGGCTCACTGGGGTAGGGGCTGCAGGGTTATTAGTTGGGCAGGGGGCACAAGTGTACAGCTGTTTGGCTCGCTTGGGGCATGTCTGCTGAAGATGCGATCTCCAGGCTGTTTCTCTGGCCCAGGGCACTGAGCTATTTCTTAGGCCCGAGGGGCATGTGTGTAGGGACTTGGTCAGCTTGGAGGGGGGTTATCTTCTGGGAGTGGATTGACTGGGTTGTTTTTCAGGCCCTGTGTGTGAGCATGAAGCAGTTTGGTCGACCAGGGGGCATGTCAGCTGCTTGGCAGCTCAGGGCCTCTCCTGCTTGGGCAAAGGCATGCAGTGGTTTGGCTAACTCAAGAATGGGTCTACCCTGGGAGAGACTTTTTCTACCAGACTTTTTCTCCAGCTGAAAGTGTGGGCAGTGGGTGTTGGTTTCCCTTCTGTGCAGGACTGGAGTCACAGCCGATTCTGGGCCCAGGCTTTGAGCAGCAAGGGTTATGTCATTGTAGCCACTCATGTGACCGTGGTGAAACGAAGATGGCACACCTGGGTTGGAGAGGTGCAGTGGTTACTGGCCCCAAGAGCAGGGTGAACTCTAGAAGTGGCTCTGGTCTCAAAATGGTGTTGTGCTGCGGGAGCTTGAGTCACAGGAGGTGGGTGGGGCGTGGGGAGTGCACACGTTGTGCTTCTAATCTGGAACAATGCAGCTGCGCGAGTGCCTGGCAGCTCCCCAGACTTGACTCAGGGCTCGCAAGAAGTGTGGGATTCTCCTGTAGTGGGAACTGCAGGTATTTGCAGTGGCAGTAGGAGCTGATGGGTTACTTCTGCTTACCTTTTTCCTCAGGAGAAGTGCCTCCTAACTCCAGGTTGATCTGGGTGGGAGAGACAGGATGGTAGAGGTGGGGCGACCCTTCCCTCTCCACACTGGCCTTCTGGGCTTTCAAGCACCACCGGGTCCTCTCCATTTCCCCAATACACTCTGGTGCTCTCCCTTTAACACTGCAGTCGAGTCTTAGCTATTTCTTCGTTACTTTGGTCCTTTCTTTTGGGGAGGGGAGGATAAGCACCAGGAACCTCTACTCAGCTATCTTGCTCTCTTTGCCTTATTTATTTTTTGAAATCGTTCTGAATATGTATAACTGAAGGAACTTTTTTGTAAAGAGAACTAAACTTTATATCTAATAAAATGACTTACAGTACATTTATAGGCATTATCTTTTAACAGAGCATAGGGAAATATTGTTACCAGTTTGAAAGGTAGGATTCTTCACAAACATATACATTCTCCCTGTAGAAATATATCACAGGAAATAATTCAAGCAGAGCAGAAGTTCATGAAGATGACTGCTCTAGCATTGTATTAGTGAGAATCTGAAGACAATCTAACATCCAGTGGGGGAAGATGGCTGCAATTTTCACACATTAATTATATCAAAAACTGTGTAGTCATTAAAAATGACCACTCTGAAAAATATATAATTAATAATATATGAAAAAAATATTTGTGAAATAGTATTGAAGAATAAATACAAATTTGAGTAAACTTTTTTTTTTTTGAGACACAGTCTTGCTCTGTCACCCAGGCTAGAGGGCTGTGGCATCAGCCCAGCTCACAGCAACCTCAAACTCCTGGGCTCAAGCAATACTCCTGCCTCAGTCTCCCAAGTAGCTAGGACTACAGGTGTGCACCACCACGCCTGTATAATTTTTTCTATTTTTAGTAGATACTGGGTCTTGCTTTTGCTCAGGCTGGTCTTGAACTCCTGACCTTAAGTGATCCTCCTACATCAGCCTCTCAGAGTGCTAGGATTACAGGTATGAGCCACCATGCCTGGCCAAATTTGAATCAACATGATTGAAATTATTAATACTTGTGAGCATATGAACAAAAATTGGAAGGAAAAGTGAATTTATTAAGAGCTTTGTTATTTCTATACTTACTGTAATTTAGTTTAAAACTTAAATACAATCATGTACTGTATGACATTTTGGGTAATGACAGATCACATATACAACAGTGGTCCCATAAGATCATAATGAAGCTAAAAGATTCTTATTGCCTAGTGAGGTCTTGATGATCCTGACCCTATGTAGGACTAGGCTAGTATGTGTATTCGTGTCTTAATTTTTAAAAAAAACTTTTAAAAGATTTTTTAAAAGATTAAAAATAGAAAAAAGATTACATAATATGAATATAAAAGGTAGTATTTTTGTACAGCTACACAATATGCTTGTGTGTGAGCTAAGTATTATTATAAAAGATTCAAAAAGTTAAAAATGTTAAGTTTGTGAAGTTACAGTAAACTAAGGTAAATTTATTAATGAAGAAAAAATATTTTTTATAAATTTAGTGTAGCCTAAATGTACAGTATTCATAACGTCTATAGTAGTGTACAGTAATGTCCTAGGCCTGCACATTTACTCACCATCACTCACTGACTCACCCAGAGCAATCTTCTAGTCCTGTAATGCCATTCATGGTAAGTGCCCTGTATAGATCGATCACTTTTATTTTTTATATTGTATTTTTACTGTGCCTTTTCTATATTTAAACATAGACATACTTACCATTGTGTTTCAGTTACCTACAGCATTCATTACTAACATGCTGTACATGGTATAGCCTAGAAGGAATAGGCTATACCATATAGCCCAGGTATGTAGTAGGCCACACCATCTAGGTTGAAGTGCACTCTATAACGTTCACACAATGATGAAATTGCCTAAGTATGCATTTCTCAGAATATATCCCCATCCTTAAGTGATGTGTAATTGTATATATTTAGAACACATATTCATCAATAAAATAACCTGATGCATAACATCACAGGAGAAAGACGTTTCTTTCTGTGATAATAGACTATGCCCAGCTTTGTCAGTAGCTAAGAGGTCTCCATATTGTTCCACCTGAATTATTGTCCTCCTCGGCTCCATAGATTGTGTCATAAAGGGGTGTCATTTTTATCTGAATCACTGTTTGCCCATCTATCTAAAGCAGAAGTATCAAATGACCTTCAGGAGTCATCAGTAAGAAGTTGGCTAACAGATTATACTATTTAATTCTGTCAATCCATATTGGGTACTAATGACTGCCATGGTATCAATTTGAGTCTTTTTTCCCTTATGTTTTGTCCTCAATGTTTTTTTTCCAATGGTCTAAAACTGTGAGTTGTCCCAGAAGACCAGAATTAATAAATTTGAGAGTTGGACTGGTCGATACCTAGTCAACTGTTGAATAAATTAAAGCTACAAAACAGGTTAAAAACATATTGCTAAGTGGCCAACCACCTCCACTGCTATCCAGTTTAGTACTTTCTTAAAGATATGCCTTTGTTTCATTTTCTCTAAAATACCAATGTCACTATAGTAGTGGAAATGGGGCATATATGTAAACCCTTTCCGTGTAACTGATTTTAATGTGCTAACCTTTGGAAAACAAAATATTTCAGTATTTTCAAACCCTCAAACCTTCATGCTTTTAGTGATTTGTATTGATAAGTTCAAGGTCAAACCTTTTTCTGGACCACTTTGTGATCATAGGCCCACGTTCCTGAGAATACTGATTTGCAGCATAGTCACACTGTGTTGTCATAAATCAGTAATCAATTAAAATGTCTGCCTAGGAATCAAATCTGTGTCCTTGTCCTTAACTTAGACAAAACTAACCAGTCACAACTGCTAAATTTCAATGTTTTTTTCATCTTAAAAATATCATCAGGTATATTACAATTTTGAAAAATTACCTTTTCTAATTAGAGAAGATTCATCTCAATTGTATTCCTCCTAACTGAAAGACTCCATACCATACTAAGCCCTCAAGTTCCCGGGTCACTATTTTTGGGGGGGGGGGCAGTTTATTATGATAGTGAATTTACTTTTGTAAAATAAATCCCACACTAGTATATTATGGTATTACAACCAGACCTTCAATTAACCTTCTCCCCAATGCTAAATTAACAGAAATTAGATAGGATGATATTCCAAGCAATATAACCTTACTGTTAAAGCTAGAGGTCATGTCATAAAAGTGAGGCCTCTGTTAGAAAAAAGGAAAATCATTTTGCGTTCATAACTACACATAGACTTCATTTATCTCAGTGATATTACACAGTGATATTCCTCAAAATCAGTAGCTATAGTAATGTCAGTTTATTCTGCTTCTTTTCCTCTCATAAACTGAGACATTCTAACATAGCCAAAACAGCATTAGGTCTTCCACTTTACATGCATTAGTCATGCAGAAAGTTAATCATCCGACTATAAATGAAAACTTGTACCAATTTCAGTAAGGCAATATTTACTTTCTTTTTATTCTTAAAGACAGAAAGCCTAATTGGTGGAGGAAATTGAGATTGACAAGCCTTGAGATAGTCTTTTTTAAACAAACTATTTTCTGTTGTAATTTCTCAGAGCAGAGCTGTCCAGCCTTTTTATGATGAGAAGGGAGTAGAGTTAAGCCTTGATGAGTAGGGAGGAGGTGCTGGTTCATGAGTAAAAGGAAGAAATTCACACCTCTCTTCACAATCAGTACCACAACCTTCTCCCCATGTTTCATTGTAACTTGGACAGGGGTGGAGGGTGGGCCTGACAGTTGCCAGTTTTGGTCACCTTTTTCCCCTAGAACCCCAATTTGAAATTCTGGAAAGCCCCAGGTAAAAGATTGTGAACCACTGTTAGCATGACAATGACTAACCAGTTTCCTTGTTGGCTGGTAGATTGAATCCATGGGAGTTATATACACACTAAAGTATTCATTTAAGTCATTGAATGGCAAGAGGATGATCAAGAGATACACAGTCCCTCTTAGCAATGAGTTGTAAACTGTTGGGTAATTCTATTTTTAAAATTATCTTATAGAAGCAAGAAATCACTATCAGTTAAGAGCATACATTTCTAGTAGAAAAAATACTAAAAGTGATATGTGACAATAGTAGTGAATAAACTATATGGAAGATTTTGCCTTCTAAAATGGCTAAGCAAAAACCTTTACCTTGTTTCTGTAGACAAAATCCACTAAAATGACAGAAGAAATATACAAATAAGAATAAATCTGTGATATCACAGAAATGCTGCTGTCAATAAACCTAAAATGGAAGAATTTTTGGAAAGTAGAAAACAGGTGAGGACAGATCAACCATGAAACCCAACACAAGTGAAGAGAAAGAGAGGATCTGCACAAAAGTAAATCTTCCAGCAGAACCAAAGAATAACCCCAAGATCACAAGTGAAAGAACCTGGAATAGCAGTGAGCCATTTACCAGTAGGCATGATAATTAATTTAAAGACTGGAATTTTTTTTCCAGTCTTCTCAATCTTAGTTTCTGGTTATGGTATTTGCCCCCAAGAGAAAACCATGACTAGAGCTTTATAAATAAAATGACGTTAACTGAAGGGAACTCTCAGAATTAAGAGTGGGAGTGAGAATAGAAATAGGTTATCACCAAGATGGACAAGGGACCACCAAGAGAGCAAACACTCTGGACACCAGAAGACCAGCAACACAACAAAATGGTGCCAGCACTTTCTGTGACATTCAGGGGAATAAAGGTTTTCATTTATGCTGGGAAGACTATATCCAGTTAATGGAATTCTAAATATGAATATACCACAGATCACCAAGAATTTGAGGAAAATCAACACCAATCTGAAAAAAACAACTACTCTGCAATGAAAATGATGCAAATGATATTAGAGAATTTTTAAATGAGTATTATTGCTATCCTCAGAGAAATTCAAATGGCAATTATATCCATTAAATAAAAAATGTTTCTATGAAGAAAGAAGTGATTAAGTGCCAAAAATTAAAATCATAATGGTGAAAATTAAAAAAAAATAATCTCAGTAGCAGGGCTAAATCACAGGATGTTTTTCACTGTTTCTCTATGTAGTCTTTCATGTTAACTAAAGTTTCATCTTTAAGCTTCAAGCCCTCAACCAGTTTCATGTTTTCCATTCGTTGCCAAAAGACAGCTGCAGCTGCTACAGGTCTCAGATTTTTTTTTCAGTAAAGATCCAGCTGCAGACAGGGATCTCCTCTGGGAGCTGCTGCAAGGCTCCCAGGATTCCTTGTCGCATAGGCCTGAGTTTTCAGGATGCATGGCTTTCCCATGGGGATAGCGTGGGGCCATTCTCACCCAAAACACTGGAAGAAGAATGAAAGAAAGGCGAGTTTTCCATGGAAAAATAGTTGGTAGGAAATAAGGAGGAATGGATATGGTGAGCCAATCAACTTTACAAGGATTGGGGAATCTTTTCATGTTAGAAGGTTGCATTAATTTAGCTATAATCAAATAAGGCTGCATTTAAGAAACTTCAATTAGATATACTTAAAAATGTACATTATTTCATAAAAAATCTAACTACCGTGTACATAATTTCAAAAAATTAAAACTATTTGTTAATTTTAAAGTTAATTAACCTTTTAATGTCTTTATTGTGTCTGCTTTTTGTTGAAAAGTATTTGAATATTTGGTTGCAGCATGGAGGTCCACAGTTTCAGTTGATCCTCTAGATGGGTTTCGGTCATTTGTGACCTTAAGGACATTTTGATTTGGGTTAGGGAGGAGAATGTAGATTCACACTAATAAATGGTTGAAAAGCAGGAAAGCATTTTTCCGACATGTTGCCAAAGGTGTGGGTATTTTACTGCATTTTTCCATATTTCAATTGGATCTTTCTTAGCATCAAACAATGACTTTAAAATGTCATTGAGAGCTCAATCTATTCCATCTGTAGTTCTTTAGGTGCCTTGGTGACATCAGCTATGAAGCTGAAATGCTAATTGAATGTGAGATTCTCAAAGTCAGTGAAACTTTCATTGTATTCTCCAGTTAATAGGTCTATAACAGCAGCATATTCTTCAAATGATTCACATATATCATCCTGCTCATCAATGACCTTTGCTAACTGGGGAAAATGTTCATCTAAAATTCCCTTTTGAAGATACATTTTGAAAAAAGCTTGGATATAGAATTAGTTTTACCCTGCAAAGAAATATTCAAGTTGTTTTGATTTGACATATCACCCAGAAATGCTGCATTCCTATAGAAATCTTCTTTCAATAATACACATTGTTAATTCTGTTCTTTATAAAATTTAACTATCTGTTCTCACAGAGACAAAATTCTGGCTAGCACCTGCCCCTGTGATAGCCAACAGCAAATTCACACTGAATACTCATTGATCACCTTTAGCATGTTACAAAATTGTCAATAAAATTGTCAATGGTGTGTTGCATTTGCATGAATATATTTAACAATACTTATAACTTGTTGCAAAATGTCACTTTAAAATAGTAGCTTTAACACAGAGATTTTGCTGATAAAAGTACAATGAAAACAAATGAGAGTATCTGGATCTGTCAATACTTTTTTAATCTGTGCAATAAACCCTTTATGTTTTCCTGTCATGGAAGGTGCACTGTCTGTAGATACACTCACTAAATTTACCAAATTCAGGACAATCTCATGATATTTATCTTGAAAGTTGTTGAAGATATCTATTCCCTGTGTTCTGTTTGCAGGAGTGCCCAAAATGAGTAACTCGTTGTAGCAAAGAAAATCTTCTGTTATGACCCAAATGAAGTACAAAACCTATGCTGAGTCAGTAGTATCAGTTGAGTCATCCAAAGTGACTGAATAATATATATTTTCTTTTTGAAATATTGCAGGGAGTTGTTCTGTTAAGTTGAAAGCTAACTCAGTCAAGTATTTTTTTTATGGCATTTGGCAAGATGATTATGATAGTTATATAAACATGCAAAAGACCTAAAATTGCCAAAAAATATTAAAAGATAAGAACAAATTTGGAGAATGTACATGGCCTAACTTCAAAACTGACTGTAAAGCTAAGTATGACTGTGTGGCATTGCGGTGGGTACATAAATAGATCAATGAAACAGAACAGGGAGTTGTGAGATAGATTGGGAAGAGACCTAAGGTAATGTTTTAGCATGATGAAAATGTTTTATGCTTTTTTTTCCTTAAAAGTAAAAATTTTTATTTCAGAATATTATATAATGTTTAGATCACATATATTGCCTTTGCCCTGCCCAATTCAGAGCTTCAAGTGTGTCCATACCCCAGACGGTGCACACCACAACCATTAGGTGTGAATATACACATCCTCTCCTCCCCCCTCCCACCTGCCCAACATCTGATGAATGTTACTACTATATGTGCACTTAAGTGTTGATTAATTAGTATCAATTTAATGGTGAGTACATGTGGTGCTTGCTTTTCCATTCTTGTGACACTTCACTTACTAGAATGGGCTCCAGCTCTATCCAGGATAAAATAAGAGGTGCTAGATCACCATTAGTTTTTGTGGCTGAGTAGTACTCTATGGTATACATATACCACATTTTATTAATCCACTCATGTATTGATGGGCACTTGGATTGGTTCCACATCTTTGCAATTGAGAATTGTGCTGCTATAAACATTTGAGTACAAATGTTTTTTTTTTTTAATAGAATATCTGTTTTTCCTTTGGATAGATGCCCAGTTTTGATGGGGGTTTGGGTTGCACTGGTATATCCATCTGTCAAAAATGATCCATCTGTATAATTAATTTTTTTACTGTGTCTACATTGTACTTTAATATAGAAAAGTAATCTTTGATTTTCTAGCAATTAACATTGAGTCTCAAAATGTTCATTATTTTATGTCTCATTTTTCATCTGTAACTTAACATTCATCATGCCTCAGCATGATGGAAATGAGGGCACTGTCAAAGTTGGGTCATTTGAAGCCATCTTCTAGTATCATAAAATGATGTAAGGTATTAGGCTGCAGATATGGGTTTAATAGAAATAAAAGGACAATTATTGAGTTTCAGATATACCTGGATGTCTAGAACATTCCATATCCACTAGTTAATACACATATTTAATGATTTACAAGCGAGAAAGTGACAGCTTCTTGAAGATCTTTGACTAAAGATGATGATTAGTTCAAATCTAGATTCATATATTGTATATTATAAAAGACAGTCAAAATTTCTCAACATTGTTTATGTTTATAAACACTGAGTATTGATATCATGTGGCCTTATTATTTGAATAAAAATCACAAAAGCTTATTTTTAATTTTTTTTACTAACAGATATTTTTTCCACAAGTGTAATTCATTGTAGTACATGAGAGTAAATGGTAATAAGACACACGGGCAATCTCCAAAGGCTGTGAGTTTGTTTAATATAGTCCTCTTAATTGTTAGACAAAAAAAATCACACCATTTAAGAAATTTTTGTGAAACTTTGCATTCTGAGTATTTTGCCAAAATATTACTTGGAGAGGAAATTGAAATTATATTTTAGAATATTTTTTTATTCAATATATATATTCAAAATTAAATAGAAGCCTTACTAAGAATCTTAAATTCCCAGTTTCCCAAAGATCAAATTATTGTCCTCATTTTCTATTAGTTACCATAAAAGAAATTTATGCTTAACCTTTACATATACCAATTTGTGCCTAAAGCTATCACAGAAAAAAAAATTAGGCTGTTTTCTTAACACCTGGAGCTCTTCACTATCATTGAAGCTGCACCAATATTCTTCATTTCGAATATGCTAAAATGTGACTGGAGCAGAGGATGGAGTAGGCAGTGATTAGATGAAGCAATGTATAATAACATTGGTCCAGAAATTCTCCGTTTTTTTAGTTGGGGGATGCATTGAATTGTCCATCTCCGATCATTGACCTTCAGAGCTATGTTTAAAACCATCTATAAAATGGCCTTAACTTCATCATCAAGGAACTTCACAGTACAAAAATTCTCTGTTAAATATCAGATCATTTTCATTATCTTATATGATTATGATTGCTGGTAATAAAGCACATTTGGTCAATATCAAGGATGGTTATCTAGAAAAAGAAATTATATTTGGCCAGATTTATGCACTGAGATTGTAATATTATCAATTTGGGGAAAATAAGGATAACACAAATTTTCAACTCTTCAAAAAAGAAAAAAAATTCAGTGATTATTGGTATATTTAGCAGATAGATTTTAGGTTTTGAAAACATTTTGAGTTTTCATAATAGTGACACCAACAGTATTTATTTTTCATGAGATATTTCAAATATTTATAATTAAATATTTTGATGCTAAATATTAGTTACAAAATTATGTTTTCATTTTCTCAACTTGATAAAGTTCTCAAGAACCAGGATCTTTAACATAATGTCATGAAAAAACAAATATGACTGTTAAAATTAAGTATGTTAAGTTAATTTTCAGATCATCTATCTTCTTATTTTTTGACTTGTTTGATTTGTATAGTTTAGGGGACCTTAATCAAGGCCACATGCAGCCTTCTAGGTCTTTACGTGCAGCCTTTTGACTGAATCCAAATTTTACAGAATAAATTATTTTATTTTTATTAATACATTTTTGTTTCATCTTTTATATTTTTATTTTATTTTTAAAATGAACATATTTAAGATACCAAAGAGTAAAATATGTTTCAATGAAATAATTCTCCCAGATTGACTGGCACAATCAGAATATCAGTAAGTCATAAGGGCTTTTCTTGTTCCTGCATGTATCTCATAAGTTTTAATTGAATATCGGACACAGTATGCTAAATAACAATAGACATTGAAGTAAATCATATTTATGACTCTAAAGGATACATGCCTCCTTCTGTCTGGCTACTAGAGTCAATATAGCCTGTTAAGCATCTTATGTCTAGATTTTTGTTGTTGATTTATTCAGATTCAGTTTATCACAGCTTCAAATGATGTGATGGCAGAAATAAATCTTTCCTTTATCAGGGCTTGGGGTCTGAGAGCCTCAAACATTTGTCTAAGGTTTTCTGCCCTCTTCTCAATTATTAATAGGCCCTATGCACCTGCATCTCAGAAGAAGTTTCTAATCTGCCCTTATGCCTTCTGCATGTAGTCACTACCTGGTACTCATTATAAGGCTTGGTGTGCATGTTGGGTTTCTATCAATTCTCCTCCAGACTTCAGCAAGTCTGGTACCCCTACACCTTAGAATGGGTTTTGCTCAGTTCTCTACTCTGACCTCAGTCTTTCTCATGAACATTTGTTGAAGGCCCTTGGGAAAGAGTTGTGGGTAGGGTATGTTTTTTTCTCCAAGATTCTTGGTTTTTCTAAATGAATATGCTTACCTACGCTCAGCCTCTACAAACTCACTACAAGGTCAACTCTTCTCTTCTTACACATATGAAAGCTTCCTCTTCCTCCCATTGCTCTGACAAGGATGGATGCGATCATGAGTCTCTTCTTTCCTAGGAGAGGCTCATTACTTTCTCAATTTCAGTCTACTAGTTTTCTTTACAACCTTATATCTCTGGTGGGCTTTTTAAAAAACATGATTTTGTAGATTATCCAGCATGTTCTCACTTTTAAATTGGGATTGATGCTTTCTTGAGACTATCTGTATCCTAAGCAGAAGTGGAAGTCTTCTCAAATTTTAATTTTAAATAGAGTATATGCTCAACCTAAAATATAAATAATTTATTATATTTATGGTATACAATATGAAAAGCAGCTTAAATTTATCTTATGTGCCAAATACATACTATAAATATTTAATAAATGTGTCAGACCTTCAATTAAATATAAGGATGATACATATGATTTATTAATTGATCTGAATATTTGTACTTGGCAAGAAGAATTGATAACCTTTACTCTCTCAATTCTATTATAAAAATAATGAAGATGTTTTATTTTCAAATAAAAATTATTATACTATAGACCATCATTTTGAATTATTTTACCTCCAGCTCCTACCTACCTGAAGATTCTTAGATGACCCATTGATTGAAAGTCAAGAGCCCAGAGTACTCTTAAAACCAATACTTGGAAATTCACGAGATATGCAACATAAGGTATCTTATTATTATTGTCAGACATTTTTCCTATTTTCTTCTTAATTAAAAACTATATTTTAGCTTGTTTAACCCTAAATGTAAAAAACTTTGGCCTTAAATGACTTTCAGGTGTTTCCAAAACCAAATCAGTTCTCAATACATTGGAGGCAAAAGTAATTTTAATGAGGAATAGTAGTATCAATCTTATAAATGTAGTGATGCTTCAGTATTGCCTTACATTCATGCCACATTATAGGGTGTCAGGCCTTCATTACCTTATTAGAATACTAACTTTAAAATAGATTCCACTATCTATTAAAGGAGTTGGTGTCACTACTTATTGAAATAACTAAAAAATACCCTACCAGAAAAAAATAGATTTGGAGAGAGTTTCAAAATTTGAATTCCAAAATTGAGCAATGGAAATCATTCTAGTTAAGTACTGTGGCATGATAATCATTCATTAAGTTAAGTGATTTAATAAAAAAAAATTAACCACATTTCTTTATGGCTACAATTCAGATACTTCAGTGGTCTCTGTCAGTGAAAAGAACTTAATATTTTCCAAATAGTATAATACCAGCAGGTCCTCTATTACTCTTTTTGCATTTTACCAATATGTCATTTTGTAGAAAATAAAAGAGAAGATGAAACAGTAAGTTATTTATGGGATATAGTAATGTGCAATCTGTTACTCTGCATTCACCTTTTTAACAAGAAATCATTCCCCTAAATTGAAAATTTCCTTTTGTAGTGTACAAAGTAATCAGAATCCATGTCAACACACCTGTGCAAGATGAAGTTTAAATTGAAACAAATAACAAACAAGGTAATCTTGAGAAATTGGAATCTGTTAACTTTTCAAAATTTTTTTCTGTTATCATATTTCATTGTACAATGCTATGCTCCTTAAAATGGAAATACCAACCTGTCATACTAAGTTTTTTCCTTTTCTTATCTTTTCTATCATTTTGTTTTATTTCAGCATATTACTGGGGTACAAATGTTTAAGTTACATATATTGCCTTTGCCCTGCCCTAGTTAAAACTTCAAGTATGTCCCTCACCCCCCCACTGCACCCATTAGATGTGAATATACCCATCCTCTTCTCCCCCATCCCACCTGCCCAATGCCCGATGGATGTTATTACTATATGTGCACATAAGTGTTGATCAGTTAGCACCAGTTGGATGGTGAGTACATGTGGTGCTTGTTTTTCAATTCTTCTGATACTTCACTTAGCAGAATGGGCTCCAACTCCATCCAGGATAATACAAGAGGTGTTTGTTCACCACTGTTTCTTGTGGAAGAGTTGAACTCCATGGTATACATATACCAGATTTTATTAATCCACTCATGTATTGATGGGCACTTGGACTCTTTCCACATCTTTGCAATTGTGAATTGTTCTGCTTTAAACATTCGAGTGCAGGTGTCTTTTTCATAGAATGTCTTTTTTTCCTTTGGGTAGATACCCAGTAATGGGATTGCTGGATCAAATGGTAGTTCTACTTTTAGCTCTTTAAGGTATCTCCATATTACTTTCCACAGAGGTTGTACTAGTTCACAGTCCCACCAGCAGTATGTGAGTGTTCCTATCTCTCTGCATCCACGCTAATATTTATTGTTTTCAGACTTTTTGATAAAAGCCATTCTCACTGGAGATAAGTGATATCTCATTGTGGTTTTGATTTGCATTTCTCTGATGATTAGAGATGTTGAGCTTTTTTTCATGTTTGTTGGCTATTATTCTGTCTTCTTTTGAAAAGTTTCTGTTCATGTCCTTTGCCCATTTTTTAACAGGGCCGTTTGATTTTTTTCTTGCTGGTTTTCCAGAGTTCTATATAGATTCTAGTTATCAGCCCTTTATTGGATGTGTAACATGTGAATATTTTCTTCTATTCTGTAGATTGTCTGCTTGCTCTCGTGATAGTTTCCTTGGCTGTGCAGAAGCTTTTTAATTTGATCATGTCCCACTTATTTACTTTTGTTGTTGCTGTGATTGCCTTTGTGGTCTTCTTCATAAATTATTTGCCTAGACCAATGTCTATAAAGGTTTTTCCAACATTTTCTTCTAGAAATCTTACACTTTCATGCTTTAGGTTAAGTCTGTTATCCACCATGTGTTGATTTTTGTGAGAGGTGAAAGGTGTAGATACTGTTTCAGTCTTCTACATGTGGCTATCCAATTTTCCCAGCACCATTTATTGAATAAGGGTTCTTTTCCCCAGTATATGTTTTTGTCTGCTTTGTCGAAGATTAGATGGCTATATGAGGATGGTTTTATATCTGGGTTCTCAGTTCTATTCATTGGTCTATGTCTCTGTTCTTGTGACAGTACCATGATGTTTTAGTTTCTATAGCCTTGTAGTATAGCTTGAAGTCTGGTAAATTGATGCCTCCCAATTTGTTCATTTTGTTTAAGATTGCTTTTGCTGTACCAGATCTTCTCTGGTTCCATACAAAGCATAGAATTATTATTTCTAGATCTGTGACAAATGATGTTGGTATTTTAATAGGAATTGTATTAAATCTGTAGATCACTTTGTGCAGCATAGACATTTTAACAGTGTTGATTCTGCTGACCCATGCGCATGGTACAGTTTTCCACCTGTTTATGTCCTCTGCTATTTCCTTCCTCAGTGTTTTGTAGGTCTCCCTGTAGAGGTCTTTCACCTCCTTAGTTAAATATATTCCTAGGTATTTTATTTTCTTTGTTGCTATTGTGAAGGGTATTGAGTCTTTGATTTGCTTTTCAGTTAGTTTGATTGTTGTTGGTATATAGGAATGCTAGTGATTTCTGTACATTGATTTTATAACCTGAGATTTTGCTGAATTTGTTTATCAATTCTAGTAGTCACATAGATTCTTTTTTTATCTTTATAGAGTAACTCATCATTTAATTTTGAGAATAATCTCCATATACTCCAAATATAAGAAAAATATTTAGAGATAAGCAATAATCATGACCAGCATTTGGCTACCCCCACCCTGAGAACTTATTCTAAAATATTCTAAGCACATGTACACAAGCCATATTGTTTTCACCTCTGAAAAGATTATGTGATGAATACCACTGGCCAAGAGTTGCAATTCACAGCTTCATTTCTGTCTACAAGTCATGAAGTATACCATATTAATCATACTCTGCTTATCAAGTAGACTAAGTTAAAAATAATAACCAGCATGTTCATTATCACTCTTAAGAGGTGTTTTCAGATGTAATTTTGACTAAAAAAAATTCTAATGATATTCTATGTGCATCCATACCAAATAGTGCTGAAATATATTAATATGAAATATACACACATACACACACACTACACCCCTTATTACTATACCTAATTTTAAATGTATACATAATTATTGATAGACTCCTAAAGAAATATTTTTATACTCCATAGCTTATAGAATCAGTTGTGCTAAAAGTATTTTAGGGAACTAAGGTGCAGTGAGATACAATTACTTGGTAGTTTGTTGAGAGGAAATGCTGTGGTAGAAATCTCCTGACTGTCACATTATATGACCAGTGAGATTTACTATTTTACTAAAGTGCTTAATTTAAAAATGAATTCTTTTTCCTAGAATAAGGAAACAGACTATTTTAAGAACTTTCTAAATAACCATTTCAGAACAAAAAAATAAGGTACATCTTCAGGTTCATATAATTAGCCATCATATCTTGATTTTGCTCAAAAATCATTTGGCCAAGTTCACATTGAAAAATACACATTTTTTTAAAGTTTGAATTCAAAATATTTTTAATAGTAATATAACTGAAACGGTACACATTCAAAAACATAAAGCTTAATATTCAGATTTCATAGTCCTACCCATTTTCTCCCTTAATTGCTTTCTGAATATATCATTACTTTTAAGATGAAAATATATAATTTCAAATATTTAGACACAGGAGAAATTCATCCTATGTGCCTCCATGGATATAGATTAAATATGTTCCTATCATAACAGGTTGTAATTGCCATTTTATTTGTCTAACAACCCAATAGACTGTAAGTTCTATGGAGACAGAGATCATAACTTTTTAAATTACTACTATAGCTATAGTGTGGGTATTATAAACGGTATACAACTGGTGATCAATACGTTTTTGTTGAATTTTTATTCATTCATTAAAAAATACTTTTTCAACACCTTCTACAGGCACTATGTTGAGAAATAAAGATTCTGACATGAATATAACTAAGAAGCTCATCGTCTTCTAGGAAAAAGACATAAAATATAGTGTGGCAAGGGCAGAGATAGAAGAGTGCAGTGTTTATAAAGTAATGAAGAAGAAAGAGGACTTTATCCTCTCAGGTAGAATCTGTAAAGGATTCCTGAAAGAGGTCACACCTGAGCCATATTTTCAAAGATGAGTGGGCTTTTGTCAGTGAGATCAGTGGGGAGATGTGACAAAGTTCAAGATAAATGGTACAATATTTGAAAAGACACATTGGACTTGATAAAAATTGACACAACCCATATCCCTAAAACATAAAATGAATCAGTTCTTAGAGAATGTGGCAGTTCTTACTCCACAAAGAGTGAATTATCACTCCTCAAATTCCATAAACCTCTCCTTGCTATTTCTATAGCTTGATCTTAGTCTAAGTTCCCATTGACTTTTATATTCTCACTATTAGAGTTCCATTCTAATTTAATCAGTATGTCCCACTTATCAGCATAAGGTACAGAATTAAATCATTTTCCTTTTATTCAAATTAAATGATTCTGAGGCTCTATTCTATCTCTTCAAAATACTCTCATTATTGATTGCTTCAAACCCCCAGGGGATAGTTTCTTAGTTCAATGGGTCCATCTTGGTTACTTTTGCCTCAGGGAGAGAATTCAAAAAAACAGGCTCTGTCAGAGGAGGGGCCTCAATCCTGCCTGTTGTACTGTGGCTGCTTTCATAGGACTGCAGTTGTAACCCGGGCAGTCTGCCCAAAGAAATGTAGTCCAGGAAGGCAAGGTATTTCTTGTGGGACCGTGTAGCGTGGCTTGACACACACTGAACCCAATGTTTGGTAAGCCACCTGCCCCGTACAATTCCTGTCCTGCTAAAGATGGGATTTCCTGCCTCCAAGGTTGGCCCTGGGGAAGGTATAAACAAGGTAGTCTCATGCTTAAGTCTCATGGCTCTATGCCACCTTCTACTTAGGTTCCTGGCATGAAAGTTATTTAATGACAAAAACCTTTCTATTTATATGCACATATACCCATATAGTCTTTTTGTTATTGTTGTTGTTGTTAACTAAAACAAGCTCAGATCTAGAAGGGTTGCCTATTTCAGCCACATGTTATTCCATGAACTATGTTTTTGTATAGTTTCCAAGAGTGCAAGCACACTGCTAATAACCATTCCCTATCCTTGGGCAAGTAGTATTTCTATTTGTAAAAAAACTAAATCTAGTTCATCCTAGACGATACTTCTCTATTAAATGTGCTTCCTAAAAATAAATAAATAAATAAATAAATGTGCTTTCTGAGCCATAACTGTTTTTCTGCCAATTAAAATTTTGTCTTGATTCTCTATTGCATATCAAACTGTGTTCACACTTGTTAGCCTAGCATTCCAGGGTTTCCATGTTCGAGTTTCTTGTGTTCCTGCTCATATTACAGCATAACACTTCACATAATCATAGGCCCAGACATTCTTATAGTAGTAAGAATTTAGGTATCATCTACTTCCAATACAATCATTTCATTTTACTTGTGAGGAAGGAGACAGGAATTTTAAAGTTCTGTTAGAGTAAGGACTTTCCATGTTCACTACTGTATATTCAATGCTGACACAAATGCCTAGCCTATAGAAAGTCCTCACTAAATATTTGGTCCATGAATCAAAGTAGAGACCCATTTTTCAGTTTAATTCCAAGGCATACATCAAAGTATGTATACAGGAACTGAGTATCTCATCACATTCAAATTGAATATTGAAACAAATCAAAATAAAAATTACAAACCTAAGCCGAGATGGCTGGTGCCATAATGCTTCTCCACCCATTATGTGCCTTTGTCCTCCCAAGGGAGCTTCAGTCCCTCAGTTTTTGTGTCACTGGTCCCCACACAAACATTTCCCAACTGCTGTCCAGAATGCAAGGGACACAGGGGCCATTGGGTCCTAGGGGGACTATGTGATCCTAGAGCATGGACATTCTGGATGGGCTGCCTTCTGGGGAGAGGGAAAGACACAACCAGGACATCAGCTCTCCTCCATTCGGACTCTTTTTCTCCCTCACTCCTTCCCCACCCACTGCTGCCAAGTGGCTTGGGTGCCCCAAGGGATGACTGACCTGGGACTTTCAGGAATAGCTGCTTTCCCTCTGTTGGTGTGTCCCCTACTTATGAACCTCCCACAGAGGGTGGGGCTCACACCTGCCCTCTTCAAGTCCTGCAGCAGACAAGGGGTGCTCAGACTGTGAGCTCCCTGCCCACGGGCCCTCCCTTGTGCTGCTCGCCTGGCTGCTCCAGCACAGCAGGGCACACCCCGAAGCAGAGGGACATTACACCTGCTTGAATACTCCATGGACAAGTTGGGACCAGCATGATTCTCCCTCACATGGTCAGGGATTAAACTTGAGGGACTAGGAGACAGGCCCATGGAGCAGATCCCATACACACAGGACTTGATCATGTTGCTCAGGGGCATGGAGGGGAGATTTGTGAACTAATCTTGGGAGGTGAGGGAGCCCATGCAGGCAGAATTGAAAGGAGAGTGCAGTGTGTTAACTAATTTATGTATTAGCTAATTTAATCTTCAAAACAATCCTGTGGTATTGATACTAGTTTTATGTCCATTTTGCATATCAGAAAACTGAGGCACAAAGAAACTAAATAACAGGTATACTGGGAGAAGAATATAAGAAAGTTTTGGCTATAACATGTGTAGGAGCAGACAGGTAACTCCCAGTTGTTTACCCTAAGTATGTTATTGGATGAAAATGTCAATATAAAAAAAGCAAACATTGGATGAACATTTGGATTTGGGAGTATACATGTGTATTTTAATATATTTGGTTTGAGTTTTTTATGTTAGAAAGAACTCTAAAACATCCAAGAAGAAATATTAGGATGGAAATTGGCTTAGAAGTCAGAAAAGAAATCTTAAATGGGTATATTAATCTGGGAGTCATTGATTTGCAATTTGTACAGTATCCAGATATGACTTACACAGATATAAATGCCTACATGCTCATAGATGCATACATATACACACTCAGATCCTAATATATCGAACTATGTCAGGTTGAACTATAATTTATCCCAGCTCATGAATTCAGAAAATGCTATCTTTTAATACTAAAGCTTAGGGCTCTATATAAGTTAGGATTGAGTTTAGCTACTTGTAACAGAAACTAAATTATGAATATTGCTCAGATAAGTTTGGAAGTAGGTATTCTAGAGTCAGTGCTCGTAAGGGACTCAGTAAGGATGCAGGTTTCCTAGTTTCCTACTCTTCCATCCTAACTGTGGGAATTGCCCTCATTGTGCTGTCACTGTATTCTAGGCATGAAGAAGAGAGGGAAAGTAGGAAGGGTAGGGCCCATATAAGGAAAGTAAAGCATTGATCTTGTTTTTACTGGCTGGGATGTTTCACACGGCCACTCTAAAACAAAAGTGCCTGGGAAATCAAATTTTTATTGGAGCATATTGGAGCATATTGTAACTTCAAATAAAATTGAGATTCGGTGTTGTTAAGAAAAACAGGGGAAGTGAATATCAGATAAACATTAGGCATGTACTATATTTTAAATATGTCCCTTCCAAAATTTAAGTGTTGAAACCTAAAAGCCATTATGATAGTATTAAGAGATTGAGCCTTTAGGAGGTGAATAAGTTATGAGGGCTTCTCTTCTTGTGAATTGGAGCAGGTGCTCTTGTAAAAGGGCTTGATGGAGAAAGTTTGTCCCTTTTGTCCGTCCACCCTTGCTATTCGAGGATATAGGGCTCCTCCCTTCCAGAGGATATAGCAGCATCAAGGTGCCATCCTGGAAGCAGAGAGCAGCTCTCATCAGAGCACTGAACATGCCAGCACCTTGATATTGAGTTTTCAAGCCTCTAGAACTGTGAGAAAATAAATTTTGGTTTTATATAAATGACTCAGTCTGTGGCATTTTGTTATAGCAGCAAAAATTACCCAGTTTATGAATTTTACCAAGTGTGTGTGTGTGTGTGTGTTTAAGAGACAAGGTCTCACTCTGTTGCCCAGGCTGTGCAGTGGCACAATCATAGCTCACCGCAGCCTCAAAATCCTGGGCTTAAACAATCTTCCCACCACAGCCTCCCAAGTAGCTAAGACTACAGGTGAACACCACCATGTCCAGCTAATTTTTTTTTTTTGTAGAAATGGGCTCTCCCTATGTTGCCCAGGCTGGTCTCGAACTCCTGGCCTCAAGTGATCCTCCTGCCTCTGCCTCCCAGAGTGCTGGGATTATAGGTATGAGCCACCACACCAGACAATGTGGTGTTTTCTTATAGTCAGACTAAGACAGCCTGTCTGTCAGAGAATGTTCAAGTTTTAGAACTTTGACAGAATTTGAAACTGCCTAGTATAAATGGCATGATCTTCCAGATGGAAAGACTAAAGGATTTGCTCCAGGCTGTATCTCGAGTAGGTAATATTGGTAGAAAATAAAATTGGTATAAACAGAATCCAGATATCCTGGCTAGTGGCACATCCATCATACCACACTACAGTGTCAATTGCCCACAAATTTATAACGCTGGCTCAACAACTGTATCCCAGAGCCTTCTGTTTTTCTCTCAACTCCCATAATTCTTTGAGCCAGTGACCGTTGTCATACTTATCACCCTCTTCTGTAATTATTTGCTAGCATGTCTACTTGCTCTCTAAATTGAAAACACCCCCTGGAACAGCACCATGACTTGTTCATCTTTCTATCCCTTTCCCATCCTCCCCAATCCCCGTTCTCAGAGAACACGCAGCACATTGTAGATGGTTAATAAGTTCCTGTTAAATGAATTAACCTCACATAGAACAATATAACCTCAGGATGATATTTTAGTGTCTCTGATGGAAGAATATTAAGCATTCTTATGATGTTGACTTTTACTCCAACAGCCCCTGAGCCATTGGTTAAAATCATTATTATAATATTATAATCATAGATCTTAGGGTTGGTAAAAATCATCTGATTCAGTTTCTCCATTCATAATATTCATCAGAGTCAACTAAGGACCAGAGAAGTTACACTGCCCAAGGTCACAGGGTCAGCAGGTGAGAGGGAGGAGACGTAGCACGGGTGTCCTTCTTAGGGCTACTAAGTGTCATTGCTGTTGTTTCTCTGTATATCACATTGCCAAATATGTAATGTAGGGATGTATTTCACTTTTACATTTTACATGTTTAACATATGAAATGTGTATGCTATTTTAAAATACTGATATTTTGGTATATCTTTAAGTAAAGATATAAAGGTCTTCACAAGCACTACATTGCATATGGACAAAACAAAGACAGCCAACATTTATTATCAAGATTGAACTTGAGTTCTTCCACTCAAGTCGTTCTAGAGATTGATACTCATAATCCATCTTTAGCACCCTTTCAGGGCAGCTTAGATAATCTAAACTTTTGGTATATAACTGCAAGAAATAGAGGCTAAAATAAAGGCCAGAGTAACTGTCAGAAAGCATTAGTTTTGCTACTATATAAACATATCCATTTACTTAAATTATGCTGGCTTTTAGCATCCACACTTCTGCTATATGCAACATGGCCAACACTATTTTCTCAGCACTTTACTCATTTGAAAATGAGAACATGCATTTTATATGATTAAATAAATTAGACCAGGCTAGACTATGACACATAGTCCTTGTCTTCAAGACCTAAATGAAATCAGGGAAGCCTATTAGGTCTATACTTACTTTATAGTAAGTATAAAGACAGTCATCTACAGACTAAACATAAACTCATGTGCTTCTCATAAATATTTTATATCATATATATAAAATCTATCTTATATATTTATAGCAATCTTCATATTTCTGATAGAAGTAGTCATGTAAGCCCTATTTCCCCTGGACATAAATTTTACTCAGTATAAGTTTGTTGAATAAGAATGATTTATGTTTTTCTTCAATTCAGTGCAGTCTACAGAGGGAGAGAAAAATTTGGAAGTTGTCTGAACAGTGACAAACAGTTGGGTAAGTCAAACAGGATCAGTTGGGGTTTGCATATCAGGGTTATGCCCCTAATCTATCCAAAGAGTCAGAGCCCAGAATTCTGTTTACAAAATGTATTCTTATTCTCATACTTGGCCCAATTTGATCCTCTTCAAAACCTCATAAGGTAAAAAGAACATGTTTTCTTATTTCTAGATGAGGCTCGGAAAAGTTCTGCAGCCTGCACAAATTCTCATAGCTACTAAGTTACAGAACTAGGGCATCAGAGATCTAAATCCAGGGAATTCTGCCTCTAAATTCTGGGCTCCTTTTACTTCACCATGTTCTCCTATTGTGAGAAGTGGAACTGTCTGGGTTGTGGTGTTCAGAACCAAAGTGCATTGTAAGAGCTAAGCTGATGTTTTATAGATTGTTTTAAAAATTATTTTTTTAACCTAGTTTGGTTACTAAACAACTATACTCAAGAGAGATATTCATTTAAAACCTCAAATCATTTGATAAAAGTATAAAACACTTCAATAATAATTAGTTCTGCTACATAATTGCCTTGATGTGCTGTATTTAGTGATTATTGTGTTTTTAAATTAATAATTGTCTAATATCTACTGAGCCATTGCTATGGGACAGAGAGACTCTTTTTTGTGATATGTGTGCCCTGTAATCCTGTCTTTATATTGCTCCCTGAAAAGCTGATTAGGAGCAGAACCCATTAAGGTCTATATTAAATGAACTGTGGGAAAATAATGAATCAGAAAACCAACACACGGAGTTAAATAGAAAATAAATCCTTTAACACCTGTTCATTCTTTTTAAAATATATGCATTTCCTTTGCAGGAAATTTTTAGAAGTCAGTTCAAAACTTGTTCCAAAAAAGACTTACTGTGAATAATTCAGTACTTCCTTCCACACACTATTCTCATGCAAACAACGTGCCCTCCAGATAATATCACATGTACTGCTACTACTTTTGTATGTGTTTAGTGCTTTATAGCTGAAAAAAAAATATTTTCATGTATTTTATCTCTTTGATCCCTTTGCCTTAGGTTGTGCATCCTCTTATATCTATATTTTACTGATCATCTTTTTTGTCTAAAATGAAAGCTCAGGAGTTATTCTTGTATCATAATACCATGACATATATGGGTACTCAGTTTTGAGAATTTAGAGAGAATAAGATTTCAGCTAAGAAAGAAGATAAATGACCTGAGCATCATACAATAAATTTCATGACAAAATATGTCATAATTCATCCAGAATCTCCTCATTTTCTTAGATCATAGAAACTTAAGAATTTCAGGAATGTAGTAATGTTGTCATCATCCTTTAGCATACAAAGGTGACTCTTATTACTAATATCCTCATCTCTATCTGAGGTTGCACCTGGAAAATGCTTGAAACTCTTGGCCCTTTCCATAAAGACCAAGTCCTGTAACTGCTAATGGTTGTCGTTAAAGGGTCTGATTTCTATGCACTTCTATTTCTCATGCCAACAGTTTTACCTAAACTTTTGAACTCTACATGCCAGATTAGCTGATCTGCTGCCATGCTTCTTCCATGCTATAGCTCAATTCCTCTGCTAAAATGACGTAACCCTATAATGTTTGTTCCATCTATCCTTATCCATCCACACATCCCAGTATGTGTGACTCCCCAATCACCCTTCTAGTCAAAATCTGCTTTGAAGAAATAGTACTATAAATATTAGCTAAATTCTTTTTTTAAATTTAAAGCACCTTAACCCAAGGGTTTTAATATTTAGCACAGTAACTTTAATTGTGGAGTGGAAGACTCAAAGATATTTCAGGCATCAAATGAGAAAGAAAAATTCATAGGAAGGGTGTGATGAAAAAAGCAAAGGGCTGAGGAGTTTGTTTCAGGAGTATACATTTGGCTGATTCTTTATCTAGATTAGAATCTGACTTGGTGACCCTAAGAGCAGTTTTCTCTACTCTGGCCTCTGACAGACATTCTAGAAAGATTAAGGGTGAAAACTTTGACATTTTAATTTAAAGCCAAAAAGCAATATTTGGGTTAAGAAGAATGATGTCAAACTCAGTGCCAAAAGCAAAACATTTCAACTCTTTTATTTCATTTAATACTGGAAAATATTCTGGGGAAGGAAATATATTCTTGGGAAAGAAAATATTGAGAATAGAGACATCCTTGGAAAAAGAGGCAATATAACTTTTAAAGTACCTAATTTGTAATTATTGAAAGGCACAGAAACCTTTTCTCCTTCTCTATCATTTTGCTTTCCTCCTAAAGTGAAATATTGCCATTTTTATTATACTTAGAACAACAATTAGATATGTTATTAAATGTCAACCTGAAGATAAAAATTGGTCAAAGGCATCACCTTGACTTTTATCATTTTATGCCTTGAAAATTACAACTTAAAGCATACATTTAATAATCTTAGTAATTGATATAGAAATATCATGTGTGTATATATCCCTTCTTTGGCAGAGTGTATTTTCCAGAGGCAAATATATGTGCCATCCTACATATTGCTCTTACAATGTGACATCAACACTTCAATCAAGAGGTGAGGTCTATGAAACTTCTCTTTCTCTCTCTCTTTCCTCTTTCTCTATCTTGTCTGTCTTCAACCAGACTTTGAACTCAGCCAGCAACCATACTATAGGCAAATTCATACTAGCCCATGTGGAGAAACCACACAGGGATTTCCACATTAAGAGAAACTGAGTCCCTCATCCAACAGCTAGTTACAACTGCCAGGTACAAGCAAGCCTTCAGATGATTCCCCTCTCAGCCTTTGGTCTTCCAACTGAGGCCCATGCACTGTGGAACAGAGATAAGTGTCCCCTTTGTGCCCTGTCCAAACTCCTAGCCCCACAAGATCCATGAACATAATGAAAAGTTGTTTTCCTTAAATACATTTTGCATAATTTATTATACAGCCACAGTCACTGAGACATCATTAAATTAGAAATATGTACCTAATGGTTTTGTTTTCTACTCTTGGCTTCTGCCATCAGTGCAATTTTTAATTGTTTAAAGAAATGATAAGACAGAGTATTACATTATCTACTCCATTTTTTTTTCATGACACAACCATATTTCAGGACTCAATTAGTAATATAGAAGCCACACAGGAATAGCATATTCTGTAACCCTACCTATGTAGTACCCAGATATAGAGATATTTATTTCAACAGATAGTCATTGACTATCTATATGTGCAAAAAAAGAGAAAGAAAGAGGAGATTGGTGTTTAGTACTTTTTACATGGTGGTCACCATCAATTCCTTAAAAATATACAACTTTTTGACATGGCATCACCACAGATGAGTCTCAGGGAAGTTAAATGCCTTTTAAGGTCTAACTGCCAGTTGGTAGTAGAGTCAAGATTCAAATTCATATCTGCATTATGACAAGTATATGCCTTTTGCATCCTGCCTAGTTTCTATAATGGGATAATAATAGTAACAATTCCAATGATTTTCATGCAAATTGAGTTAAACAGTTTGTGAAAATTGCTTAGAGCATAGTAAAAAATAAACATTTAACAGTATTATTGTTATGCCATTTTTGTCTAACTTTTCTACTTAGTGCTAGATATGCTAATAATACAAAAATTAGTAAGGCATAGTCTTCACCTTCAATAAGTTTATATTATAGTGTTGGGAGTGTTGAGTTGGAGCTACTGTGGTTTAAGTGTTGAGATAAATACACACATAACTATAATTTAAAATAATTTTTAATGAATGACTCAAGAAAAGCATTGGAAAGTGATTACATTCAGTTGAGATTCCAATAAATGTTTCATGAATATAATGGTGCAAAGGATGAGTCTTGATAGTTAAGATTTTATTTTAATAGATAGGAAGATTGGCTAATTTCATGTAGAAGGAACTACATAATGAATGAACATGAAAGCATTGGGTAATTTTCAAAAATTCTACAAAGTTCAGTATTCCTGAAGAAAATAACTCATTAAATTTTTTAAGATGGAAAAATTGGATATGTTTGTAAGCTTAGAGGAAGAAGTCGATAAAGATTTTAAGACTAGAGATAGACAGATTGCTGTCCTAAAAAAAGGTAAGAATGGAATGGATGGAGGAAGATGGGAAAGGAATAGTTCCTGAACAGCAAGTAGAATACCTCATGCTCAGAGACTGGAGGAAACTGTGGATGTAGATCAGGTGACTGTGTGTGAAAGGGTAGAGAGTAGAGGAAGAATGCATATGACAACCTCAGGTCCTCAGTTGGATAGGAAATGGTGGAAGTGAGAAGAAGGCTTGAAGAGGATAGAGGAGGCTTAGAATGGTTTTGAAAAGGAATAGAATAAGCAATTGAATAAGGACAAGTACAAGGACTGATAGTGTTGCTCCTGCAATAAGTATTTATTGTTCATCTCCCATGTGCTAGATGTTTAGAGCACAATAATAAACAAGGTAGACACTGACTCTGCCTTCAAGACAGATTAAGTAAGTAAATAGGAAATTACCATTCACTGTGATCGCCACTTAGGAAATCTGAGTGGGAAATTGCCATTCAAATATCAGGAGATATTAATCAAGCAAAGGGAGAGAGAGAGGCATGTGGAGAATGTTGCAACACATGGCCTAGTGTATGCAAAGAACAATAATTATAGGAGGTCTGGCATATTCTATTTCACTGAAAAATAGTACCTTCTGGAAGTTCATAGAGATATAGTTAAACTGGGGAGAGGAAAGGCTGAAGAATAAGAGGGCCTGACTATGCAGGTCTTTATACGTTGCATCAAGTAGTTTGGACTAAACCACCAAGATATTACACTAACACTGAATGGTTTTACATAGGAGAAAAATCAGCTTTAATCTACATTTGGAAAGATGTCTTGGCTAAAGCTCTCAGTGGCAAATAACAGAATCCCCCTTGAGCTGACTTAAGCAAAAAGGAGGAATTTATTAACTATATATTATAGTATTTTTCAACGTTTTCCATATCCTGGCACAGATGGAAAATGATAATATTTATATAGCACCCTGGGGAAAACAGACGAGGCTGCTTGTGGCAGGAGGCAAGCAGCCTGGGGACTCCAGCTGCCCTAAGGGCCAGGGGGTCAAGATTGCAGCACACATCTGCAGCACACCGGCGGGGAGCTCTGATCCACTGTATGAAATTATAGACTCGGGGATAAATCATGCAAACCAAAAAACTGGCTGAGCCTCTTGAGGGGCTGAGGCTAGGAACTCTAAAGCCATCGAAAGTCGAATCTCCTTTCTCCGTCTCTTTCTCTCTCTCTCTTTTTCTCTCTCTCTCTGTCGGAACTGTGGGATCTTATCTCTGCTCCTTTCAGCAGGTATATGCTTTGTTCTTCTTTCTCTTTCCTTGCCCTATATTCTTTGCTTCCTGTGCTCATGGCAGAAGCTGCCTCATAACTCCTACGTGTGCAAGTTCTTCTAGTTAAAATATTTAATGAAGATAAACTAACAGTTCTTAGTGCTTAACCTCAAGTTCCCAAGAAAGAGACCTGATTGGGTCAGGTGTCCACCCTGTTTGAAGCTTTGATTATCAGTAGGAAAGTGTCCTATAATAAACACAGGGCTACAGAGGCCTCCTAGCATGTGGTTGGAGGTAGACATTTCTGAGAGGGGCTTCAGATGATGGCAGTCCCTGGAGGCCTGAGAAGATCACTCTGGCTGCAGTACAAAGCACGTCTGAAGGGAAGGCGATATGGGATTCATGGTGATGCCTTGAGAAGCTGCTGCAGTATGCCAGGAAGGGTCCAAAATTACCAAGGTGAGAGTGAGAGAATAATAGAAGTAATAGAGACTAATAGAAATACAGAGATCTGAGTAACAGTTTAAAGGCAGAATAAATAAGATGTAGGGTTTGATTAGATGTTTGTATAAGAGAAAGGGAGCCAGATTTCTGGCTTGAACAGCCAGGTGAAGGAGATGACATCTTTCACTCATCAAGGCCAAGTAGGAGGAACAACATGATTAAGAGATACAAGAGTTTCACTATTCGTTACAAATTTAAAATTTCCATGGGAAGTCCAAATGGATATGTTCAATAGGCAGCTGCTCAGGAGAGATGGGAGCTCAGAAGGGCAGTGTAAGAGGAACATAGATTTGGGAGATTTTTAAATAATGACTTAAGTTTTGGGATGAAATTGTGCAGTTAGAGAGTTTAGGGTGAGAAGCCAAGCTGGAAAACAGTGAAAAGAACCCCAAAAAAACCCAAATTTTGAGGAATGGTTGGAGTAAAAGATTCCTCCCAAGGAGATAGGCAAAGAGCACCAAGATGGGAAAAGGAAGCACAAGAAACAGAGAGGGGATGAAAAACAAATGAAAAAAAATTCCTACAAGTAGAGAGTAGCCAGTAGTGCCAAATGTTGTCAAGAAGTAAAATAGAATACAGAATAAAAAGAGCTCAAGTGGATTCAGCAATAAGGACCTTGGCAAGGAAGCAGTTTAAGTAGGGGGTGAGTACAAAAGTCAAATTAGAAAGCATTTAACAGTGAATGGGATATAGAAAAGTAAAGCTTGAACAAGACTTACAAGAAATTTGGCTGTGAAAATGCGGAGAGATATGCCAATAATTGGAGAGGGTTATAAGTTGAGGGAGTGCTTTGTTTTGTTTGTTCTTAAATATGGCCTATTAATTCCATACAATGGTGTAGATGGCAGGCGTCCTCAAGCTAAAGAGTGGCCTTTGAAATGGTGGCGGTAGCTCAAAGAGTGCTGAATCTTTGCTACATGTGCCTAAAAATGCAGAGAATAATGCTGAACTACAGGATTTAGAAGTACATTTTCTGGTCATTGAATGTACCAGGTGAACAAAGCCTTCAAGGTGCCAACAGAGATCACGATCACGTGGACACATACCTGAGCTCCACCAGCACACTGAGAGGATCCTTGCTGGAGAGGAACAGGCTGCTCATAGGCCCAAAATTGAGGTTGCTCAGAAGAACAAGATAACCCAAAAGAAATGAAGAAGTAAAATTTAGGACTAGAAAATATATATTGCATACATGAATGCACACAAAAATAAATAAAATAAGAGAGATAAGTTGATAGCTGAAGGAGGGTATAAGATTGAAGGGGTGTGTGTGTGTGTGTGTGTGTGTGCGCGCGTTGTATTGTTTTTATAGAATGGGAAGGACCTAAGCACTTATGCCCAGCACATAGTAGATACTCAATGCACATAGGCATGAAGGAAAGAAGGAGGAAAGAAAGAGAGAGAGGAAGGAGGGGGAGGAAGGTAGAGAAGGAGCAAGGGAAGGAGGGAGGGAAGGTGTCTGCAGGCTGAAGAGGGGGACTTCCTGAAAACTAGTGTCATTAAAGGTATAGAAGAAAGAATATATAAACGATGGACCAAAGTTCCAGTGAAGACTGAAAAGTATGAGTTCCGGAACGTATAGATTTATTTTTAAATGGACTGAAATGTGGGTTTAGCAGGTAAAAAATTTTGAGGGAAAAATATATATAAACATATGGATGATCTTACCTGGAAAAGTAGGACAAGTCCCATAACACCACAGATAACTGTAGTATCTTTAAAATGGTGCTGATGAGGTGAGCTGAGGCTGCTCTTCCCGGGCTCTCACGAACAGTAAAAAGTTAAACAGAGTTTGTAGAATCTGTTGGTTATTTACACAAGAAGCTAAACTGCAATATCTAATGAAAAGCAGGTGTAACAGGATGTTGAAATGACCTGTTTTACTTCATTTTGGGGCTAAAGCCCTGAAATAATAAATATCACATTCTACTTAAGGTATATCTAAACATACATGGCTTCAAAGAAAGTGACCCAAATCAAGTTTTGTGATTGTTAATCTCTTGTTCTCATTTGGTGCATAAAAGCTTTGTGAGTTTAAGAGGAAGTTTGGGCAGTAAAGGATTTTTGTAGAGTTGATGTTCTCTTGGATTCCCTTCGCAAGTGGGAGAAGTCAGGAGTGTCTCTTCCTCACCTAATTCCTAGGAAATTGGGCTTCTTGGGCACTGCTAGGAGAATTTGCTATGTTCCCTGGAGCTTGGGGAGACATGGTAGGGTGGTTGTCTAAGAAATTAAGGTTCACAACACTGTGGTGGGCTATGTGCCAGGAATGGAGGAAGGGAAACTACGGACCAAATGTAACAGAGAAAACATGAGCCTTTTTAAGACTCCGCCTTGATGGATAAGAGAACTTGAGAAAGAAACTGGGGGTTTTCTCCTAGAGACAGAGTTCTAGGGACATTCTCAGGAAGCAGTTTGAGAAAGATGTTATCTCTGTCAAGGTTACTACTGATGAGATATCCTCAGAGACAGGACTTCTCCAGGGAGGTCACCAAAGTGGCTTTGGTGCTGTGCTCAGAGAGCAATGACACTGAGCATCTTGAATGCTCAAATATCTTGAATTCAAGAATGCATCTTGAATGTTTTCTTCAAGTAACTTTTTCTACCTCTCTTACTTTTACCTCCTTGAACCTTATCCATACGAGAACCATGAAAGGGTCAGAAACTTTATAAAGATGGAAACAGGGGTGAGATTTATAGATTAGGAGAGAGAGAATACTGTGAAGCCTTTTCCCTGATTTCCCACTCCTGGAGGTCAGCCTGGGTAGGTCCAAGGAGGGAGAAAACTAACTTCAAACTAAATTTGGAGTGTTAATTATTATACCTGACTGAATATATTACTTTCAGAAATGAGACTGTGATCTGTGCCTTGAAGTGGCTGGGGGACTTTTCATTATCTGTATGTGACCAGGAAAGTGATGGGTTTGCTCAAGATTTTATCAAGGGTCAGGGAAAGCATTAACCCCATGCAATAGGTTTGGACAAAGAACAGGGGGAAAGATCGAGTGGTTTTCTCATGGCCCCACAAGACCCTCTTGTTCATCGAAATGTTTGCACAGGTATTCACAAGCCTCACAATACTTACTCCCTTTCCCCAGGCAATAGAAAAACAAGACATTTCTGGTATCTTAAAATTTTTACCTGTCTTACAACCTGAAATTTTAAAAAGCAATAAAAGAATGGAAAAACCAGATGGAACCTTAGGTATATTCATTTCATAAAATGTTGAAACATAGCTTCTTTTTATTTATTTTATGAAATAAATGAGTTAAAGTTTGAAGGAGAATTCCTTCTACCTACAGAATAAAATCTGTGCTGAATGTGCCCATAAATTCCTAGATTAATTTACTCTTTTACTGCTGTTTTAATGCTTATTCTTAACATATATTTCATTAATGAAATGATCCCAGTGAAACAGATTTGTCAGGAGAATGATTCTGTAAAATGTTAGTGTTAAGGGCTCTATCTGCTCTGGCTGACTTAGGTTTCACAGACTGTAAATTATTTGTTCTAGGCAGAGAGTTTGCTTTCTGAGAATATATAACAAAATTGTGGAATGCTGGTATTCTATAAGTAAAATGTGAAGAAATGAAAGCAATCATCTGGAGGTGAACCACATTTTCTGCCTATACAAAGCAACCAACAATAGCAATGTACTCAGGTTGAATAATACTATTAGGGGAGTCTTCTCTGTCAAAATCCATCACTGAATTTTCATGCAATGCCTGACCCTGGCACTTAGAAATGAAGCAGGTTGGCATCACTGAGTAATCCTTGCAATAGAATGTTTCCACAACACATTTTCTACCAAAATCAATTTTTGCTTAGTTGCTTGTTAAAATATGAATATTACATTTTTGTAGAGGCCATTTAAGTTTTAAATCTCAGAGAAGTAAAAAAGTAAATATATTTCTTCCTGTGAAAGATATACTACTTCAATTTGTCATATGAGGCATAATGCTGATTTTCTTCTTATTTTCTTATTGTGATAAGAACACTTAACATGAGGTCTACTCTCTTAACAAAATTTTTAGGATACAATATAGTATTGTTAATTATAGGCAGGATGCCATACATCATATGACTGGAACTTATTCATCTTGCATAACTGAGACTTTATACCCTTTGAGCAGCAGCTCCTCATTTCCCTTGCCCCCACCTCCAGGAAACCACCATTCCACTCTCTGCCTCTATGAATTTGACTATGTTAGATACCTCATATGAGTGGAATCACGTGCTATTTGTCCTTCTGTGTCTGGCTTATTTCGCTTAGCATAAGGTCCTCAGGTTCAACCATGTTGTCTCATATGGCAGGACTTCCTTCTTTTTAAAGGCTGAATAATATTCCATCATGTGTATATACCATATTTTCTTCAGCCATTCATCCATCAGTAGGCATTTAGGTTATTTTTACATCTTGGTTATTGTGAATAATGCTGCAATGAATATGGGAGTGCAGGTATCTCTTCAAGATACTGACTTTAATTCTTTTGGATATATACCCAGAGTGGGATTGTTGTATCATATGGTAGTTCTATTTTTAAGTTCTTAAAGAACCTGTATACTGTCTTCCAGTGCAGCTGTGCCAGGACATTCCTGGGCACTTAGCTCACCACAGTTTTCCACAGTGGCTGCATTATTCTGCATTACCACCAATGTACAAAGGTTGTAATTTCCTCACATTCTCACCAACATTTGTTGTCTTTTTTTTTTTGTAATAGCCATCCTCACAGGCGTGAGCTGAAATGTCATTATGGTTTCGATTTTGATTTACTTTTCCCTAACTGTTAGTGATGATGAAAATTTTTTCGTATACCTATTGGCTGCTTGTATGTCTCTTTTGGAGAAATGTCTATTCAAGTTCTTATCCCATTTTTTAAATGGGTTAGGGTATTTTTGTTTGTTTGTTATTGAGTTGTGAGAGTTCCTCATATATTTTGAATTTTAACCCTTTAACACATGTATGGTTTGCAAATATTTTCTGTCATTTCATAAGTTGTCTTTTCATTTCTGTTTGTTGTTTGCTTTGCTGTGCACAAGCTTTTTAGTTTGATGTAGTTCTACTTGTCCAGTTTTGCTTTGCTTGCCTATGCGTTTAATATCATATACAAAAAAATCATTACAACCAATGTAATGAAGACTTTCCCTTATATTTTCTTTTAGGAACTCTACAGTTTCAGGTCTTACATTTAAGTCTTTAATTTATTTTGAGTTAAATTATTGTATATGGTGTGAAATTAAGGTTTACTTTTTCATTCTTCTGCATGTGAATATCCAGCTTTCTCAACACCATGTTTTGAAGAGACTGCCTTTTCCCATGTGTAGACTTGGCATCCTTGTCAAAGATCAGTTGACTGTATATTCATGGATTTATTTCTGAGTTTTCTATTCCATTCCATTGGTCTATATGACTGTCTTTATACCAGTACTATAGTGTTTTAATTATTGTTGCTTTGTAATATATTTTGAAATAAGAAAGTATGATGCCTCCAGCTTTGTTCTTCTTTCTCAAGACTGTATTGGCTATTTGAGGTCTTTCATAGTTCCATATAAATTTCAAGGTAGATTTTTCTCTGTAAAAAATGCCATTGGTATTTTAATAAGGATTGCATTGAATCTGTAGGTCACTTTGGTTGGTATGGCCATTTTAACAATATTAAGGCCTCCAATTCATGAACCCAGGATTTCTTTCCATTTATCTTTAATTTCTTTCATCAGGATCTTATAGTTTTTAGTGTAAATGTCTTTCTAAGTATAAAAGACTTACCTAAGTTTATCCCTAACTATTTTAGGGTTTACTACATATAGGATTATGTCTTCTAAACACAGAGATAATTTTCCTTTTTTGTTTTTTCTTTTTTATTTGGATACCTTTTATATGTTTTTCTTGTAAAATTACTCTAATTAGGACTTCCAGGACTATGTTGAATAGAAGCAGTGAGAATGAGCATCTTCGCCTCATTTCTGATCTTAGAGAAAAGGCTTTCAGCTTTTTACCATTGAGTGTGACATTAGCTATGAACTACTATGAACTATGTATGGCCTTTTTTCTGGGTCCTGTCAGCACCTGGAGAGAGGCAAAACAGAAGCCAATCCCATTGGCTGCCCGCATAAAAATTGGAATATTGGGTGCATGGTCCAACTCTTTCTCTCCCAAGGGAGAAGCCGGAATCACAGATGTTTCATCCACTTGCTCTGTGCTGAGCCAGTGGGAGGTGGGGGTTATGGTGACTATGTGCTAGTTCAAACATATTTTTTGTTCTCACTGTCTCCAGACATTTAGAATATGCCAAATCCCATCAGTGCTCTGAGATAGGCATGATAGAAGCCAGTACCTTGGGCAGCTCCTGAAATATTTAAAACTTTGGATGTATGGTCCAATTCTTTCCCTCCCCAGGGAGAAGCTGAGAGCTGCAAGTCTCCTTCTTATCTTCCAGTGCTATGCCAGGGCTGGGTGTTATGGGGAAATGGTGTTTCAAATTTTTCTACTGGCTTCAGTGTGGCTAACTTTGCCTTCATCCAACAGAGCAGTTGAGGGCTGCAGGAGCCTCTCAACCAGTCTGTGAGTTTTTCAGAAAGAGAATTTGTCCATGTATTGTTGGTAAATTGGTGTATTGTTTGGGGAAGGAAGGTTCAGAGCTTCATATTCTACCATCTTAATAATGTCACCATTTCCATAATGTTTTCTTAATTATTTTTTCTACGAAGCTGAAATTTTTGCTGAGCTTGAATGACATATTGAAAGAGAAAAAAATACAATAATGATGTTTCTTAGAGTAGTTTTACTACTTGAAAAATTCACAATAATTAGAAAATATTGTCTACTAAAACAAAGGTTTGCAAGTCTTATTAGAAATTTCTTTTAATATGTTTTCTTACAATGGCGTTGGTTTTTTAATGCTGTAAAGTAGAAAGGACAAATATTATGCCTTTAGCAAGGTCAAAAAGAAAACTAGGGACAGAATTTAAACTGACCTGCATTCAAAAGCCTGACTTAAACTCCAAGTAAGTATTCTTTTTTATGGTCTACTGAATGGAAACAACTTCTTATTCTCACAAATTTAGAAGTCACACATTCAGTCTCAAACTCCAAAATCCATTTTGTAACTTGACAAGCGGTGGAGAAAGTACAGAGGCAGTGTTTCACGTTACTATTTAGCAGTGTCTCTGGGAAGAAATTAAAAACTGCATAGCTTGGAGTTTTTCTCTTTTCCAGAGAATGCCTTTTCATGGATTAAAATAACTTCCTTCCATAACCATTAGAAATAACATATACCCACAGCATTGGAACTAGAATTTAGTTTTGTTTCCTCCTTGTTTTCTCAACTCATATTCCCCAGGAAAGGAGCATACAATATCTCATGACCAAAATGAAACCAAGGCCCTCCATTAAGAACCAACATTCTTGCAAAGAGAATTGCCTCCTTGCTCAATAAGTCATTTTATTCCTAGAATTTTGAGAAAGAAATTTTCTTCTTAAAAACTCTGCCCCACACAAGAAGCATTAGGAATTGCATGGCAGAAAATTAAGAGTACTTTTATGTCACCTGGAGCTGAAAACCTATGTTTCCAAAATTGTATTGTAATTTATGCCCCGAAAGACTCAATTTTTAAAACAAAAATGTGATATGGTTCTGAAGAGAATCCTGTCTTCTTAGCTTTCCTACTGCATAATGCATATCAGAGTGTTCACAGAAAATTTTGAGCCAGCTGTGCAATCCACTGTGTTGCCCTAGTTTTCATGCCCACTACCTGTTAGAGTCCTGTGGCTTCAGCTTGTTCATTAATTTGCTTGTTTATTACTGTTGTAAATTCCAAGCAGCAAAAGTAGAGGTAAGCATTATTTCTGGAGGCCCTGATCATAGTAGGGAGTGGAGATTTAGCAGTTAACACAAGGGACAGGGACCTTACCATTTATGTCTGAGTAGAGGAGAAAGACGTTAAACCACAATTGACAGTATTTATTATTCAGGTACAGTTGTGGTAAGTGCTATGAATGGCAGTATAGGGAACTGTGAAGGGTATAATGGGGGAATCTGAACTAACTCAGAGTCTCAGGTGTCAGGGAGTCAATGGGGCAGAGGCATTCCAAGCAGAAGCGATGACAGTATGAAGAGCATGGCATGGAGAGAACATGATACACTCCAGGAAATGAAATAAATTAGGTAACTAAAGCAGGTTTGTGAACTGAGTTTCTGTGGAACTCTAGGGTTACACAAGATGTCACCAGGGGTTTCATTAGATTGGGTAAAAAGGGGAGGGGGCATTTTTTTAAACTTGGCACACCACACAATGTTAGCACTTGTGGTGATGGGTTGTTATTGATTGGCCTCAGTAGCGGCTTCATTGACAGTCTTGTAGTTCCGTGTAGTAGTCCTAGAAGAGAAACTAGGATTGTGTTCATTTGGACAAGTGCACTCTCAGTTTTTCCTTGACGTAGAGGAGGTCAATGATAAATGGTGAGTACTGAATTGAACAAAAGGGAGGGGAGTAGATGGGTGATATCAACATCCCCCTCCCAAATTGTCTCCCACTCCTCCTCTTGCATGTTAATGACTAACTTATAAAGGTAAAAAAGCTCTACTTGTGTAAGAAAAAATTTGTGGGGAAATTTTTATTCTGAAGAAGGTATTTTTTCCTGTCATGACTCGGTTTCTCTTGTGCTGCTTTGCTGTGCTACACAATCCTTGCTCTACAATAGTAGAGATCAAGGATTGTATTGATTAGAAGCGAATTATATTTCAAAGTTTTCATGTTCTTGTGATTCTTTCCTGTTTGGTATTGTTGTGAACAGTATGTTTGTATTCCTCAAAAATTCATATATTGAAACTCTACTCCCCAGCGGGATGATATTAAAAGGTAAAGTCTTTAGAAGATAATTAGGTCATTAGGGTGGAATTAGTGCCCTTATAAGAAGAGAAACTAGAGAGCTTTCTTCTCTCTCTGCTCTCTACCATATGAGGATACAACAAGAATTTGTCTATCTGCCAACCAGGAAGTGGTCCCTCAACAGACACCTGATCTGCTGGCACCTTGATCTTGGACTTCCCAGCCTCCAGAACTGTGAGTAATAAGTGTTTGTTGTTTAAGCCACCCATTCTATAGTAATCTGTTATAGCAGCCCAAATCGACAAAGACATTAGTTATACTTTATCTATGTTTACATTTTCCAAAATATCTGACATATCACCATGATAATTTTGAAGACAAAATGGTAGAGGAGAATTCTAGGCCTAGATCTGTAGATAATTCTGATAAGGTTAAGTGAGAATTATAAATTTCTAAGTCATTTCATGGTTCTAGTGCAAGAAAGGACACAAAATAATTTCATTTGATGGCAAAAACTAGCTATCAATAGGTTTTGCAAAGATTGGCTGTGTGTTCTAATGTCCAAATGCATCAACTGCTGCAGGAAAATTAGAAAGACACTTGAGTAAAAATCATAGCCATTCGATAAATAAAGAAGTTGATTTTTTTAAGATGGCTATTGGAATCTCATAATAAAAGTGAAACTTTGGTTTTTAAAAAAATAACATTTAATGACAAGTCTTAGGAAGCAAGTTATTTAGTAATTGAACATGTTGCCCAGAAAAATGAAAAACCTGATAATGCCGGCGTAGAAATGTATAGTGAGGAAATTATAGGAAGAGTGGTAATTTGAGAATTTGTAAAGGCTCCATATTACATGGTATGATAAAATATCTTATTGAGGACATGTACATGATGCTAAAGAACTTTGGGGTAATAAACCAAAGAACAACATTTTCTCAATTTATGTTGATGTCTCAACAGATTTCATCAGTAAATGTCATATTGTAGCATTTGTATGATTTCTAAATGATGGTGAAATCCAAGAAAACTTTTTCTGCTATATCTAGTTTGCCCAAACAAGCAAAGGCCAAGATCTATTTAATGTTGTGCCATCATATCTGAAAACAAAAAGCTAGAGGACTGTGTTGGCATCTGTGCTGATGGCCATCTTCAGACCAGGAAGTGAGCCCTCAACAGGTAACTGATCTGCTGGTACCGTGATCTTGGACTTCCCAGCCTCCAGAACTGTGAGTAATAAATGTTTGTTGTTTAAGCCACCCATTCTATGATAATTTGTTATAGCAGCCCAAATTCACAAAGGCATTTATTATACCATTTTGTTATACTTTATCAATGTTTACATTTAAAATAATGAAAAATCCCAATATTTTCATACTCACTGCTTTCTTTACTGAGAGGTGCTAGTGTCAAAAACTCTTCAATATGAGATTTAAAAATTCCTATGTGATGCTATAAAAATGGTTAACTATTAAACAAAGACCAGTTCACTCAAGGACATTTAGAAACCTGTACAAAGACAACATAAGGCTGCCCCCTATAGAAATTCATATACGTAGTAGAGGAGGAGTTCTCTGTAGGGCCTTTGAGCTGAAGGCTAAATTGCAGGAATACTTTCAGAAAGAGCACAGAAGACCAGATTTTACTAAGTGCTGCAGCAACTACCCTGCTTAGCAAACATTTTTCATCACATGAACCAGTTGGACAAGTCTCTGCAAGGCCCTGAAGAAAAGGTTTTGATGTCAAGTGACAAGATGTTTGGCTTTAAAAGAAACACAATCATTAGAAACAATCATGTTGCTACAGGAAACCTTGAAATGTTTCCCGTGCTGCTTGGATTTGAGAATGAGAAAGGTTATCAGCAAGTCTCTAGCCTTACTGAAATCTGCCTGCAAGAACTGTAGAACAACACAGCCACTTTTTCCTCTCATTTAACACAAATACCTGCTTAGGTGAGGGGCCCTTTCCCTGACTCTCTTGCTCAGTCTAAGAACTACATATTTTAGTATTTGTGACATGAAAAGTGAGTGCATGCTTCGCATTGAAGAGGTGAATTCCATTATTTGAGGTTATGCACACATAGGCCTATAAAAGAGATCAAGAAACCAATATATGTGTATGAAAGTTTTGTTAACTGTCTAGGCCTATATTTGGACCTGACATGTGGCTCAGTAAGAAAATGTTTTCAAAGTCTTACATAAAATTGTGCTTAAGCTATATTTTTATTCATTGTGCTTTGTCTTGTGGTTTTGGTAGCTTTATTATTCAACATTGTCAATAAATTTTCATGTTGAAATAACATTATAATCAGTTGATGATATTTATTTAAATGAAATATACAGAGCCTATCATTAGAAAAATTAAATCTCATTTTGGTTCAAGCCAATTATTTGAAAGAAATGTGTCATGTTTATCTTGTAATTTTTTTGAATCTATGAAAATGAAAGAATAATAATTTTAAAAACAGTAAGATAAACTTAACTCTTTTTAAGAGAAATTTGCATGAAATTTTCACTAAGAAAAAAAGTACAACTATCTTTTATATACCATATACCACATAATAAACCTCATTAGCATTATATTAGGGGAAATTTGTAATGAAGTGCTTAGACCTACTTGGATATATTTTAAAAATCAAACATAAAAATTTTAAATAAAGAAAAAGCTAGAATGACTTTACCTACATGTTGACTTGCATTAGAGTTGACATTATTTGTTGAGAGATAGAACAACATGAGAATAGGCTAATATACTGGCTCAAATAAACAGATCTATAAAAAATAATTCTTTACTCAAAAAAGCATTGACAATTATTAATGAATTATATTATTTACAATTTGCTGTCCCCACTAGTATATTATGAGCTGTAGATATAATAATTTTTATATAAGATTTTCTGAAATCTGAAAAGTATTTCAAATGTTTCCAGCATAAAATGGTTGAGAAAGGCTGGGCTACAGCAAAGGAAGTAAAAGGTTGGTATATACTAGATGAGGCTGGGGATGTAGGTCTGGAGTGGAGCTGAAGAGAAGTACATCTACCAGAAATTCATTAAAGTGAAGAGAACTTGGTGATACATTGATATAGAGGAGAGACAAAGGTTAAGAGGTGTGAAAAATGAGTTCTATGTTTATGATTTACATAGTTTACCATGGATAGTGGTACATTATGAGGTTTTAGTGAATGTTAGAAGAAGACCAAGTTTGGAGGATAAGATAAATTGTTCAGCTTAGGCATGTCAATTTTGAGACACCTATAAGACATCAGAAAATGCAATGAAGGTGGTTGTGTTTACAGGTCTCGAGTTCAGAGTAAAGGTTTGAGCTGGAGAAATCATGTTGGGATACTTCCTGATACAGATGGAAGTTACAGCCGTGATGAAATAACCTGGAAGAAACTTTTGAATGAAAAATAAGAAGTGAATGACTCTTCAGGACTTTGAATAAGGGAAGGAGATAAGGAGTAGCCAGAGAGGTGTCAGGGGGAATAAGACAACCATGGTGCCCTAGGAATCAACAACAAAAGGAGTTTCAAAAAAGAGAAATAGTTGGTAATGTTGAATACATTACTAAGAGAACAAGATTACTCAATCCTGAACATCATGACCATTGGGACTTTCTAACAAGGAAGTAAGGGATGACATAAGTAAGAGTGGGTTTGTTGAAGTTGAAGGTACCCACAATACACAGGTGAGGAGAGAAGTAAGGAAGATATGAGCAAATGGGCTGCAGCAAGATAAGAAAACCATGAGAAGAGTGGTTGTGAGGAGAGCAGAGAGATGGGGTGCCAGCTAGTAAGACTGTCCTTAATAGTGCAGGGCCTATGGCAAGAGTACAAAGGGAGGCCCATATGCCATATGTCTAAATACTTAAAAGTTATAATTTAAACTGACACAATGTTGAATAAAAGATCTATCTTCCTACCTTAAAAATGTGTCTTCGTAGCATTCGGGAAGGCCAAGTTCAAATGTGAAATTCTTGGAATCCTCAGAATTGTGCACTAGAACGTGCAGCATGGGAAGTGCCGATCCCAGGTCCTTGTTCCTGGCCAGTAATTGGTTCTTTCTCCTGTGGTCCCACAAGCAACCTCACACTCATGCATGAGGGTACCTTATCCTGGATGTCCAAGCTCTCACCAACCCCCTTGCAAATTGTCCCCATTTGGCCACACCTCAGACCCAAGTATAGTATGGCCCACACTTAGCAGGGGGTCCCCAAGAGGAAGCTTGTGCAGGTCCTGAAGGTGGTCTTGGGTTCTGGGATCATGGCTTAGAGGAAGGGAACATGAGCTCTGAGTGGACACATCTGCTTGGCTCTGTGGACACTTGACTCTCTGAAGAGTTGCCCAGTAAAGTCAGACCCAGGGCCTCTGAAGCACAGGGTCCCTGTTAGAGGTCTCTCTTCCTGCATTCTCAGGGAGGTATTGGTAGCTGGAAGAAGGGGTATTTTTAAAACGCTAGTCACATTTTTTCCCTCTTTTGGAAATAAACTGTCCTTCTTGGCAGGTAAGTAGAAAGGCCTGCTTCTACTCCAACATTTCCTGTTCAACATTATCTAGAGGAGGAAATCAATAGGCTGTAGCATGGCTTTAGATGAAATGGGCTGGTTACCAAATTCTTGAAAGACATTGATTTGTGAGTTATTTATTCAAGTTCACTGAATAAGCAATTTATAAATCACTTTTCATTGAGCTTGGTTTAGCACTCTGAAGTAAATAAACATGGAATCTCTATCAGGCTTTTACCTAAATAGATGTCAGTCTTACCTAAATAGAGGATGCTGAATTTATGTTATAAATCTAATTCTAGTTTGCTATATTTGGATTCTACTTTGTTGTTGTTGTTCCTAAGATTCATATAAAGGCTAGAGCTGCTTTAGCAAAATAAAATGTAAAAAAACAAAAACAAAACAAAACTTAAAAAATACTGCAACAATTATTTGCCATTTGCAACAACAATATATTTCAAGCAAGATAACTGAGCCTTAATTATCCATGTAACTAGCTTATTTTTCTTGATTTTAGTTGCATAAAACTCTCTAAACATAGAGGTTTTTCCTAGTCTAGTTCTTTTTAAAATTTGACAATAGTATTAGATAAAAGTACAATTTCTTATACTGTCTCTAAACATGAAATTGGCAGATTTTCAGAAAAATATCATTAATGTGATTTATGGTTTTTTACATTTCAATATAATTCGTTCAATGTTTGATGGAATTTTATATCCCATACAAATTTAGGAAATATCTCAGCATATTAAAAAAGACAATATTTATGCTCTATTACCCATTTTCTACTTAAAGATCCAAAGAGGGACATAGATCTTCTAAAAAAAACTATATATTCAAGTGCTGTTCTAGTGTTAAGGATATCTTTAGAGAGCAAGAGAACTAGAAGAAATTATCTGGCATTTGTCAAATAATTAACTATTTTGAAAATTAATAAATTAGAAGAATCAAAATTAAAGATATGAAACAAAGTCATGGTTGGTTATTTAACAAATTGAGCTAGGCTGGGCATGGTCATTCACACCTATGTCTTCTGTAAAAATCTACCAAGAATGGTTCTGTGCTTAAAGTCACCCTTTATGTGATTATATAAGCAAAGATGGTATGGGAAGGGAAGAAACACAGGCATAAGAACCTTGAAACACAAGTACAGACATCATGGTTTAGGAGAAGCATGGCACTCACTAAAGGAGTTTCTCTCCTAACCAGAATTTTTGTGAGATTTGAGGTTATCTATCCCTAAGCAAAGAGGAAGTGAAAAGACATTGATAGTCAACTCAAAACACAGATTTTGCAAATAATTGTATATAAATATACATCCTAGACTGGATAGCTTTATTATAGTGTATTGATCTGATTACTATCAGAAATCTTTTTTGTTGTTTTAACAAAATACTGAGCAAAAAATTCCTCTAGGCATTGCAAAAGCCAGAGAGCTGAACTGCAATATACCAGGCTATTGAGTTAGGCTTCTAATGAACAGAAGGGGCAATATGTACATCATCTGAATGGGGCACATTACATGAACACTGCCTTTAACAAAATCAAAAGTAGAAAAGAACATTTTAAAAATTTTGTAAGAGTATTTAATTCTTTCTGGAATAAATCATGATATAAATAGTATCATTTAGTCAGTATGAATCTCAGCACACATGCTTTGATGAACTACAAATATAACTTTATAATTCTTTAACAACTTAAATCAATTACCAGTCTCTCAAGAGAGAAGAAATGTACTTAGTGAAGTTTGGTTTCCTCTTCTTCCTTCTTAAGGCTGTATCAAAGTTCCAGACTGCTTTCATGTGATCAAACAACAAGGGGAGAGAGAGGCATGGATCCTTGGGTCCTTTAATTACCTGGCTACAAGGTAAGGGCTAACCTTGAAATAATTCTCATCTCAGTGAACCTGGAGATGTGGGTATCTCAGCAAAGCCCTTTATGGCTTCCAGTTACCTACAGGAAGCTCACAGGCATTTCTTTGAGGCATTTCTTTGATTTCTTACACCATCTCTGGGCTTTCCCCAAGAGATGGACACAGGAATGCTCTCTCTAAGGCCCATTAACAGATCTCTGTCTCATTTCTTCTTCTCCATCTCTCCCTTACCCAACTTAAGGGAATTGTTTTCTAAACTGGAAATTGAGCAGAGAAGATCCTACTGTCGTCTGTTTCTCCCAAGTATCTAGCTTAATCTTCGAAAAGAGGTGGGGAACCTGCAGCCTCAAGGCCACCTGTGACCCTCCAGATCCCCAAGTGCGGCTCCTCGACTAAATACAAATTTCACAAAACAAATCCCTCTATTAAAAGGATTTGTTCTGTAAAATTTGTATTCAGTCAAAAGACCACACTCAAGGATCCAGAAGGCCACGTGTGGCCCCAAAGCCGCAGCAGGTTCCCCACCCCTAGAACTATCTAATTAAATGGGGACATTTTTTCTCCAAGAGAAATAATCAAAAGGGAGAAAAATAATGTTGGTTAATATGTTAAAAACAAGAAGTTTTTATTTTTTATTTTTGCAACAATAGCTTTTACAAAGAGAGAGCTGAAAGGTGGCCATTTACTTTGAAATCCTAACACACATATATATACATATATCTCATAAAATACTATCAAACGTATAGTACTCCAACAAGACTTTTGGCTTTATATCACCAATTGTCATGGATTATAAAATACAAGTAATTAATAGACAATACCTAGAAGAATACTTTGGGCTTGAAAACTTGGTATTTAAGATCTTCTTAGCCTTACTATACTCTAACACAAGATAGAACTTCTGTTTTTAAATCCTAAGCTAGCCCTCAAGTATCAAAATATTGTAGTTTCTACTTCTTAAATGTCACCTTGTTCTGAGACTTTTGCTTTTAATGATGAACAGAAATTTCTGAAGACATACAGCAGCAGTCATGACATCAGACAGGAAGAGAGAGCCCTCTTTATAGCACACACCCAGGAGAGATGTCCTGCAGAGGAAATGTCACCAACAATGTTATGTTGGGGATTTCTCTAAACCCATCATTGCCAGGCACCTGTGCTCCAGGGCATCCATCCAATCAACCAGAGAGCAGGCACCTTGCCATTTCAGCAGATGGGTATTAATGTCGAAGGCAAAGGAACCATGTATGGTATATATTTCAATTATGAGTGTGGAGACTTGGAGTCCCAGTTGGAATCATGTCCACTCCTTTCTGAGCCTGTAACAAACTAGAGATTATTCTAACCAGAATGCAGCTTTATACAGAATTAGCTTTCAGGAAAAATACACATTTGCAAAGGGAAGAACATATTTTGTATGACAAGTCAAGAGTCAAAGGAAAGAAGCTGAATATTTTAAAGACATTTCCTAGGCTTTTTATTTCTACTAAAACAGCATTGAAAAGGCAGAGGGGAGGGAATATTTCTACTGCACAGATATATAATGTCAGAATTGACAGAATTTTGAAAGCCTGTGGATTTCTAAATGTCAGTGTGTATTTCAGTTTTTTGAAGTGTGCTCGTCAAACAAACCTCAGAGGTGAAGTAGCTTCTGAGATAGGATCATCTTCCATTTTGGGTCTGCATAGTCTAGACACAGCTATCCTTCCAGGTCACATTGACTTCTGCATTGTCCTATTTTAAAAGAGTTTAAATAAAAAATATCTAGGTTTTTTATTAATTAATGCTATTTACTGGCCAATTATTATTTCAGTATATGGTAACTTAGCATACTGTATAGCTCTGCGTTTTAACTATTTACCTAATTTCATTATCAATATCATCATCAAAAAATATTGAAATGCCTGCCTCATGTTTTACACATCCTTCTCGCCAGTAAGCATTAGAAGCAAGTGGCAATACCTGAGTGAGTGGTTGCAATTATCTAAAGAAACATTGTCTAGTTGTTTACTTGCTTTCACATAAAAATCCACAGAAGCCTTTTTAAATAAGGAGTTTAACCTGTTCTTTCTAACTAGCTTAGGTACACAGAGAGAATTATTTTACATTGACCAAAAATATATCTATTATTGCACATGGTATATCATCAGTTCTTATGAAATTATTTTATAGCACTTGGGGTTAGCATATGTCAGGCATACCAGCATATCTTGGGATATCATCTAGTCCATGAAATATTTCTAAGTTTCTTATTCAAGGATTCAACCATTTATTTTATAGACTACCAGCATCCTAGTCCTGAGAGGTTGTCACAACTCAGGGGCCAAATGGGAATTAGAAATAGTGACAGAGTTCCTATTGAACCACTCCAATATGTATGTTAATGTATCGGTTATGATATACACTTCAGGCCACCATAGTCATCCCCAAACACCATAGCTCTGCTTGCAGTCTAAAATGTTGAGGGTCTCTGCTTGAATAATTTGCTCTGGTAACAGAGGAACCATAAAAGTAACACCTGCAAACACTTGAGGGAGTTGCATAGGCAACCAGATGGCTAAAGCAGTGGTCAGAGAACAGAAGTAACAGTGGCAACAAAAACCTTCCTGCACTACTGTCTATTCAATCGGGATTGAGAAATAAAGTGTTGAATCTAAGTCCTAATCTTCTCATCATTTCCAGATCAGATTGGCTCCTGTCTCCCCCTTCTCTAAGAGTCAGGGTTAAGTTCAGAACGCCCAGGCTGCTCTTATTATCCTGTAATAGAGGTTGCCACAAGCACAAGCCTGGCATCACGCTGGCCAGGGTCTGTATTTCCAGGATAGGAAAAGACTTCCTGGCCTGTGAGTAGCCACCTATAATTGATTTACACCGGTACCCAATCCCTCCAGTACCACTGCCTCCTAATCATGGTAATAACAGCTACCACATGTAAGCACTTAGCAATGCGCCAGGTATTATGTTAACCACTTCATTAACCTTACTTCATCGGAGCCTCTCAAAATCTTAATAAAATGTGGTATTTGTATACCATGGAGTTCTACTCAGCCACAAAAAACAATGGTGATCTAGCACCTCGTGTATTATCCTGGATAGAACTGGAGCCCATTCTACTAAGTAAAGTATCAGAAGAATGGAAAAACAAACACCACATGTACTCACCATCAAATTGGTTTTAACTGATCAGCTCTTAAGTGCACATGTAATGACATTCATCGGATGTTAGGCAGATGGGAGGGGGTGGAGGGGATGGATATATTCATACTTAATAGGCGCAGTGTGCACCGTCTGGGGGATGAACATGCTTGAAGCTCTGACTTGGGTGGGGCAAGGGCAATATACATAACCTAAACATTTATACCCCTATAATATGCTGACATAAAAAAAATTTAAAAAAAACTTCAGCCTTCAGATCTATCATCTTCTTTTCAGAAGAGTTTGTAATTTTATATTTACTATCTTGAAATTAAATTTATAGTTCATATAACTTACCTACACTCATAATTTAAAAAAACAATATAATGCTCTAACTATAAAAGAGAAATAAAAATTTATATTAAAATAATATATATTTCATTAATATTTTTCATTTACTTTCTTTTAATAAGGAAATGCTCAAGAATGATTAGAAGACAGAATGAAGTAGTCAATGTCTTGCACCCATACATAGTATCGCCGGGAATGTAACCTCCTCAAATACAGTCTGATATGCTGTTTTACTGATGATAATAATATGCATAGCATTGCTGTTGCTTATGTGATTTTTTTTTCAAAAAGGTGAACAAATTCTGAGAAGAAAACACAAACCAAACAAAGTATAATCTTTCCTCAATTTACATGTCAGTAATTTGCATTCCTGAAAAATTTAGGGTGTGTTAAAATCATGCAAAAATACCTTATGTTTACGTAAAACACAGATTCTAAGCTTAGATAATTGTAAGAGGATTTTCACCTACACGAATGTCTGGGGGGGACTGGAAAGGAGGACAGGGAACAGTAGTGCACAGTTTTCCATAGAAGGGTGCCCAGCAACAAAATCCCTGTCCCCTACGTGCCACAGCCTCTTCCAATCCTGTCACTACCAAGAACTCCCTCCAAAAGAAGTTATGCCCCACCCCACCTTTGAGAAACACTACCCTAAAAGGTAAGCATCATTAGCCCTATTTTACAGATTTAAAACCTTATTCTTGAGTAACTTTCCTAAGTATCAAATATCTAGTAAGTGAGATTTAAATCCAGATCTGTTTTATTTCTAAAGCATGGGTTCTTCTCACTATTTTTAAGGAGTCTTTGGGCTGATTGATTATTGCTGCATTTATAAAAGACACAAGTAATTTAATTAAGTGGGGCTGAAATGAGGACTAAATAGCACCTAGACTCCAGATCCATATTTAAGAGATTTCTATTCGCACTCAGTTTTGAGTAAGTAGGAAACTTCTACAACTTTTTTTTAGCACTGCCGCTATCCATTCATTTTCTTGTCCAGTTTTCCTCTCTCATATGCTAATTTTTATTCTAATTTCAAAACACTTTAAAATGACCACAAGCCCTTCAATGTTAAATCAAGGAAAATGCAGTATAGGAGCTACAAAACCAACTACTTTAATTCCATTTTATGTACTATGAACGTTGCTTTAAGTACTCTAACATAATTCCAGGGGTAGCCTGCAACAGCAAGGATTCTTCACTCTAACCCTGAGCCCTTCTTTCAGTTGTAATCATTATCTTTATTTCCTCTAAATCTACCTATCCCCAAGTTCTTCACTTTCGCCTACTGCATAGCCAGATACTTCCTCGTTGAATCTGTCCTCTGAATATGATGCTATAAAGTCAGAATTATCTTTACCATTTTAAAAGGATCTTTTTTCATATAGTTCCTGCAAACCAATGATTAGTATTTCCAGCTTCCCATTGTTAGAAACACTAAAGCTGTGGTTCCCAAACTTTAGTGAGCACCAGCACCATCAGGAAGGCTTGTTCAAATACAATTTTCTGGTCCCCATCCCAGAGTTTCTGATTCAGGAGGTCTGGAGTAGGGGTCAAGTTCTAGTAAGTTCCCAGGCACTGCTGATGCTATGATCTGGGAACCACACTTTGAAAATCACTGAAGAAATACCTCTCCACTGTTTCTAACAGAGGAAATACTACATAGAGTTCAGATAATGACTAAGAAACTATGTATATATTCTTGTGTATGTTCCAACTAAATACTGAACAGGATGGTTCTGAAACCTTCATTGTAGTTACTTTAAAAAAGAATCCTTGAACTGTTGTTGTGAGGTGATAAGCAGGTGTGTAAACCAAGTTTCCATGCCTGGAACTTGGACATTTTAAGTAAGAGCTATATTACCCCGTGAAAATCATGCTACAATAAAGGTAGTAACACCCAAAACTAGAACAATACAATATTAGTAACAATAACAGCTAATATTCATTGAATATTTATTATAGGCAAGGCACTATACTAAGCACTTTCCTTGAATTGTCTCATTTAAATTAGCCTTGAAAGACGCAGTTAGTATTACATTCCTGCTTTACAGTTGAGCAAAGCAAGACACAAAGAGTTTACATAACAGGGCCAGGTCTCAGAACAAGCAAATTTGTTCTGCCTGGCTCAAAAACATGAGGGCCTACCCACCTGCTAAAGAATCTACTCAACAGTTCCTCCTCCTCTTCTTCCCTTCATTATGTACTGACATTGACTAGATTCCTTCAGCCAATGAGATACAAGTGTTCATGAACATGACAAATATGTGCTACTTACAGAAAAGTTTCCAGTGCCCAATAATCCCTTTGCAAAATGGTTAGTTGCCAAATCAGTATGATTTTAGGATCCAGAAGATCGAAAAATCATGGATTTTTTAAATCAGCCTTGTGCTCTTTTATCATATGCAAATTTGACCTTTCAGGAATAATTCTTCTGGAAAAAATATATTAATGGTTGGTTAGCATGTCTCACATGTCTATGAACTGTGATAAATTCAGAACAATGTTAGCACTCTTTATATTAATTTTTACCATTATTGCACAAGCTTGGCTTTAACTTAAATCAGGGCTCTGAGTAACTGTCCTGCAAAGTGTGGTTTAAACATTTTAGTAACAGGCAGCTGGGATGGGTGGAGTTTTAAAAGAAACTAAACATTACATTGAAAACCTGGCTTTATCCAGCTTCCTCAGCCAGACCATGGCCTGAAATGAGGGCCTCCAAGTAAAGGGAACGAAGGTCAAAATGAACCTTTGTTGTAGAGGTGAAAACAGAAACCCAACAAAATAAAATCTGTTCTTTTAATAAATGACTGTAAATACTAATAAAATGTCAGTAGGGTAAGTGATCAACTGTTGTGACATTAAGAACAAGAATTAAGTAATACATATTCTAAAAGGTTATCCCACAACTGGGGTATCATTTTACTTCATTCACATTACAGTCTATAAATATACTATTTATAAATACATTCTAGAAACACACCATGATAAATAAAACCATCCATCCTTGAAGCAAAATATTCTTCAAACAAAAACTCTTACCTTTTTATAGAAAAAAAAATCTATAGTGTGGCTTCTTAACATTTTTATGGCAACATTGATGTTCTGTTTTTGAATTAATGGTACTTTCTTTAATTTGTAATAGCACAGCTTATCTGTAAATATCAAGGTTTGAGAATAACTATGTCATAAAATCCTTTGGAAAGTGACCTCTTGCTACCATCTTTTGAGGAATTTACCTTTAAGTAATGTAGGAAAAAATTTAAATTCCTTCTGTTTTTCTTGTGAGAATGAAGTTTTTACCTAAGGTATAGTTTAAAACTAATTTTTCTCAATTGGCTCATAATTGAGCAGTAAACTAACACATTGTAAGAAACTCAAAGAATTATTTGCAGTTAGTAGCCCCCACACAGGATGACAATCACAAAATGCTCACTTCTAAAAGAAATGTAGGCTTAAGGTTATTATTTATCTTTTTGACAGAAATTCAAGTAACCTGGATTACAAATTTAACAGGTGGAAATTTTGAAGCAGTAATTCCCACTTGCTTTTCTAATAGTAGTGTTAAGTTTCCACGGTACCTAAACAAGGCAAAATAAAAATGGATAAAAATGGCATGTACATTGAAAACAATTTTTTTTCTTTTCCCCCAAGTTCAGCTGGTTCGATTTTCAAGAAAGGATGCAGCAGAGACTCTGAATCTTATTTTTCCAGAATTTCTGACATCTGTTTAATCCTGAAAATGTTTGAACTGTGGCTGAGGCCACAGTTCAAAGAGTAGAAGTGATAGAAGAGTGGGTGTTGGGGGTAGAGTAGGGGTCAGGGCAGAGGTCAAAGGGAAAGGAAAACGGGACAGTGGCAGAGAGAAATGAAAACAAATTGAGACTCAAGCTAGAGAAACACAGAAGACTTTGTCTAATGAAATAAGTTGAAGATGAATAAAAAGTAGAAACAGAAAAGTGAGATAATGACAAATTGTCTTAAGGATTCCAGAGCATTCAATACCTTGATGACTCTTCTTCCAAAATAATCCAGATAGCAGAGGTTCCATCAGATCATCTATAAACCTAATATTTTAAAGTTCTAGCCAGATATATAAAAATGACAAAAATGTTCACTATGTTTTCTAATGATTAAATGGAACAGAAAATACATTTGATAGTCTTCAATCATATTATTTCCAATAAACCAGAAAGGTATGTAAAGCATTTTTATCTAACAACGTCCTATATATCTACTTAGAAGAAATGATCATTGAAAAGCTATGAAAGTGTGAATTTTCATCCTTCAACTTTTCAATTGTTCTTACCCTCAAAATAATATTTGCAAAATTATAGTTTTTAAGCAAGTCACTTATCCCATGCAGAAGTATAGCAGTCTTCCCCAAAAGGCAATTCTTTGCAAAAATGTCAAGGTATCATCATATTCAGTAAATAATTTCTCCCCCAACAAAGTTGACCAAGTTATCAGACAAAAAGGATAGAAGTCATACTTAGGAACTATGAATCCTGTGACTGATGAATATGTTGATTCTAAGGTAAACTTCAAAATATTGGAAAAATCAATTTCATAAAGTCTGTCCTCAATATTTTGTGATTATATTTTAAATTGTATATGTTCCAATACCTATTTATTAACTCATATATGATAATAATAATCATAAAAAACCTTGCATGTGCATATGAAACCTTTTTGTCTTAGGATTTTTGTGAATTCAGAAAAGGGCCAAATGTACATCTACTTCTGTAACCTTAGGCAATAGACCAAACTATTTCCAAAATCTTGAAGCAGAATATACTATCCTTTTAGAAAACTGTGATAACTATGATAATTAATATCAATTTCTGAAGGGGTGCATGTGGTTGACAACCAATGTTCTCTTCTACCTAATCTATTTATATGCCCATTAAACTTTCGTAATAAGTAATGGCTTTGGCCACAGAGCCTAGCTTTGACCTATTGATTTGCCTAACAAAACCTTGGCATCTCATTCCCAGTGTGCTGAACCTTTGAGTAGAAATAGCCTGCAGGTGGGGTCAGACTGGTTTGCAGCTGCCCATATGCAACAGGCAACCTGATTACAGTGCTTTACTGAGGTACATTATTTATGGCTGTTGGCAGCCACAAGCCACATTACACTGTATTACGCAAGTACTGCATCTGTGATTCAGGACTGGAGGAGAAATAGATTTTATTAAATATATGTCATATTTGATAAGAAAAAAAATAAATCATATGAGCATCCCAACAAGAAGAGTACTTTAACATTTATCTAAAAAGCTATTAATAATTATTCCTTTAGAGTTGAAGAAGTTGATGCTATTTTTATGTAAAATTTCGGATCACAAATCACATTGGAATGGGAATTAGGTATTTCTGGTTTTGGCCATTCTGTGAAATCCCTAATAAGAATTTCTTCCACTGTTGGCACGGGCCATCTGCTGCTATGCCAACCTGGATACATGGGATACGTGTGTGTAGGGGTCAGCGTGGTGTGCATGGGATAGAGCTCTCACCTTCCCTGAAACCCTTACATGGCTCAAACCCTGTGTTCTTAGGCAACGAATCCTAGAACCCCTCTGTTTACATTAAGAATGGGTGTTTCTTGGAATACAAACTATGGTAGGTTTATAAATTTTCTTCCCTTTCTAACACTGTACAATCCTCAATATCTCCAGACACATTGCTCAGACACAAAATCAGATTTTCCCCCAGAATCCTTACAACCATTACCCACTAAATATATTGAGAGTTCATAAGACGCCAGGCTCTTGCTGAATTAACGTAGCTCAGCGGGGTGCTTGTGGCTCAAGGTCTCGCATGGGGTCAAACTGTTGGCTGGGGCTGCAGTCACATCTGAAGGTTCTACTGGGGGGGGCACTTCCAGGCTTACAGATGTTGGTTCCTAAGTCCTTCACCATGTGGGCCTCTCCAGAGGGCTGTCCCACAACAAGCCAAAAATTGACTGTTTTCAGATATTGCTGTATTACTGAGGGTTTGTATTTGGTAACAGAATTTCATGTTAGCTCCCAAAGTTTCCCTCCTGCTTGATCCACCTAAATATTTCTATTTTTATAAGACTTTTCACTCTCTAAATTGAAAGAATGTGGGCTTTGAAATCATTCTCAGGCTTCAGCACTTGCTATTTCTATGACCCTGGGCCTATAACTAATCTCTGAAAACCTCAGTTTCCTCATCTGTACAACAGGCAAGTAATAATTTCTGCCCCAGTGGTGGTTGTGATAAGTAAAGAGGACAATGTTTGTATGATATTTTATCTAGTTCCCGGCACATAATAAGTGCTTAATAAATTGCTGGCTGCCATTACTAAGCTGCTGGTTTCTCAGAGTTTTTGACATGAACAGCTGGAATGGTTGCACAAAGGAAGAGTGATCCAAGAGAAAGTGTGAGAGGGAGGCTCACCTAAGATCACACTCTTTCCAAGGCAGCCCACAGCCAGTGACTCTAAGCCATGGCCAGAAAGACCCAGCCACTTCACCCTGACATGGGTCACTCGGACAGGTGATTCTCACCTCCAAGCTCTCTAACAGATTGGCTTAGGCATTGTTAGGCCTACTTCACACTTCAAGTTTTTCCTCTGGCCACTCCTGCTTTCTCTTTCTTTGCCTCATAAGAATTGATCCCTAATACACATCTTGTATTTCCAAGTCCATCTCCATGCCTGCTCCTGGAGAACCATGTCTCTCCTTACTGTGATTTCCTTGGAGTGGGGAATGCTCTATTTTCTTCCATACTCTGGCCAGCTGTTTTCTTCCTGGGATACTCCAAGACTTCTTTTCTAATTCGCTACTTCTTCCCCACAGACCAAGTCTATAAGCCAAGGTACTGGAAGGGCCAGTCTTCCCCAACCCAAAAATGGCCTTGTTATACTTTTCCCAAGTTAGCTGATTCCTCCTGGTCTTATATTTAAGACAGTTTTATTTGTGGAGATGATAGAGGAGTTGGGGAGAAATTCTCAGAGACTTTTCCTAAATTAAGAAGTCTGCTGTACTCTCACTAATTTAACCTAAATAGAGACAGAATTAACTTACAAATGGAAGTTTTATTAAAATTTCACTAACCCTACCCAGTAAACAAATAATGACATTATCATACAAAAGGTAGTATAATCATAATGGTACAGGGAAAGTGGTAGGAGGCATACCAAATGAAACAAATAACTTGGTTTTATTTTTTTTTTTAGTTAAATAATCTAGTGATTAATAAATTGTTTGGAATGTACATACTATTATATTCTACCTAAAGATATATATTCTTCAATGAAATAAAAATTCCTCAATTCTTTTGAGAGTACACAAATGATTAAACATAGCACATACAATTTAGAAGCAGAATTATAATAAAAATGCAAATTAATTCAAAGGTCCATAATGAGATCATTTGGCCATATGGCCACTAATGAAGTTTCTAATTGCTAGAACATCAACACCCAGTCAGAAGGCAAGGTGGAAAAAATCTGCTATATTTTGGTTTCCTTAAAATATTTTAAAAACTTAAATTGAATTTTAGGAAATAGTTTTCATCTCTGAACATTTCTCAAGGTTCATTGAAAACCTTGTACTACAAATTTTTTCCTTTTAAATATTTGAATTTCCCATATTGTACGATGAATAAAAAAAATCAAAATGCCATATTCATAATTTAGCATACAAAATATATGCCAACAGGGATTCTATAATGAATACAATTAATTTATTCATTCATCTAAGACATATTAATTAGCATCCATAATGTGCCAGGAGCTGTTCTAGGCATTGGAGAGATACAGCAGTAGCCACAGCAGATATGAATCCCTGTCTTCATGGAGTCTGCATTCTGTTCAGGGAGACAGAAAGTAAAATAATGAATTTAAAATATATAGCGAGAATACATTAAGCAATAACAAGTTCTAAAAATAAAAGCAGGGAAGAGTGATATGAAGAGTGGGTGAGGGATGGGGATAAGAGTGGAAAGTTTAATTCTGAATTGAGGAAAGACCTCACTGAGAACTTGACTTGAGTTGAGCTGGGCTTCCTCCAGGGAAGAGCACCCAGCGGTGGAACAACAATTGCAAAGTCCCTGAGGTAGGATTCCACCCACATGTGTAAGGAATAGCAGGGCGGCCAGTATGGCCATTGAGGAGCGAAGAAGAGTGAAATACAATGGATAGGGTTTGAAAGGCCGTGGAGTGGAGGCACAGATCTTGTTTGCCTTGATGGTCACGGGAGGACGTGGTCCTTACTCGGCGGGGCGGGGGGGGGGGAAGAACAGAAGTCAGCTGTTATGATGAGTAGTAAAATTCGGCAAAATGAGAAGCAGGAAGACAAGTTCGGAGCTATCACAATGATCAAGGTGAGAGATGATGGGGATATGTCCAGGACGATGGCAACAGGGCTAGAGAGAAGTGGTTAGATTCTGTATTACATGGGATTCCCTGAAGGTCCAAATTGAGGTGTGTGGTTTCCAGTGATGACAAACAGGATTCTAAAATGTCTTTGCCTCCATTTTATAAAACATGGTTTTAAAAAATCATGGTACTAAATCTGTCTGTAACATTTATTGTCTGTTGGCTTATTTTGTTCATTTTTAGCAGAAACATATTTCTGAAGTTTAGCATTTAACACTGGCCTGTAGATGATGTCTTATTGATGAAGCTTTTCATGATATCCTAGTTTGGTATCAAATAATAAGAAGAAAATGTCCAAGAATCTGTAACTTTGGACCTATTATCATGTTAAAGAGGGTCCTTGGAGGAAAATACTATTGAGTAAATTCTTTACCTTAGTCATTTCTAGGTGAGTAAAAATTAACTGCTGGCTGCCTAGACAGGGGACCAGAAAAGGGGTAGAGCAGAGGTGTTTACAAGGGGCATGTGCAAACTCTTTTGCTAACACAACTACCCCTATACCCTAAAGGCAGAATTCTTGACCCAATGTTTGCTCAAATTACAGAGAAGTTTTACTTTATACTGCAATTCTCATCATGTTTAGAAAACCGTCAGTTTTTTTTTCCTGATTCAAAAGAACCAAGATGGGGCAATCTATATCCTCAAGGTAAATGTCCTTAAATATCCAGCCAATTTCTCTAGGCTGCTTTTGCTAGTCTCTTAATCATGCATGCTGTCCCTCTCCCTTTCCTTTTACTCTGTCCTACCCTTGAACTCTATTCATTCCCATGCATCAAGACTCATGTTCGAATAACACTCTTACTTGAAAGCATCACCATTTTTTCCAACTAAAAAGGAATTATTTCCTTTCTTCTCTCACCAGGGAATCTATTCTTCTCATTCCTCTCTTTGGCCTTATATAGTGGTTAATATCTTTCTCCCCTTCCCAATCCCCACCACTACCAATAGAATACAATCTTTCTACCCTCCAATTTTCAGAACAGTGCCTTGTGAATGTTTCTTGAATTTATTTCATATCCAGTGGGCCTGTGTTTATAATTAGACCTAGCCAAAAAAGAAAAAATGAATGCCAATTCTTCAAACACTTAGCATTGTGGTGGTTGTTAGGAATATTGGTGCCAATTGTATTAAGTTAGCTCAGTGATGTTTCTGGAGTAGAGCCTAAGCAAAGAAAGCCAAATTATTAGCATCTTAAAAAGGCAGGAAGAGAAAAGAAGACTAAAGAGAAAAGGATAAAGTGAGGTTGTCCTTGGACACCAACCAGGAAACAGAGTAGGTTCCTTGGATAAGAACAGAAAGTAAGATCTGGACTGGTCTTAAACATGGAAGCAAAAAAGGAAAAGGACATTTTGTACAGGACTTGATATTAGGAATAGCAAATAAAATTAAAATATCAGAGAGGGAGAATAAAAATATTAAAAATAAAATGATTCTAAAAACTTATAAGAAGATTCCAGAAACTTGCAAAAAGAATGGCTAAATTACAGAGTCCATTAGGAGCTAAAGGTAGTTCATTCATTGTCCAAACAACATTCATGGGCATAACAAACCACTTATTTGTTGGAAACGTTTATAATCAGTTCCTTGTGAAATGCCATCTATAGATGCCTATCCCAAAATAGAAATATAATCCCAGTCATGAATAAGTTGGAATCAAGGTCAAAAATATATATCAGTATGGCACATTTTGGAAGTAGGTACAAAAGTCCTGGAAATAGTGCATTGATCGGATAATCTAAGATGAACCCCTTTAAAAGAAGCTAACAATATGAGCTAACATACAGGATCAGATTGCCAAATCAGATTCACATGACTCAAAGATCTTAATATCAAAATTTACTATAAATAATTAATTACAAAAATACAAGATGTTCAAGCAGAAAATCAGATGAAATAGAAAAGGTCCAGGACATCAGGGTGATGATATGTACCTCTAAATAGATAAAATCTGTAAGGGAGGCTCTGGGGTTCCTTAAACAGTGAGGAATGTTTAAATTATAAAATGTCTCCATTTCATACCTACTAGGGTTTTATAGACTATGTGGCATTCTCCAAGGAGCCTCATAGATCCTGAGTTCCATTTATTATAGGTACAGTAATCCTAAATCGGGGATATTCTGCTAAGGGCAGTTCAGAGATAAAGTCTCTTCCTCCTAGCAAGCGGCCTTAGTCTATTTATCCAAAGGTCCATTCAACAAGATTAGATTGGCTCACCGCCTTCTTTTCTTTCCCCAGGAAACATCCTCCTGGTAAGAGGAGAAAATGGATTCCATGGATCCTGGCCAGCTCCTTTAACACCTTCCTGCCAGGAAGTTTAAGAAAATGTTCCTTATGACAATATAGTACTTTCAGTAAGCAAATGAAGGTGATTTTAGGAAAATGTGGTGAAAAAAGAATTTTAAAAGAATTAAGATAAACAAGTGTTTATAAAATCCCTAAGTCTACAATTTGAAGATAAGAAAGTGAGAAAGATATTTGCAGAAAGGTTCTGCGGAAAATACTTTTGGTAGCCTGGAGGGAAACACAAGCAAATATGTTTACAATTGCAAGGAATTTAGGATGTTCTCTTATGATTGGTAGCAACAATGATTCTCAAGCTGGCACTTTGCTGTAAGCTGTGAGCGCCCTTCATGATCAACTTACATAGGCTTAGAAAATATAAACTACATATAACAAAATATTAAAATGAAACTCTTGCTGTTTCCTGCAGCTGAACAAGAAGACAATAGTTGCTCTATCCCTGCATGAATTATAAGACAGATCATCCATTTAGAGGGTGTGAGCTGCTGGGACCCCAACAGCAAAGACTTTGGAGGAGTGGACAGAAGTTGCAGGGAGATGTTCATGATGAGAGTATCTAAGGAAACACGGGATGCGTTTTGCAGAAAGAGTCAGCTTTAAATACCTGCCAAGTTGACCAAGCACCAAGTGTTTTAGGAGAGAACCAGTCAAGAAGGAACTTCCCTGCCCCTTTCCCCTTTCCCTCTCTGTTTCTTCTACCTCCAAACTTCTCCCATTAGCAAGTTGAAGGAAAAGTAGAAACCACCACAATGAGAAAAGAGAGAAGTTTGGGCTGTCCTCTATTCAAGTTCTTCCGGCTGCTGGTCTCAGCTAGGAGAAACAAATGATTTCATTTTAAATCGAATTCAAAGTTTGATTATAATCTGAGATTGGACACTTTTAGTTACTGAACTGAGAATGTGAGGTGTGTGTGATTTCTGTTACCCAAGAGTAATTAGAAAAATTTTTATCCAATTGTCAAGATGGGGGCATTTAACCACTGATTAGATTTAAAGAGACTGTGGAAGACAAAATAAGATTGCTTTTGCAATTATACCTTGTGAAAGCTGCGTGTTCAATGCATTGGTCACATTTATTTACTAACTTTAACCTTAATATCCATGTAGAAAACATAATTAGCATAGTTAAAAGTACTTTAATAGAAAAACAAACCAAAAAAAGAAATCACACTGACTCTAAAGGAAAATGCATATGATTTAAACTATTGTTTCTCTTCATTAAAATAATGAATCAATAATTGTCATGTAATCAAAAAGTGCATATTTCTCATTTTACAAACCAAGAGAATGCAAATAGGCAAAAAAAAAAAAAGAAAGAAAGAAAAATAATTGTGTCCTGTCTTGCAGATTATAACCACTATTAACACTTTGCATTATATCTTTTCAAGTGTTTCATAGATGGGATCTTTTGTGAATTTTTTTCCACTAAAAAATTTATAAAATTTCCATATCCATAAATATAAATCTTTTTAATTTTAAGGGTGCTGTGGTAGCCTATTGTATTTAACCACTTGCTAATGTTAAATATTCTTCACTTTTACATTATTATAAACAACACTCTTCATACCATTTCATTATATATTTATCCTATGTTTCCACTCATTTTTATGATGAATTTCTGGAAATGGAACTGGAGATTCAATATGTATGAACTTTCTTATGCCAAATTCTCCAGATAAATATTAGACTCATTTCTAATTTCTACTTCATCCTTAGCAGTATATGAAAATCATTTTAATCTTTACCTGAGAGTTGAAAAATGGTAACTTACTACTATTTATATTAGTTTTCTAGGGCTGCCATAACAAACTGCCACAAACTGGGTGGCTTAAAACAATAAAAATTTATTATCTTACAGTTCTGGAGACCAGATGTCCATAATCAAGGTGTCAGCAGGGTCCTACTCTCTCTGAAATCCCTGAGAGAGAAAACATCTTTGGTTTTTAGCTTCTGCTGGTGGTTGGCAATTCTTAGCAATCCTTGGCTGGCAGCTGCACCACTCCGATGTCTGCCTCTGTTGTCACATGGCCTTCTTTCTGTGTGTCTCCGTGTCCAAATTTCCTTCTCTTCAAAGAACACCAGGCACATTGGATTAGGATCCACACTAATGACCTCAACTTGATTACATAAGCAAAAGCCCTATTTCCAAATAATGTCACATCTACAGGTACCACGGAGTAAGGCATCAATATATATCTTTTGGGGAGCACAATTTGACCCAACCCATTACATTGTTTTAATCTACATGTCTTTGATTACAAGTGTACTTGAGAATTTTCCATATTTTATTTGAACCTATTTTCATATTTGATCATTTGTCTATTTTTCTAGTAAAGATATAGATTTTTATAAACTTTATTGGTAAAATCTTTTAATATATGAGGCATATTAGTTCTTTTATAGCATGTGTATTGTAAATGTTTTCCAATTTGTCATTTACCCTTTAATTTTCCTTATTCTGCTTTATCTGATTATTTAAAGGCTTAAATAATCAGTTCTGGAGTGGTTGCTGTTTCTGAGGTGGGATTGGAGAAGCTAGGTTAACTGATCTTTGATGCAAGAATGGTTTAGCAAGTGGCTATCCCAGTAATAGCTGAGTATAGCAGCAATCTAGGGACATCATTGACAAAAAAGTTGTAGGTATTCAAAGAGGGAATTGTTTCAGCATTTTAATTGCTTCACCACCTTAGAAGAAGCAGTGGCTTCTGTCAACTTTGGAGCTGGCTTTATCTCTGTCTTTGCTCTTCCCCTTGTGGATGGCCGGACTTTTTTTCCTTTTCTCATCCAAGCTGATTGTTACTGTTACAGTCCTGGAAAAGTTTTTACTCTTTCAATATACTCATTATATTTAATATATTTATATATAAATATACATACTTATGTATTATAGGTATATATCTTATGATAGCCTATTGTCTATATTTTAACCTAATAATCTGAAATGCAACTTTAATCACAGTTTCATATCTACTTTGACCATTTCTATGCTTTTAATTCTGTCCTGATAAGGTTTCTGATTTTACCAGCTCCAAAATTATATGGTTTTCAGTATTATGCTTTATATATTATTTTATTCTCTTTTATCCTAATCAATCAATCAATCAATCAATGTCTTGGTTGATTCTTGTTTTTATTTTTAAAATGTTGAATTATAAGTTTAATGATATCAATGTTGAAAAATGTGTATATTAGTTAGGTTTAACTTCAGAAAACCCAAAATAACTGTTGTATTTTATAAGGTAAGTGCTCTAAGGCAGATAGAGTGTTCTCCTATGTTAAGAAGCAGGCTTCTTCTGTTTTTATTCCTCAATTGTGCATAGTCTTAACTTTATGGTGCATGAGAATAGCAATCACGTTTCTACCTGCAAGACAGAGAGAAGAATAAAGATTATCAAATGCATGAAGATGAAGATAAAAGCAAAGAGCAAATGCACACTACTTCTTTAGGAAGGCTTTAAGAAGCTGCCATGAGACACTGCTACTTACTCTTCACTGGTCAGAGATGTCACATGGCTATCCCTACATGTGTAGGAGACTGACAATGAAAATCCCACTACCATGGAAGAAGAGAAGAGCACATACATAGGAGCAACCAACAGTCCCTACTTAAATGTATCCAGTGTCTCTTTATCAATTCTTTTACAATATTTACTTTTTCATTTCACTATTATTGAAGTTATTCTTTTCAATATTTTTTACATAGAAATGTATCAACAGTAATTCTCTAAGTTTTACTGTGAAAAACAACTGTTCCAAGGAATCCCTTCAACACCCCTCCACTTTTGCTCCATAGGGGCAGACACTATCAAATCTTTGAGTATTTTATTTTTTAAACCATTTTTCAAAAACAATAGGTTCATATTGCCATTTTAAAAATATTTTTGGCTGCTATGGTTGATGAGGATATGGTTTTTGGCCACTACTCTCCCTCACCCATGTCTTTCTCCCATTTAGGATCCAATTTATTAATATTACATTATAAGTCTTGATTAAATCAATGTTCCAGTTTTTTTAATGTAATTATGACTAAGTAAATGGCTAAAAGTTAGGTAGTATAAAATGATTTAATTTTTTCTTTTATAATCTCCTCCCAATTAATAATTTGCTCTTTTTTTGCTTAATTTTTTTATATATGTACATAGTGAAAGATTACTACAGGTGAGTGAGTTAACACATCCATCACCTTCCATAGTTACCTCTTTGTGTGAATGTGTTTGTGTGTGGTAAGAGTGCATAAAATCTACCCTCTTAGCAAATTTTCAATATATACTAAAATATTATTAACTATAGTCCTGCTGTACATTTAATCTCTGAACTTATTCATCCTACCTAACTGCAAATCTGTAGTTTTTGACCAACAACTCCCCATTTCCCCCCATACATTTATCCTGGCAACCACCATTCTACTCTCTGTTTTTATTCTTCACCTCTTTTTTAGATTACACATGTAAGAGAAATCATGCAGTATTTTTCTTTCTGTCTCTGGCTTATTTCATTTAGCATAATGTCCTCTAGGTTCATATATTGTTGCAAATGGTAGTATCTCCTTTTTTAAGACTGACTGATATTCCATTGTGTATATATACCACAATTTCTTTATCCATTTATCCATTGATGGACACTTAGTTATTTTCATATCTTGGCTATTTTGAATAGTGCTACAATAAACATGAGGGTACAGATATCTCTATGAGGTGCTCATATAATTTCTTTTGGGTATGTACCCAGAAGAGGGATTGCTGGTCCACATTTGTTGCATTTTTTAATTCTTCCCCATAGTATCTACCCTTAGCTATTTTTAAAATTTCATTTTTTTGGTCCTCTGTATCCCTCAGCTCCAAACTATACTGACTTAATCATTAGTACACTTCCGTCACCCTTCCCTTCATTATTGTCCTGGGGATTCTCTGTCTCTCCACTGTGTCAGAGCCTCTGATTCCTGCCCCTGGATTCTCTTCCTTGGTTTAATTCCAGTTTCTGATGGAGTAACTCTCCCAATAGTTAACTGAGATTATTGTCCGAAAAGGGAAGCTTTTTAGAATTTAACATTTTGAAAGTATAGAAACATAGTCTTCATCTTAATTTCATGTTTGAAAATATATGTTAAAATCTTGCTGTTTAAAGACTAGAGATCTTTTCTGGACTCATCTTATGCTGCAAACCCCTTATAAACATCTTAATTTAATGCAAAAATGTCAGAGAATAAATGAAAGGTTTTGTCATCTTTAAAATCCTAAAATACAGATTTTTAAATATCTTGACCTGAATCTACTTTCTAAGTTTCTAGACTTCTTGTATGATTAAATCTGACCTCTTTTTTTTTTCTTTTTTTTTTTTTTTAGCACTTTTATGTTTAATGTAGAGAAGGCCCCATCTGTCTGGAAAGGTATATGTTAGGTTCAGGACCATTTTCCTGCATCCAGGTGAAATCATCTATCAAAAAAAAAAAAAAATTGGTCAGAGAAAAGTCCACGACTGACAGACTTTCTGTTTGGGTTAGTCATGAACTTGATCTGCTGCTGCTGCACAGCTGAGTGAGCTCTGGTGTGGATTCCTGGCAGAGGAGTGGCTGCAATAGAGATCCCCGGTCCCTCCAGTGTCGGGTTGTGCCTTTCTGTCTTCTCACTAGCGATGGCACTGACTTTGCCTGGATTTCTGTTTTTCAAATCTTATAACAGCATACAGCTTTACCTGCTTAGCTGGGGTTACTCTGACCCCACCTATACCCTACCAAGTATAATAATGATTACTTAAATTTTTTGGCACATTATTAGTATCCTTTGCTTGCTCCAGCAACTTGCTTTTGCATCCCCCCACCCTTGGATAGTTATAGTGATTTATTGTAGGGAAGTTTTAAAAATGTGTTCTTCTTGGACTTCCCTATATCTTCTTAATATTTCTTTACCTTCAGTGCGGAAAAGACCAAATGATATCTGTGCGATAAATTAGATTTTCATCATTTTGATTGGAAGTTTTGGAGAGAAAGATACCACTACCTTAAAAAATGAACAGAATTGTGATAGGTTTTTCCTCCCTATATTACCAGAATTAGTTATTGGATACAAAGTAGAGGACAAAAAGTTGTCAAGTACCTGACATTCTGAACAAAGAAAAATTAAGGAGGGGCAAAGAAAACCACTTTAGAATTTATTAGAAGGCAGCCAAACTGGCTCTGCTCCCTTCAAGGGTTGTCCCAGAGCCCCCAACCCCAGTCTATATACAGTGAAAGCTAAGTAGGAAGTAAGGAGAGAAATGTGTGAGAGAGGAAATTACAGGAATATTGAGATGTTAGCTGTATTCTGAAGGAGGGTCTGCAGAGAGCCCAGGTGGAGGAGATCCTAGACAATCACTCAGAGAGTCTGGAGATGCCAGTAAGCAAGGGCCTTCCATCCCCCGGTAGAGAAAACTTGCAGATTTTCTCCTTGTATCTATCTGAACTGGAGAGAAAAGAACTAGAAAGAGATAGCAGGGCAGAGAAGAGCTCAACTGTGAAGCAGCCTGCACTTTCATCAGTTTGGCAAGGCAAGTTTCCTGCAGCTCAAGTAGACATAGCAAAAATTAGCCAAACTTGTGCACATCCCAGGATGTCTATCCAAGATAACCACCTGCTCGAAGAATGACCTCAGTAGCAAGAAGCTATGGGATACCCTGCTGGGGTATGTATGAAAAGGGGGAAGTGCAAAAATCTCAGCAGTAATGAGAATGTCCCCGTAAGTGTCTGAAGTACTCAGCTGTGCCTCCAATAAATGTAAAAGTATTTGTCTGCCATCAAGAAAAAGTCAACGACCAGTTAGGGTTCACCAGAGGAGCAGCAACGTTCAGTAGAGGACCACAATAGAAACTAAGCAAGAAATACCTATCTTTTTTCAGCTTTCCTATTTCCTTCACTCAGGCTCCAACCCCCAAAGAGTTATTGGTTCAGAAATGAGAAGGGAGAGAGCAACGGTGGAGTGAACTCTGCTTCCTCCCCACCTCAAGATAGAGTCCAGCTATTCCTAGGAAGAAGGGAAGAGATGAAACTTAAATTCAATATGAACTAGATGTTTTTAACTGGACTCAACTAAAAATAACTTTTTAATAATTGAAAATTATTATTAAAGTGTTATGAGATTTATCTGAGATAGCCTCCGGGAACAACAAAGGGGAATTCTGCATAGCCAAGTTGGGACAGTAATTTGAAGAAAAGAATAGGAAAATATTGTTATATTTATATCCTATTGGGTTTATGCTATTAATAAGAATAAATATAGAAAAATATGAAACAATGAGAAAAATTTATAAGCAAGTCCTAAGAAAAGCATACAGATAAATTTGGGTTTTATTTGGAATAATGAGGGGAGGGGAGTGAGGATGTCAAAGAGATGCTGAAGAATTTTCAGAATTTAAAATTGCCAAGGTAAAATTTATGTCATATGATTTTTAGAAGTTAGATCTCGTTGGATATAAAGTGAAAAAGTAAAAGAAAGAGCTCAGAAGCATTTTCATGTGTTCTTTCCTTCAACTGATACCTGACTGGGCATCTTTATGTGTCCTAGATAACTGCTGAGACAGCTCCTGCCCTCCTGGAACTTAAGTTCTTTTTCCCTAGATGTTGAGAAGAAAAAAATCTTTTAGGACCAATTAGCAAAGGCATAGAAATGTCAATGATCTGTGTTCTTTCTTGTAAGCGAGAAAAATAGTATTGGCTGATCACCTGCTATGAGCTAGAGGCTTTCAGAAGCATTACATAATTTAATCTTCAGCATAAGTACAAAGTACTTATTCCTACATGGGAAATGAACAAATCGAGGTTCAGAATCATTATGTAACCTGCCCAAGCTTACTCAGCCACATAAATACTAGCACAGTGATAAGACACCAGTTTTGACTGGTGCCAAACCCTGTTTTTTTCCCCACTACATTGGGCTTGCTTCACTATGGCATGGCACATGGAGTTAAACTAAACATGTGGAAGCGGTGTCTACACTTTACAATTTGGAGATAAAAGCAATATAGGACCATTTTAATTGTGAGCATTTTTCAGCAAACTCCATATAATGTGGGGTCACTTTGGATTTATCCTTAAGATATAATACTTTAATAAAGATTCATAATAATGTAAGTCTATGTATAGGGTAAGCCAACTAAAATCATATGAGACAAAAGTATTTGGGGTTATTTAGAGGAAAAGTACTATATTATTTTAATAAGAATGTCAATTTCTTGTAGAATTTCCTAATATAATTGTGTGACTCCATGATTTTCAAAAATTTACAAAATTTCCTTTGTTGCATTACCACACTACCTAGAAAGTTTACAACTATTCTCTAAGCATGAAAAGAAAAAGAAAAAGAAAAAGAAAAAGAAAAAGAAAAAGAAGCAACAACAATCTTCCCAGGGTAAATGTTACTGTAACTCCTATCATGGATAAAATGTGCAATTCTTTCTTATGTTTTGTCAGAGAAGTGTCATGATGACAAAGCAGTTGGAAAAGCTACATTCTAACCTCTGGTATATATTGATACACCCACTTATTAAATCATGCCAAAGGAAGATGCTTATATAAGTAATTGGTATCTCTCTCTCTCTCTCTCTCTCTTCATATATATATATACACACACACATATACATACATATATATATATATCCTGTCATTTATAATTTTAAGTAGGATATGATTATTTTCAAATATTTATTCAGAAAACATTTATAAAGAAGCTACTCTGTCCTGAGTGTTATGAGAGATGAGAAACAAATACAACATAATTGCTACCATTTGGATATAATAGCTAAGTAGATGGGGTATATGCACAAATATAATACAAGACATTGTGTAAACAGTGTTATAAGCAAAAAAAAATGTATGCAGTGATGTGAGAGCTCAAAGTAGAGATTACTTTCACCTAAAGAAATCAAGGAAGGCTTCTTGAAGGAGGCAGCATTTTAACTGGGCTTAAAAATGGACTTTGAAATCTATTAAATGCTTTTAATATTTTAACAGAGTAAAGTAATATTTTTTCTCTTTTGATCAATTTATGCAATTTATTATATTAATAATTTCTTAGTAATAAGACATTCTTATATCCCTTCAAGAAAAAATGCATTTAAGAAACATGTTGCTGGATTCAATTTGCCTGTATTTTGTTTCGGACTTTGCATATCTATTCGTGTATATTCCAGGAGACCAGTGTGTTGTTTTATTTTTGTGTAGCATCTCTACTAAATTTCATTATCAAGTTTACATAAAATGAATCATATAACATTCCATTCTTTCCCATGTGATGGAAGAATTTACCAACCAGATCTTTAGTCCCTGGAAAAATATAAAACAATTTCCTCGTAAAACTACAGGCTTGGGATCCATTTTTTAAAGGTAATTCTCTGATGGTATTTTCAGTTTCCTCCAAGACTATGAACACACCAATAACTCTGTTCAAGTTTGTTACTTCTTGTCGAGTTAATTGTAATCATTAATATTTTCTAGAAAATTGTTCATTTCCTTGAGATTTTAAAATTCATTTGCATAGAGCTTTACATAGTTGTTTGCCCCCTTACAGTCTTTAATAGACTTCTTTTCTATCATGATATCATTTTTCTCTCAAATTTTACTTGTAGTTTTTTTCTTAATTGGGTCTTTTCTGATTTCTTGGTTTATTGACCAATTTTCACCAGCAGGGCTAGTTCTTAAAATGAATAATACTGGGAGGTACAAAGATGGGCAAGAAAGGAGACATGAATTGGCTAGAATAAATAAATAGATGTAGAAAAGAGATGAGGGTGAGATTTTCATGAAATGAAATATTTGTTTTGCTGGCAGCAGAGGAAGAAATGCAAGATTGGATCCTCTATAGGATAAAAAATATTGTTTATCTTTGTAACATAACAACGCTTTTTAAAGTGTTATTTTAGTATCTGTGCTTAAATGAGTATTGTATCTTAATAGACAAACACATTTATAGAAATAAATATCTTCAAATATAGATGGTATGTGCTAAGACCTATATTTATCCAAAAAAAGTACTATACTCTGCAAGGTGAGAAATGTATATGCCAACCACAGTTCAGGGTCTGGGGAGAGCCAGTTTTAAACATCTGTTTGACCTCCTTTTGCTCATCCTATGTCACCAAGGAATGATACTTGTTCCATCTTTATCATCCAAGGGTATTTCAAGAATAAATGAGGACATATAAAAAGTATTTTTAATCTTTTAAAAATGAGTGGTAAATAATACTTCAACGTTTTCTTTTAAAATATATGTAAAGACCTATTTTTGTGGCTAATATTAATAAATTTGTATCTCTACCAGGATGCTTATCACATGCTTTAATTTCAGTGTTTGTAACAAATTGATTGAAATTAGGTTTATTAAAGACCCGAAGACTCAGTTATGAAACATCTCAAAGCAGCATTGCAGTTCCTGCCTCACGTACAGCAACTAGCGATGTTAAACATCCGGCTCGTCTCCATATTGAAATCAGTACAGCCATTTCACAAGGAAGCCTCCGTTATTTATATTGTTGGCCCTCTCCTCTTCTATCAGCGAGCACGAGTACAATGAGATCCTGGAACAAATGAGCTTATTAAGATCATGGTTAGACATATCGTTTTTCAAATCACACTCTACAAGACAGATATGCTGGCAAAGCTGTAATAAATGTCAAGGCTCAAGGCATTCACCATTCTTTTCAGCAGCCCGATGGCTTGGCTAGAAAAGCTTTTCATAAATTTTACTGCACACCTGTCAAGTGGCAGGTGTGATAGTCTGCTATCGCGGAGGAGCCTGAGCTGTGATTTCTGGGCTGGCACCACTGTCATCGTTTTCAGTGCAATCATGTGCTTTTCTCTGTTTGTGACCAATGAAATCTATGTGATCACACTGAGAATCTGCGCATCTTGGCAGATCTGCCCGTGGTACTCATCACATAGAGATTATTTTAGATTGGCTGCCATGAGGTGTTATTTCCCATTTGTTAACACAATGGGGTTCCATGTTTATGACAATTGAAACACATTCATTTGTATTTGGGTTTTGTCCTTGTTACAGAAACAAAAGTCCATTCCATCTTTCCTACATCCTTCCCTTAACCTTTCACCATCAATCCTCCATTTGAAACAACTGTAGTGCTAATTATGTCACATTTTTCTTTGGCAGAAAACAGAGGAGGGGAGACTTTGTTTTAGTAAGCTAGATTTGTGAGTTAGAAATAAATTTTGTGATCCCAATTATGTGAAATAAAATTATATTTTATATAGATGCATCCATATATGCTTTGAACATTTCTGAAAGGAAACTCATTAAACTGTTTATAGAGATGCCACTAAAGAGAATGGAAGATTTGGAGATATGCAAGTCAGGGATCTTCCATTTTATTTTCTGTATATTTTGATAATGCTTGGATTTCTATGATAGTAATATATTCGTTTATTCCTTGTATAGTAAAAAAGGAAATTTTAAAATGGGAAAACTAAATATCAGTATCAAGAAGCAAATAAGGCTCTACAAGACCATTCTTTGATGAATAGTGCCACATATTTATACAGTGTGTTCACATACGTTGTTTCAAAAGATGCTCCCAGAAACTGTATGGGATGATTGGATCAGATATTAGCATCATTTACATAAGTGAAATCTGAAACCTAATGAGGTTTACTGATGTCCATCAGTTTCCAGTTAAGTTTCTAAATCTAGACTGAGACCTGGGTCTTCTGACATCTAATTGAAGTTTCCACAACTCAAGCCCCTGCCCCTACTACTTCATTGTTTTCTGCTCTGAAAGCAATAACAACGTACTATTTTTTCCATTTTAAATTTTTTGTGATATCTATATACACTGTATTTATTCTAAGTTACCAATATAGTCACAGTTTTATATTAAGAAAATAAAACAATTACTTTGTAGAATTGTTGAGACATAAACAGAAATTTAGATTCTGGAACATAAATGGAAGTTAGTTTCAAAACTAAGCTTTCCATTGAAGAAAAAAATAACTAATTATGTCTAACACAATACTTTTTTTTCTTTTGGAAAATTAGGGGCAAATGCCAGACCTCTGGCTTGTCAACCAATGGATGTCTTCCACAAATATCATTTATTAATAAAAAATAGCTGCTATGTGGAAACATTAGTTTCTGTTAATAGCATAGTCTAGTTTAGTGGAATTAATAGCAATTCACCAGTTGAGCAATGGCGCATTTTTAAAAACCTTTAATCTACTAAATAGTTACTCAGGGCAAAAGCTTAATATGAGAATTTTAGGAAACTGCTCACCTTTCTACCACTTCTTTATCTCCAAATCTCTGCCCTTTTATGGTAATACAATAATTGTAATTGTTTTCCTTTCCTCAACTTCTTTTGTAAATATTTTAGAAGAGAGAATAAATATTGGAAAAGGACTTTACGTCATATTTATATTGACAGTTTTAGAGCCCAAACAATAACAAGTATTTGAATCTCTACGTAAAAAGACTACATTCACATATTAAGAATTTTCTGTTGACCTTGACAGCTAACCTAAAACCATTAGCACTCATCCCAGTGACTCTCAACTCTGTGTTCTTGGCACTCTTTGGAACCAGGCGGGGGCAGGGGAGAAATACTTGAGGGAATTAAAAATCTCCAAACAATATTAAATAAGTCATCAGTGACAACAAAACAATCATAACTAGCGAATAACAGGGTCTCATGTGCCTAACAAAAGCACCACGCTGCCCTTCAGCCCTGTCACGGTTTGTATCTGCTCCCTCTGAGCTCCTCTCATAAGACAAAATGCAAGCAAATTCTTAACTCCCCATTAAGGCTGCTAACAGTGCCTTAACTGGAAACATCGACTCTCACTATCAGGCAACTCATGGATATGCTCAGCTCAACATTTACTTTGGAAGACATTAATCAAACCCATTATTGGTTAAAGAAAAAAGATCACGTTATACTTTGTAACTTTGGAAGCACACCTGTCACAGGGTCTCACAAAACACAGGTGAGAGCCACCACTTCATTCCTTTCCCAAGTGAGCCCATGGCTGCTGCTGATGCAAGGACTCCTGGAAGTGGCCAACCACTTCCTATAAGTGTGTGTTGCACTGGAATATCCATGCCTTGGAGGTGGCTGGGATTTCCTTGTTTCTAAATGTCCTTGGATCTGCCCTAGCAGCTGCTCACATAGGGCTTTCTTGACTCGCTGGATGGAAGAGCTACAAGACTTCTGGTTTTTTTTCATTTTTTTTTTTGTTTTTGCTGGGAGTTTGGAGGTAAGAGATACAAACATAACATTTAACAAACAATTGCTATTTTGATATTTGCCTTTATTTCCAACATGTTTCTCTGTCTTCTGATAAGTGCAAAGATTTATTTAATATGTGCCAGATATATTTCTAAGAGCTTCATATAAATTAAATCATTTGCTTTTCAAAACAATCCTGAGAGAAAGGTACTGCAATCATCTGCATTTTATCAATGAAAAAATCAAGGCACAGAGAGGCTAAGGAATTTGTCCAAAAACAGAAAAATAGTAAGTATCGTCTTGCTCTCAAGTGTGTGGTCTTAAGCACCATGTGATACTATTTTATTTACTGACTTTTCTGCCTTCTCTGCCTTTCATTTACTGGTTCTTCCTCTGCCTACATTTCTATCTGAAACTCAGCATTTGAAATTTCTAGGTCCCCCAGGCCTCTCATACAGCCTCATGCATTGAAAAATAAACCAATTTAAACTGTTGATTTTAAAATTAAAAACTTTGAGATTTTATTTTATAGTATTCAAAGATTTGAAAAAAGTGACTAAAAGTTGGCTTCAATTATTAATGTATAATATTTTCCCTAGAATGCTTACTTGGTATCCTCCCAAAGCCAAACACTTTATGGAAAAGGGATGCATTTTATAAGTATCCTCTCACCTCAGAGTCCTAAGAGAATAGAAGGCAAATCTGACCTTGAAATCCATGCTGACCTTCTTAGCACTTTGTAAGAAATGTTCTAGCTCTCTGAGCACATGTGCCTTTCCTTTCAATACCTATTGAAGTTGTCACTTGACAAGGGATTGTGAGGGATAAGACAGAAAGGGCATTCACCATGATTCTATCCGCAGAAACTGACATTTTATCTTGGATGAAATAAAGCATCATGGGTATGTTGACTTTAGAAAAGGTTTAATGGAAGCTCTGGCACTTGCATGAATCCACAGCTTGTTTCTAGCATGAAGTAAATGTTTTAATTAATGTCTTTTACTTTGCTGCATTTTGGTCATGTGTTTTCCTCCTCCCTTTTCCTCCTCTGGGGCTGGGTGCCTGGCACTGCCCTGGGAACTGGAAGGACAGACAGAGACAGTGCCTACTGCATAGTCCCTGCTCTCCAGGATTTCAATTGGTCTCTACGGTAATTTCAACACCCTGCGACATACAGCTTCCAGGGGGCATCTTTATGTTCATATTTTAGCTTGCAATTTTCCAGGTCCTAATTTTAAGTTACATTAATCATTCCACTAGTTCCTCCAGCCTGGAAACAAATACCCACATCCTACCTAAAATGATGACCAAAAGTTGTATGTATGTGAAAAAAGCAATGGAGACTATCCATACAGAGGAAATGCTCATTAAATGCTGACAGGGAAACTGTTAATACTTGAATAGTTTCAGGAAAAGCAATCAGACTCCTGATTGATTCAAAACTATGATCCTCTGGCAGCCTATGCAATCCTGAACAAAATGGGGCTTTTCCTGATCTAGCTAGATCCCTACAAGGTAAGGACTTAAAGGGGAGATGAGACTTATAAATAGCTCCTCGCTGCAGTGCTTGATAGCTGAGACATTTAAGCAGATGAGAAGTAATTTAGCTGCTGCATTTCTCTGATATTCTTGCAATAAAGTCTTGGATGACTGCCTTTTTAAATGCTTTAGGAGTTTGTTGCATTCAATTTGACAGGAAACTGTAGTTTTTACTTAAGGTAGGCGTGGGATGATTATTTTTCACTCATAAATGATAGCCACTACTTTAGTTGGTTAATTGTAAACATGCTAATGTTTCCCTAGTTGTGTTACTAGAGGTTTTCCTCATAGCTATTAAGCCATCTAATGGCTGTGGCTCTCACCTCCTTCACTGAAGAAGCAACACTATCAATGCACACACTTCTACTTTATGGGCACCCCAAGGCTTGATTCAATTGCTATTTGACTGAGCTTGCATAAAACAATAATATGAAAATCAAAAGTACCATCATTCCTTAATAGACAGCTAGGTGAGCAATCTACTATTTCGAAAAAGGCAAGAAGAGAAAAGAAAAATAGCTACCACATATTGAGTCCAATCACATAATAAATGCCCAGTAAGTGTTAAATTTCATCATCAACACCATCATTGACTCTATGACAGAACTGTGCTAGTGGGTGGTATACTTTCTGCAAGTTTTTTTTTATAAATATGTGAGGTAGATACTATTGCTATTTCCACTTTAACGGATGAGAAAACAGAGGCTTAGAAAGACGAGATGACTTGTACAGGTTCATTCAGCCAGTCGGCTCTCCAGCCGGGATGGGAACGCTGGCCTGTCTGATTTCAAAGCTCAGCTGTGGCTTGGACCAAGCTGCTACTGAGATTGAGATGTTAACTCAGAGTAAGCTATTAGTCTCTTTCACAGCACGAAAGGAAAGTCAATTTGCAGTCACCTTTGGATTAAATAATATATTCAGTCCTTACTCGCTTACTGTGACAGATTACAGTGAGGTTACACATATACACATACATACATATTATGGTCATATTTTTTAAAATAAGAATATCACTTTTTATTATATCTGTAGTTTTTAACTTAATAATTCATGGGTGTCCTTTCAAGTTAACACATACTGACCCAACACCTTGTTTCTCATAATTGCATTCCTTTACATGACATGGATAACCCACCTATATCTAAACATTCTTGTATTAGAGGGCATCCGGGTTTGCAGGTCGTGGTCTGACAAACAATGCTACTGTGGACAGTTTCTCTCTAGATAAGGTAGGTCCACAGACATATTTGTGTGTATATATGTGTGTGAGTGTGTATAGATCCATATATAATATATATCCATTTATTTTATATATGAATATATGGAGAGAGTGAGAAAGCAAGCATGTATATGTGTATCTATATGTATACATAGAGAGAAGTCACAGAGGACATTATTTCCATTGATAGATTCTAAAGTAGAATGGCTGGCCAAGTAGATACAGACAAACACATTTTAATAAACCATTTTATTACTTTTCACATCCACCAGCAATGAATGAAAATATCTATTTCTCCATCTCTTCTCTAGATCTGGTTCTTATTGCTATTTTTAGTTTTTGTCAATCTGATAGGTAAAAAATGACATCTCAATATCATTTTACTTTATAATTCCTGATTAGTAAAAATGTAAAGATATTAAAGTATAGATATTTATATTTTACATTCTACTAAATATTCATTATAATCTTTGTTTCCTATTTAGCTTTTTTTTATTTATTAAGTTGTATAGGCTTATTGTATAAGTGTCAAGGGCTGTAAAGATCTGAGATTTTACTCTACTCACAAGCTAACAGTCTGCTATAGTTTTATGGATCCTGGCAGAAGACACAAGACTCCTGGGTCAGAGAGAAAGGGCATTATTTCTCACCCCACAGGCAGTACTGTGAGCATCAGCATATTTGTGTCACTGCTCCTCGCCTCTGTATCCTAAAGGGATGTTGCAGATGGCTCCAGATGATGCCTGCACATGCAGTGGTTTGTGCTACAGGAAGAAACCCACAATTTTTATAATGGGCAGTAAACATTCTTGTCCTTTGCTCCAGTGGGAGACACTATCTGTATCTTACAAGGTTGTTTGCTCTCCATACATCCTTGAAGAGACAGTCCAGAACAAAGGGCAGTTAATGCCTCAGTCATAAGATGTTTAGAGACACAGATGTTCAGAAACACAAACGACCCACAGAGAATTGTCTTTCAGCTATTAGCAAGATCAGCCTTTCATCCGGTACATTGTGTATGTTTTCTTACAATCACTATTTATGATAGCTTTTGTATTTGTCCATGTCTACCCTGCCTCCTATGGTTCTTGGTCTGATATGTGTGTTATTCTTATGTTAAATTCGATATAATGTGGAAATAATTTCCCTAATTTTGGATACAAGTTATTGCTCTGCTCCTAGTTGAAATAAAAACAGATGTTGTCTAATTGCTGTTTTATGGAAATATGTGTCCTTCATTATTTCTGTTGTGTTTTTGCACTGACAAATGAGGAATAAAAGACATATTCATAGAAAGGGAAGTTCATGGGGACTTATGCCTGATCAAAATAAACTTAAGGTTTATAACTTCTTTCTATCAATGCAATTGCCGTTAATTCTGAGGATTAGCAACTTCAGGACCCCGCATGGATCAAGGCATAGGAGTGGGAGCAAGTCTATGTTGTATGGGGCTTGAAGCTTCTGCAACTTGGCAGTGGTGGGAAGGGGTGATGACGAAAGTGTGAAAAAGTACAAAATTACAAACACAACACTGCTATGGCCTGTTCCAGGGCCCAGAAAAATGTAAGGTCCTGAAACACCAACTAAACTTCTTTAGTTTCACAGTAACTCTGCTCTATCGGGTAAAGGATGTGAGAGCAAAGGTTCAATTCAATCACAATATAAATTTCTTGCTGTCCCAGGCTATAGTGCTTCTTTCTTAGCTCAGCTCAATATGCAGCATCGGTTCCTCATGGAAAACATTGCAAATAGTCTCTGCCCTTTTTTTTTTTTTTTTTTTTTTTTTTTTTTTTTTTTTTTTTTAGAGACGGGGTCTCGCTCTTGGTCAGGCTGGTTTTGAACTCCTGACCTTGAGCTATCCACCCGCCTCGGCCTCCCAGAGTGCTAGGATTACAGGCGTGAGCCACCGCGCCCGGCCCTCTGCCCTTTTTGACCTTGGATAATGCTGAGCTTCAGTCTAAAACAATTGACATTTTGTTAAGTATATCACTGGGTGCAAAAATTATCTCACCAGATCCAGAGGAATTACCTCAGTGCTGTGTGGGGACAAGGGTGAAGTGAATACTCCCACAGGTGATCTGGGCATTTGCCCTCCTACAACTCCTCAAGTGCTTATAAGGGTGAAACCTGTAACAAATGAATTTGGAAGGCAAAGAAGGCAGGCAAAGAGTTGTAAAAGTATCAGAATATAGAAAGTGGCATTTAGGGATGTGCATGAAAGGAACTGGAAGTTCCTTCAAAAATGAAGTGTTTCCAGGTAGCCCCAGTTTCTCCTGTTTTGTCTTTCTCGTTGTTTATACATGTATCATATGTGTGTGTGCATGCATGTTTTAATAGCATTTAATAGAACTGGGTCCTTTTTCTTTGAATTGCCCCTGTTACTTTGTTTGTATTTCACAGTTAGCTTAAAAACTAAATCAACAATATCAATCAAGTGCCTAATATTCACATGGCACTGTATAAACCACTGACAACTGACACATGAAGATTATTACCACACTCTCTACCCTTACAGAGTTTACAGTCCTCTTATAGAAATAAAAACAAGAACCTAGATCTCTCTGATACCAGAGAGAATATGCTTAATGGCATGAGAAAGCAACACAAGGTTATCTGAACTTAAAGGAGAAATGCTTTGTAGAGGAGTAACATTTAGGATGATACCTGAAAGATGAGGTTTGTCTATAATGTAGACACAAGAAAGGGTTCCAAGCAGATGGAGGGGCAAAGTCCTGGGGGAAAGAACATTGCAAAGAATAAGAAACTGTCCAGTTTTAGTAGGATGATGCATTAGAATTAAAATGTTGAAGAGAGAAAGGCAGTGGGACTACATCCTGAGATCTTTGCACTCCCATCCCAGTGTAGACACTAATGTGGTAGTTATTGGGGAGCCATCTTCAGCAGGGGGACAGAGCGAATAGGGAAACAATTTTGGAAGGATAATCTGAAATAAGTGCATAGAACAGATTAAAGACACTAAACAATACTGGAAGATCAGTTTAGAGGTTAACAGAGTAGACAAGGCTTTGCAATAGGTTTGGAAGCAAAAAGGCTGTTTGTAGATCTTGTTTCAGGGGTTAAATCACATGATGAGAATGGGGAGGTGCAGGGAGGAACAGAATGGCAGAGATCTCTGGGATCTTACAACTGTGGGATCTTGAAAGGCAACTTACTTTATTTTAGTACATTATCACATTGAGTTTTGCATCCTCTCTTTCTCTCTTTTCTTTACTATTTTATATATATTGCTGCCCTAATGTTCTGTTTCTCTCTCTTTCTCTACCCAAAGAATAGAGAAGCATCAGGAGCATGTGCCATCTTATTCAACTGTTCTAGCAGCACCATGGATTAAAGGCCCACCTGCTAACATTGTAGATGCTGTGCAATGTATGCAAGAAAGAGGCAGCTCATGCCTCTTCTTTAAGGGGTAGATGCTTCCCTGAGATTTCAAAGCACATAAGTACAAGTGACAAAAACATGCAAAAATAATTACCACCAACTACCCCCATGTGTATGAAAAAGAGCATCAGGTATAGATAGCTCCCCTGGGAGGATGGAAAGAAGCATAGAAGTGTGGAGAGAGCAGTGAGGTGGCTGATGTCAGGTGGTGAAGCTGTGAAAAATCTTCTTGATCAAGGAAAGTCAAAGTGCTACAGCCGAATTACTATGTGGCTTGGAAAGGTAAGAGGATATTAAAGGAGGAGGCAATGGCAGGAGGCATGACTAACGAGCTAGTTTTACATCAACCATGAATTTCCTTCATAGCATTTTACTTCTTCTCTTCCATCTCGTTCTCATCATCCCAGCCATACCCAGGCTACAAGTGATGAATTCAACAGGAAAGATATCTATCTAATGCTATAAAATATTATGAAGCATCATCTTATTCCTATGAAATACCTCTTTCCAGGTATTTTTTACACTTCTCAGTCCTGTAAGGAAAAATCATGCAATCTTGATTTGGTCAAAAATATTAACAGGTTCCTGACACTTAGAATCAGAGACAGAATTCAAGTCAAATGTTCAGAGTAATTGATTTCTGTGCCAGAAAAGTGGATCACGCTCTACCTGAGAAGTAGGTCTACTTGGCATCATTTGTAAAGGGCTTAAAATGTTGCCACTAAAAATAGCAGATTTGTTCAAAACTTCAGTGTGTTTCTTGCTACATGTTATGGTGGGAATAACCACTCCACTCTAAGAACCAGGATTCCAAGTGTACTCCATACCTGGAGGACTGATTTTGTGATATTCTGTAGGTTTGTTTGAAATATCTAAGGAAAAAAATGTATATATATCTCAAAACATTCAAAAATAAACTGTAAAGTCTTATATAAATGAAAGCACTTTTACAATTATTAATGCCAATTTTATAATTTCCCATGGTTCTCACATCTGAAGCTGGTGGAGGTTTGGAGAAGTTTGTTAGAAAAGGCTATTTCCAAGAATTCCCAGGGCATCCAGATCTGTTCTATGAGCTGCTACTGTTTACCAGCAGGACAGCCACTATGTATTCAGGGGTAAGAAAAGCAGTTTTCACTTCACTAGATACTAAGACAGAAAATTGTGAGAAAATATGATCAAAGGTCAGATCCAGGTTTTGTCAGACTTAATGCTCTAATTTGAAGACCTCTTTTAGAAAAAGAATATAAAGTCACAAATATATAATTTGATACAAAATAAACACTTACCTAGAATGAAGAAAGAAATCACAACAAGTTACGAAATTTAAAAAAGGCTAATACAAAGCACAAACATACAAACTCCAGGAAAATAACATAGCCAAAAATTTAATATATTTTAACCCAACAGTTGCAGAAAAACATTATTGCACTCCTTTTGGTTCCACTTCAACTCTGGGAAAGGGATACCAGTAATGAAAATTAGATTCCAATAGTGTGGATAATTTGCTATTCTCTTTGAAATATCTCTTTCCTGGAAAAATCACAAAATTCACCGGGTCAGGTAGGATCCAGATAGCAAACTGACCTACACATTGCGTAACAGCATTGCCCAAAGTGTGATCCTAGGTCCCCCTGCATTAGATCCCGGAGGGTGCCTGCTTAAAATGCAGAATCTCCAGCTCACAGAGAGACATAAGGAACTGGAATCTCTGCAGGTAGATACCATAAATCCGTGTGGTTGACAAGTATCCCAGGGAATTCTTATTACTGTCGCATTAACTCCTAAAAATGACAAAAATCTCCCATAAAGGAGTAGAGATGGATTTAAAGCAAGGTCCTTAGATACCACCAAGACAGCTCAAGGAAATTTCCTCAAGTCAGAAGTCTAGAGTTGCTGAAAATCCTAAAGTGAGGGGGATCACACAATTGAATTCTCCCTGTCCTTCTCTTTTGAACTTTACTTCTTAAAGATTAATTCCCTACTCTCACACCAGTTCAACTGTATGGCTTTCCATTACTGCTCCCTTGCCTTTTCTTCCCTACATTTTTGCCTCATGCCACTTTATTTAGGGTGTTTCCATGGCCCTCCTATTCATTCTGGATTCTCAGGACTGAATGAGATCTCAAACCCAACCCATGCTTTAATTTCCTCTGCAATATTCCTGAAATGTTACAATATGGCTTTAGCTTAATTGAATCTACTGAAAGGGACTCTGGGACTGCTTATTGCATTTTCAGACACTACTAATCATTAGAACAATCTTCCTTATCACAAATCAAACTACCTGTCTCTATAACTGGCACCATCCGTCATAGTTCTGCCTCTTAAAATATACTTTTGGCAATTGTGTTCCCCTTACACATGACAGCTTTGGCTACATTCTACCTGATGAGTACTTAGCTTTGAATGTTTTGTAGTATATCTAGGATGAAGGTATTCTATGAATGTGAAATAGGAATTGACAATCTCAGTTACCATACCTGGGATATTACCTTTATAGCCATACCCTAATTACATAAAAACTTCAAAATTATACTTAGAAAAATAACCTCTTTCTAAAATGAACCAGCCAAAAGCCTGGAGAAACTTGTCTTTTTTGTTTATTTGTTTGTTTCAGTAGTGGTTTTCAAACCAGGGTGATTCTCCCTTGTTCTACTTCCAGGAATTTGGCAATGTCTAGAGACATTGATGGCTGTCACACTCAGGAGAGGGATACTACTGCCATTTAGTGGACAGGTGCCAAAGATACTACTAAACATCCTTCAATGCACAGAGCAGCTTTCTCCCACCTCCATCCTCACGAGAAGAATTATCCAGACCAAACTATCAAGTATTGAGATTAAGAAACCTTTGAGAAACCTCAAAGCAGTCAACACACACAAAAAATGCATACAATGATTCCTTGTTACTTTTTATCTTTTGAGCTTTGTTTCAAAACATCTGAAATTTTCATACTCCATGTCACCTTTCACCTGGGAAATTACTTATCTATTTTTAAAAGTTAGGACCATCATTGACAATGATATTAATTATTTAGAAATTTATCTTGGTGGGAAAGGGAAAAATGCTGACTCTTTGGATATCTTTGAATGTTCTTGCCCATATATAGAATCTATGCGGCCTGAGAGAATTAATTCCCCTCTACTTCTAAAATAAAACAAGTCTCAGTGGGTGAGATTCTTGCTTTGAGGTAAGATATTTAAAATCAGCCTTCTATAAACACTCTATATTTAACTCTACTTAAATAAAATAAACAGTAGTGTAAATATGTTTGATTACATATTAACTGAAGGTGAAGCCAAAAGTAATTTTTAAACATTATTATGCCTTTGAGTTTCACAATCATTCCTGAGGTATTTCATATGTGCCATGCACCGGGTCAGATGCTAGTGATATAAACATAGAGAAGACTTGATCCCTGACCTTGACAATAAGTCTGGTGAGGGAGACAGAAATACAAGACATTTTCTCAGAGCTCATGACCTTCCTTCTTATTCCATTTAAAAAAATGAAAGAATCAGAAGAGCCTCTCTTCATTCTCCTGCCACCAAATCTTTTCACCCACCAGCAACTGTAACCATGTACTCTCTGCCTCCTCTGCTGACTCAGTGGACCTGCTGGCCATATTCTACCCGGACCAGCTTCTCCAACATACTGGATGTCATCCATGGCTGCCTACTTGAGGACTTTTCTCACACAATCGTCTGTCCTGTCTTCTGCCTCAACCACAGCATCATTTCTCCCTCCTCTGTATCATGGGTATCATCACACAAGCATGCTGTAGTATCTATCACAACTAGCCCCAGTCCCATCTCTGTCCTCTCCCCTTTCCATGCTTCCTTCACCTTCTTAGTTCAAACTCTCAACATCATTTGATACACTTCATCACTCCTTTTTCCCTTAAATCTCTTTTTTATCTTGGATTTTTTTACCCATCTGGCTGCTGCTTCTCAATCTCCTTTGCTGGATCCTCTTTATCTCCCCAACCTTGAAATGCTACAGTGGCCTTTACTCTTCCATGATCCCATCTACCCCAATGACCTTCAGAAACACATTCTGGACGCTGATAACTCCTGAATTTAGGTCTCCAGCATGAACCTCTCCTCTGAATCTTTATACCTGTGCTAGGATGTCTAATAGGTATTTGAATCTCAGAAAATCTGAAAATGAGCTCTTGGTTCTCTCTCCTACCCCTTGCCACATACATTCTTCCCCTAGAGGCCCCCACCACAGTAGTTATCAGTATAAAACATCTAGTGCCTTAGGTAAAAACCTTGGAGTCAACCTTGATCCCTCTCTATTTCTTATAACTTTACTTCCAATACATCAGATGAATCCTGTTAGATCTACATTCAAATAATATCCAGCATGTGATCCAATCTGATCCAAGCCATCATCATCTCTCTCCTGGATGCATCACGGTCCCCCAAGAATTCTTCTGCTTCTGCCATGGTGAGTTGACAGTCAGTTCTCCCCACAGTAGCCAGAAGGAGTCTTTTAAAATGGAAATTATGTCATATCACTCTTCCTCTTGATACCCTGAAGTAGTTTTCCAATACTCACAATCACATCCTACATCCTATTAGATCCTACCTGATATGACTCTGAATATCACCCTACTCCCATTCCCTGTCATTTTTCTTCTTGTTCATGACACTTTGTTGGCCTCGTTGCAAGTCTCAAACACTCTCCTACATCAGTATCTTTATATTCACTGTAAATACTTCTTGAAACATTCTTCCTTGAGATGGCCACCTGGCTCATCTCCTCACTTCTTTTATGTCCCTGCTCAAAAGTTACTTCCTTAGAGACAACTCTATCTGATAATAACACCCCTATTCTATCCCCATGCTGCTATAATTTTCTTCTTAGCATTTGTTGCTACTGGATATTATAACTTACTTGTCTGTATATTTCCTGTTTACCTCACTGTCATAATAAACTCCATAACCACAGGGTTTTGTTTTATTCTCACTTCTATTCCTAGTGTTGAGAACTGTTGTTGGAATACCATAGTTACTCAATACATATTTGCTGGAATAGTAAATAAACTAGTTTCCATATTTAGCCTGATGTCACCTAGAACATGTATTCTTAACTTTTGTAAACACTTTTCATTTCACCTATTTACCAATCCTGTACTTTTGGAAGCAATACATCTATTTTTCATGGTTGACTTAAAAAAAGCATTAACTTATAATACTTTTTATCTTTGGGCACATCTTACCCTGAGGTGAGATCAGACAACATATGACACAGGAAATACAATACCACAGCACATCAATTAAGTACAAATGAACAATAAAATAATTACCAATATATTACACTATTTAACATAGTATAGTATAATTTTTAATATTTAAAAAATAAGCAAAAACCTATTTATAAGAGTTTGTACTTTTCAACTAAAATAGAATGACCTTTTAGATAGTATCTCAGAGATGGGAGAAATATGAACTCTTCAAAGAGAATTGCAGTATATCTAATGGCTTTAAACAATGTGTTGATGTAGGAAGCAATAACTCTGTCTTTTCTGAATTAGGTTTTGATACATTCCCTGACATCCAGGATTTGAAGTTTGGCAAGTTGACAACACTGGAACTGTACTCTGTCAATAGCAAATGGAAACATATATTTGAAAATCATCCTAATAACTATGCAACCTAAAAAAAACTGAATACAGTTAGCAAGTCATAACACACAGAAGCTACAGAGACTGATGCTCCTACTGCTCCTGAATGGACTTAGTTAGATACATTGCAAACCTGCTGGAAGCACTAAAAATGAGGAGCAAAGAGCTTTCCTCCTCAATCTTGGTTGAGAATAAAGATTCTAACATTTCTTATTTGGCATTAAAAAGTTAATTCACTGTCTCCTAATATGATATTCAAGCACTGGATTTGGAGAGAGGAGTCTTGGTTTCTAGTCTTTTCTCATTCACTGAATGGTTGTATAGCCTTGAGCCTTGATTTCTTCATTTTTCTCATTAATCAATAAAAGAGAGGGTGAGACAAAATAATTCTACTCTGTGTCTTCTACTTGGGACAAATTTGCAATGTAAGTCACAAAGCCACTTATTGGAAGAGCTGAGATTTGAATTTGTATCTGTCAGGATAGGTGAGGTTATGTTGGGATAACAAACAGCCTCTATGTCCCAGTGACTTAAAGCAATAAAAACCTGTTTCTGATTTATGTTACATGTCAGCAGGCACAGTATGCTCCTGCTGATAATTCAGAGAACTGGTTAATGGAAGCTTCATCTTGACACATGTTTCTACAATCACCGAGGCAGAAAGAAAGGAACATGGCACTTAAAGCTTCTGACCAGAAGTAACACACATCACTTCTCCTCACATTTCATTGATCAAAGTCACATGGATACACTTCAAATGGAGTGGGGAAATACAGCCCTCTGTGGGCATGCAAGGAGAACCAGAATATTTGTGAATAGCCTCAATGACTGCCACAGAAACCAATCTGGGTTAAGGGACCATACTGCTTGCCTATGTATCAGAGGCAAGCTCGTTAGTAGTTCCTGGTGTATGTCAGATCAGCAGTGCCTATCTATTTCTCTAAGAAGTTTACTAGGGAAAAACAGAGGAAAGAAAAACTTAAATAAACGAATTATTGGAAAGACATCTTTTTGTGTGTCTTCTACTTGGACACATGATATAAAATATATTCATGACATATATGTATGACATGATCTTATAATGGATTATAGATTTTTAATTGAGTTGATTTATTATAAGAGAAATTTAAGCATATAATCATGTCATAGGTAAAGCAACTATTTTTTTAATTTTACTAACCAAACAGCTAACCAAATAATAGAAAAAAATTTAAAACATGAAAATGATAAAAATACAGCAGATTTTATTAATTTTTAATTTTTAATTTAATATTTCAAAAAAGTTATAATACATTGCTCAGAACATTCAAAAGCACAAAATATCTGTAGTGAAAAGCATATCATACCACCTTTTCCACCCCAGTCATCCATTTCTCTTACATCACAAACAACTATTGCTTTTGCTATGTTGTCTTTAGAATTTATGATGATTTTTTATCTCACAGATTTGGTTGTGTATAGCTGAATTTATCAATATTTCATAGGTTCTATACTTTGTTTTGTTTTGTCATTTCTAAAAATGTATTTTGAATAGCAAGGTCATAAAAAGTAAAATAAAATCCCATGTTCTTCCAGTATTTTTATAGCATTATTTTTCATTTTTACATATATAATGCATTAAGAATTTATTTTTGATGAAAGATGTGATACCATAATACTCACTTATTTTCTTATAATTAGGTACACAATTTCCTCAATATTAATTACAGAAAATTTCATTTCTTTCCACAAATTGGAAATGCCATTTTTGCCATATACTAAATTCCTGTGTGTACTTAGATCTATTTTTGAGTTTCCAAATATGTCTTATGAGCAATATTTTAAATTTAGCATTCATTATATTGTGATACAATTTCAAAAAAATTTTAAATACCTTTTTACTTAAAAGGTCTATGAAAGGAAGAACTCCCAGAATGTTGGAATAAAGATCTCTAAAAAACTACTCTTTCATGAGACCACTCTTTCAAGAAGAACAATAGAAAAAAAATCTCGATAACAACTTTTCAAAACTAGAAATTAGCCAATATTTTTCAAAATCTAAGGATCACTTATTCAAGAAAATTGGCTGAATCTTTATATGACAAGTGATCCTTGTGGTTTTACCTTGCCTTACTTCCATCGCACTCTTACCACATTTATAATATCCTTAAAACCAACAGCCTTGCGTCCTACTGTGAAAACCATTAGCCTAGTAGCACTGAGTGGGGAAAAAATGGATTTGGAGCACCACAAGAAGCCCCATTTACAAAGAATTGTTGTTAGTTGACCTGTCTGGCAGTTCACTAGAAACCACCTCTCACAGGACTTGTCTTCATTTGACTTAACTCAAAACTTGCTCTATGAGAACAGCCCTTTCTTCATGGGTACTTGTTTACAATAGTCAGGGGCAGCTGTTCAATGTTGCAGCTGCCTGAAGCAGAGACAACAGCTGGGGAAAATAAGAGATTGACCAACAAACATCAAAGGAAAAACCAGAAACGAGGTGTTCATAAGGGGTTTTAAAAAGCTCTGACGTATTCCTGGATATCTGGAAGGCACATACAAGTGCAGGCCTTCACACATGCCCAGCCCTGGCAAAGACTGGGAAAGTTATTGATTCCATACATTTAAGGAAATCTCTGTTCAAACAGCTGACCACTAAGCTAACTGAACAAAGACTTCAGTACACATGACTGAAGAGTACAGACTTTACATAATTAGTTCAGAAAAGTCACTGAATAAATAAACAGCAAAACAACAAACCCTAGTGAAGAGAAGATCTGATTTCCAGAGTTGCCATATATATTATTCAAGATGTTACGTTTTCAACAAAAAATCAAGACATGCAATGACATAGTAAAATGTAGCCCATTCACAGAAAAAGAAGTTAACAGAAACTATCCCTGTGGAAGTCCAGATGTTAAACTTAAGAGACAAAGAATTTAAATAAGCAATTATAAATATATTCAAAGAACTAAAGGAAACCATGTCTAAAGAACTAAAGAAAATATGAGAAAGATATTTCACCAAGTACAAAAATAACAATAAAGAGATATTTTCTTCAAAACAAAAAGAGCCAGATAGAAATTTTGGAGGTGAAAAGTACAATAACTGAAATTAAAAATTTACTAGAGGGAGAGGAGGGGCAAGATGGCAGACTAGGAGCAGCCCCCACATGCCACTTTCAAGGAGAGGATTGAAAGTTGCAGGTGGATACCCACCTACAGATGGGCCTTCTTGGAAAGAGCATTGAGAATCACCAGAAAAGCAACAAGGGACATTCAAAGTAAAGGAAAAGCACTTCTGCAAGGTCAGAAGGTACCTGGGGGAGGCATCCACATGTAGGAAAGGACAGGAGGAGAGAACCCTGGGGCTCCATGCTCCCCCTGCAGGTAGTGTGGCCCATGCTGTGAGGGGTCCCCACCTTCCCTGCAGACTTATGGACTGATCAGAGAGCTGCTTGGAGTCTCTGCAGCAACATTGCAGTGGAGAGTGGGTGCAGCAGGAATTTTATGGCTTTTGTTCTTGGGTTACTGCAACTGACACCATTTTGAGGTCTCAGGTCCAGGGCACGAGGTCTACATAAGGCTTAGCTTTGCTGTAGCTGCCTCTGTATCATCTCTACTGGGCCAGGGAAGGAGCAGGTAGAGTGAATGCTCTCCTGTGCCATGCCTTATGACTGGGAGCCGAGCATTCCTCACCCCTAACAGGGGATTTGAGCAAAGCAGGCACCATAGATGCCACCTAAGAAATTTTGGTGACTGCCTCCACAGGACCTCAGCAGAGGGAGAGCCCTGGCCACCTGGCAGACCTAGCCCTGCATCCCCTTCTCCCCCAGTGCTTGTGCTGCCACCCAGATCCATGGGGCTCTACCTCCATGCTTCCAGCACTGCTGGCCCACCTCACAGCCCCGCCCATATAGCTCCTGCCCTGCCTCCAGGCTGCAGCCCAGGCTCGAAAGCTCCCACAGCTCCACCTGCAAGGCTCCAGCCCTGCCCCTAGGCCTGTGGCTCTGCCTCTGTAGTTTCACCATTGCCACCGGGCCCCAAGGCTGTGCCTACAAGATCCAGTGCTGCCATCAGGGCCCCCAGACCCAGATATAAGACTGCCCACTGCTACTGAGCCTCATGGCCCTGTCTCCGATGCTCCCACTGGCTGCCTGGCAGGAACTGCCCCCACGGTCCAATACTCCACCAGTGACCCACCAGCTTTGAGCCACCATTGCACCTGAACCTGGTTGAAGTGAATATCCACAACTAGGACACCCATGACTACTACCTAAATAGCCTCATCCAGCTGCCACTCTCACCTCCATGGTGAGACCTGGGCAGAGCAATCCCCCACAAATCCAGCCTCCGGGGAGAGGGTCTCATCCAGCTCCCATCCTGAGCTTCCCACATCAGCCTGGAAAGTAACCCCCTACTCCACATTGACATCCAGCACTGGCTTGAACTGTAACAATCACAGGGCAACAGGACAAAGCAGAACAGCTACATTACAGGCTCTCAGTGTGCCTGCCCCTCCCATGCCAGGTCAATCTTTCAGAAGAGGACAAAAATGCACCATCTAGGAACCTCTCCTTCTTCTCTCTTAGTAGGAGAGTTCCCATCAAAGAAGAAGAAGTGCTTTGCAAACCTATCAGCCCTGAGAGAGAAGAGAATTCACATGAGAAGAAACCAACTAAAGAACTCTGACAACATGAAAAAATAAACCAGTTTGACACCCCTAAGAGATCACAATGAATCTACAGCAATGGACTCCACCCAAAAGGAAATTGTCAAAATGTCAGAAATGGAATTCAGAATATGGATGGCAAATAAGATAAATAAAATCCAAGAGAAGGCTGTAAAATTAATAAAAAGAAGCCAAAAAAATATTTCAGGACATCAATTAAAAAAGGAAAAAGTCATTGATGAGCTGAACACCATAAGAAAAGATATAATAGACCTTAAAGAAATGAGTCGTTTAGGGAATTTCAAAATACAGCAGAAAGCTTCAACAATAGGCTAAACCAAGCAGAAGAAAAAATCTCGGAGCATGAAGACAAAGCTCTCAAACTAACCCAGTCAGTCAAAGATGTAGAAAAGAGAATAAAGAAGATTGAACAATCAGTCAGAGAAATATGGTACTACGTGAAGCAAACCAATATACGAATTTTAGGTATCTGCAAGGGAAAAGAAGAAAAAGCAAAAAGCATGGAAAACATATTCAAGGGAATTATTGAGAAAAACTTCCCTGGTATCCCCAGATTCAGACATCTAGACACAAGATGGTCATAGAACATCAGTCAAACTTTCATTTTCTGCTGACAATATGATCTCGTATCTAGAAAATTCCAAAGACTACATCAAAAGACTCCTGTAATAGATAAATAAATTCAGCAAAGTCTCACTAATAGCCCTGACTCGAGCAATATAAAAGCTATCCATGTAACAAAAACATTCATAACCCCTTGATATTTTGAAATTTTTTAAAAAAGAAGAAAGATAGCAACTAAGGTATATACATTATGTGATATTATGATATGATATTATGTGATATTCCTGTTTCTGTAGTTTCATGAGATTTACTCGTGTTCATTGTTCTTTATACATTTGCCTTCCTTTTCATTTATTAACCTTTCTTCATTTGAGATAGCATAAGCAATCATGATTAACACTGTTAACTTTTGTACTGGTTATTAAATTAAGCACAGACTCATCAGATCAATTTCTTTTTCATAAATGTGTGTTATCTTGCAATTCTTCAACAGTTTAGCAAGCAAGTGCTAGCTCTGCTTCCCCAAAAAGGAGAAAAGTGCAATTTTTAAGATGATCAATTTTAGTTGCCAAAATTGATGCATCTATGAAGTCCTATTTTGCTGTTGTGCATTTGAAATCACTCCTGTGTGAAAGATCACTTGAGTTTACTATAATGTGCTCACAAGTACCCTTCCTGTTATTTTCATTAGAATTAAAGTCAAGAACATTTATTTGAAATATATATAGTAGTGTTTTTCATTCTATTTCAGTTGTAAATGTTGAGAATAAACTTTTCTACGCTTTGCAGATAATTGATATTCTATGCTGGATTCTCAAATACTTTTTACTGGTGAATATATCATACCTAGAAATTGTATTTTATCCTTTTATTACTGTAGCCTAAGTACTCCAGCTCCCTTTTTATTAGATTAAAATTAGCATACTTTAAATTATTTAAATTATTTAAATTATTTAAACATTAAATATTTCTTGAGTGTGTGTATTGAAGTCATTTAAAGTTATAGGTGATGCAATAATCAGTTGTATTTCTGTATCATTTATGTGTGCACTCTCTCATATATATATATATATATAGCTATGGTAAAAATGTGAAGGAAAAATATTCATATAGCTACAATTATTTTTTATGCTCTGATTCTGCAGTACTTCTGATTTTTATTTTTGTTTTACAGAAAGAAAAAACTAATACAGCAACAAGAAGACCAAGAGCTTCACTGCTCAATTTCAGCGCTTAGGGTTATCTGAACTTGGCCAGCCAATAGACTTATATAGCCAAATTAATTAATTAGAGTAATATAATAATTTTTCAAAATTAATTTTTTATAATATTGATATAAAACTTCTGATACCATGAATAGTAAAGGAGAACCATAAAGGAGAAAATAGGTGATTTTCAGTTGTGCTCATGTTACCTAAAGGAGCAACATAGAGGCAAATACAATCAGCCGACTTTATGACTTGGATATTGTTGACATAGAACATCCATTCTTGCATTTTGCATTATTCATATCTAATCATATTGCCAAAGACAATTTTATTATTTATTGTAAATAGCACTTTCTCCCAGACCTACAGAAAGTTTCTGTGATGTATTATCTTTCAGTTGCAACAAAAATTACTGAGCTGCATCCATTGGAAGAAAGAGTAACAAGAAAAAAATCTCAAATCAAAACCCTAAATTTATATCTTAAGAAACTAGTAAAAGAAGAGAAACTAAATCCAAAGCAAGCCAAAGGAATAAAATAATAAAAATTAGAGCAGAAATAAATAAAATAGAAAAACAACAGAGAAAATCAATAAAACCAAGTTTTCTTTGAAAAGATCAACAAAATCGACATTCTGTTAGAATCCCGAATAAAACAGAGAGAAGATTCAAATTACTAAAATCAGAAATGAAGAGGGTATATTACTGACTTTCTAGATAAAAAAAAAAACTATAAAAATACAATGAACAATTGTATGCCAACACATTAGATAATGTAAATGAAACAAGCAAGTTACTAGAAAGCCATAAGCTACTGAAACAGACTCAAGAGGAAAGAGAAAAATCCTAATATACCTATAACAAGTAAAGATGTAAAGAGAAAAAAAAAATTTAAATCCCACTAAAAGCCCAGATAATATTAACTGCTGAATTACCAAACATTTAAAGAAGAATTCAAACCAATTCTTCACAAACTCTTCCAAAAAAATAGAAGATTAGGAAACAATTCTCAATTCACTTCATGAGGCCAGTATTACTCTGATATCAAAACTAGATAAAGATACTGCAAGAAAAGAAAACTATATGCAAAAGCCCCTTGTTGAACATAGGTGCAACAATTCTCAACAAAATACTAGAAAGTTGAATCCAGCAACATATAAAAAGTATTATACACCATGACCAAGTAGGGTTTATCTCAGAAAGACAAGGTTAGTCTAACATCCAAAATCAACCAGTGTAATACACCATACCCGTAGAATAAAGAAAGGACAAAATCTCATGATAATCTCAACAGCATCAGAGAAAGAATTTGATAAAAATTAAAGATCTAAGTAAATGAAGACATCTCATTTTTATGGATCAGAAAAATTAATATTAACATAGCTATACTCCTCAAATATATCTACAGATTTAACATAATCTCCATCAAAATTCCACCTGGCTTAATTGTTAAGCTGATCCTAAAATTTATATAAAATGTCAAAAGACCAAGTATAGCCAAAACAATGTTGAAATAAAGAAAAAAATTGGAGGACTCACACTAATTGATTTAAAAACTTACTACAAAGCTCAGAATGAATCAATCTAAATGTATGAGTTAAAATTATAAAACTCTTACTCTTAGAAAATAGAAGTAATTTTTTGTGATCTTGAATTAGGCAGTGTTTCTTAGATATAATATGAAAAGCTCAAAGAACAAAAGAAAAAGTAAATTAAACTTCAAAGCAACGAAAGAAAAAATAGACAAACTTCAAAAGCAAAAAATTTTTTTCTTCAAAAGATGTCATTAAAGTGAAGCTACAACCCACATAATGAATAAAAGTTATGATTTATGTCTGACATGGTACTTGCATCCACAAAATATAAAGACCTCTTTACAATTTAACAATAAAAAGACAAATAACCCAATTAAAAGATGGACAAAGGACTTGAATAGACATTTCTCCAAAGATATACAAATAGCCAATGAACATATGAAAAATATCAACATTGTTAATCATTAGGTAAATGAAAAAAAGAAATACAATAAGATAAAACTTTATACTCACTAGGACGGCTAAAATACAAAAGATAGAGAATACCAATTTGGAGCACAAATGTGGAGAAATTGGAACCCTCATACATTACTAAAATACATTGTAAAATAGTGCAACTACTTTGTAAAAGTTTGATAGTTATTCAAAATATTAAACATAGAGTAACTTTATGACCTAGCAATTCCACTCCTAGGTGTATACCTAGGAGAATTAAAAATGTGTCCACATAAAAACATGTACATGAGTGTTACTAATATTATTCATAATAACTAAAAGGTGAAAACAACCTAAATGTCTACTGATAAATGGATAAACAAAATGAAATATCCATAAATAAGAATTTAGCCATAAAAACTAAAGTACTGATACAAGCATAATATGGATGAACTTTGAAAACACACCAAATTAAAGAAGCCAGACAGAAATGGTCACAATTTGTATGATTCCATTTATGTGAAATTTTCGGAATAGGCAAAATCCACAGAAACAGAAAGTATATTAATAGTTACCAGGATCTGGCAGAAAAGGGTTTATGTAAGGACTATTAATAGTCATAGGCATTCTTTTCGGGGATGATGAAGTGTTCTGAAATTAGGTAATGGTCATAGTTCCACAACTTTGTGAATATTACTGAGTTGTATACTTCAAAAGCATGGATTTTTATGGTATATTAAATACATCTGAATAAAGCTATTATGAAAAATAGTCATCAAATATTAAGTCATACTAAATCAAATCTACGCTACAAAACATGGGCATTTTCTCTCATATCCATATGCACATATGAAGTTTCTGGGTATTTTAAAATGTATTCTGGGTACATAAAAATATCTGAGTTTTACTAATCAATGAAAAATCAACTTGCTGGTGTTATATAAATCAGCAAGTCACTTCTATGTAGATGTATGCATCCCTGGACTGTCATAAAATTTATATGAGTATTTTTAGTATGTATCCAAGATAATATTATGCATATGGATCATTCCTGGAAAGGTACACTGCACCTTCCTAACTAGGAAAACATTAACAAGTTGTATTGATTTTTATCAAGCCAATGCAATTACATTAAAATTTTAAGTATTTATACTTTGTCAGCCAAAGACACTTCTTTTTATCATTTAGCATGTGCCACTAGTTAGATAGCAATGAGAACTAAAGGAAGTTGAAATTAAAATATTTACACTGCCATTCTTTCTCCAACATAACCCAATCTATAAGGTAGTATTATCCCTTCTGCAGAACAGTTAATTTATCAATTTATATAAGTCATGCTTATTTTGCTCTTCCACAAATTCCTTATCTGTTTCACACACACTCTCTTTGGGAAACCACTGGTATGAGGGAGCAACAGAAGGGTAAATTTTCTAACACCTCTTTCTGTCAATATTTTTCTTTAATTCTTCCTTGTTTCATTACAAGTTTGGAGCTCAAGCCATTTTATAGTCAATAGCTGTTTGTATCTTTTGATTGAACCAAGAAATAGGGAAACTCTCTAAGGAATATCAGAATTGTGATTGGCCATTACAAAAGAATCAGTTTTAGTCAGAAAAACATCAGTTTGCTTCACCTGACAATTAAACTAGTGCAAGAAAACTAGATCATGAATACTGTACTTGACACAATACACACTGAAGACAACTAATTAAATTGTCAACTTCACATGAGCAAATAGTAAATAACTGCTTAATATTTGGAATCTTGTCATCCATATCATACAACAGACATTGTATTGCATAACGTAATTATTTAAAAGCTACTTCAATACTAACTTTAAGAAAATATTATCACTTTATCCCAATTATTTCTTTCTATACCACAATGAATTTTAAGATTCTTAGTTGTAATATGAATGGAAAAATTTTATTATATTTTAGACCACTTTTCAAAAGTTTTCATATAGAGAGAATTTTTTATTGTTATATATTTTAATTTGAACATATTTTAAAAGATAAGTAGATAATGTCATAAAGGTCATTGCAATAAGAGGGAACACACTTCAGGCATGTGTGAAGTTACAGGGCTGAAAAGGCTGGGTGTCATGGCAGAAGAGAAAAGGACCAAGTATGATCCTTACATTTTGGAAAACTTTTTTATATAGTAATATCATATATAACACAAAAGTGCACAGAACAAAGTATATAATTGAATAAATCAAAATACAACACCCATTGAACCATTCTCCAGTCAACAGTCGTTTTTCCCATGATTATATATTAATATTACAAAGAATTTCCTTTTCCCATTACTCTATAGTGCCTCTTTTGTTGTAAACCACATGTTCGTATATGCACAGGTCTGTTTCAGGGCTCTTTATTCCATCCCATTAGCTGTTTGTCTAACGTTTGCCAATATTGCAGTGTCTTAGTTGTTGTAGCTTTATAGTAAGTGTTGATGCCCATAGAGCAAGTCCTCTCATCTTATTCTTCACAAGTGTATTGGTTATTCCTGCCCTTTATATTTCCATAGAAATTTTGGATTTGAGCTTGTAAAACCC
>VBSM01001562.1:25382893-25405440 GCA_008086735.1 Cheirogaleus medius | reverse complement strand
GCAAATGAGGAATAAAAGGGACTTCCTTTATCTGAAAAGAAAAAATTGCCCAAAACTACTAAAAAATAAGAAAATTTAGCAAGATCACTGGATATAATAAGGTCAACATAAATAATTTAATCACATTTCTGTATAACAACAAGGAGAAAATAAAATTATTTTTAAGAAATATCATTTTCAGTAGATTAAAAATATCAAATAGTTGGGCATCAGTCTAACAAAAAAATGGGCACAGCTTCTGCCTGGAAAACTATAAAATATTAGTGAGATAATTTTAGAAAGAATTTTTATACAGGAGGATTATTATAAAAGTGATATATTTAGGAGAGTATCATTAGCTGAAATTTTATTAAAAATTAAAATACTAGAATTATGAAATTATTTTCAACATACAATAGCTATTTAAATTAAGTGCTTTAGATATGTCCCATCAAAATTCTTCTTTGCAAACGAAATCAATTGATGTATTAGTTACATGTCCTAATGTCCTCCATGTCTTAAATTACTAACCTAGACTCCTATCTTATTCAAATAGGTAAAACTGAATGTTTTTATGTACAAAGAGTAAAATTCTTCATTTGACTTTTTGAGATGCTTGAAAGACATAAAGAATTGATTGATTGCCAAAAACGGGATTTAAGTTGACATTACAATTTTAAGGTTTACCAGCTGTGCGCTAACATATTTGGAAAGCATACCACAACATTTGTAATATCTTAGGTTTTTTTTTCCCCATGCTTACTGCCCTTGGGTAGTTGAGGGTAAGGAGTGGCAAACTGAAACTCCATACATACACACACACATGCACACACACACATACACTCACACTAAATTTAGCAGAACTGTAAACATTCCAATAAATGAAAGGCAAAATTTATGCCAAAAGTCACAGGCATATATTGTGAAGGCAAATATTCTCTACAAATGTGTTATTTTGGGCTTACAATGTCTTTCTTTCTGGTTTTTAAATAATTTTAATGTGTTTTCCATGTTAAAACATTGGAATATTTCACAGAAAATTGAATATCTGACTTTTCTTTAGAACACACACACACACACATAAAAAAATGCTGGCAAAGCCAGGCCCATTTTTCACCCATAGCAAAAAATCAGTAGAAATGAGGAAAGTATGTTTCTTTAGATGGGGGCATGCCAAAAGCATTGTTTTCAATCCGTTGTTTCTAGGATTTGTGGTATTTTTTATTTCTCAGCTTTGCTGATTTATATTACCTGTCCTTCTAAGCATCAAAGTTTATGACCCCCACCAAAATAGACTTAAACACTTCTATTAGAAAAAAAACGCTGACACACAAAATTTAGTATTACGAAGTTTAAATTGTCTCAGAATGTATCTTCAATATGTTTATTTAGATATATGAGTAATTATTTTGATCAGTTTTTAGTAAGAATTGGTACACATGTCTGAGCAAATCCAGCTTTCCAGTCAGAATGGAAAGGAAGACTTAAGCATATTGTGCTCTCTGCCTGTTAATAACTCTGCTCCCCTCAATCTCTAGGTTCTCCCACTATGGGGATGAAGACTAAACACAACATGTAAAAATGAATGGGTTTAGAGAAGACATAAAAAGAAGCAGGCCTTCCCAATCACTCATATTCAACATATGCCTAAAAAACAATACTGCCTTATTTCAAGATCTAACCTGGAATATAACCTACTCACAGCATTTGCATAATATTAAATATAAATTTTAATTAAATGACATGCTGGAAGTTTAATAAAATCTTCCCTAGAACTAAGATGATCCTTGTCAAAGAGGCATAAATATACTCAGTCTACTTATTCAATATTCAACATATCGAAGGGTATAAATTGAATATTCTGTATATTAAAAGTCTTGATAAAATAGATAACCTTAGAACAAGCCATTCTATTTCTAGTGTAGGATTTCTCATTATGTAAACAAACATCGATATATCAAAAACTTATATGCAATGAAATTCATCAAAGCCTTCCTTGTAGTAGCAAAAACAAGGGGGAAAATATAGTGATATACTCCTCAATAGAGTATTGGTTAAATTAATTTTATACACTAAAAATAGAAAGGGTGGGAAATTAATTAATGCCACAAAAAGAAATCACAATATGAAATACAGAGGTCCAAAATAGTGTGTGTATCAAGATCTCAATTTCATAACAGATATGAATGAAATAAAAATAGAAAGGATGTGCATCAAAATAGTGACAGATATTTATATTTCCATGTTCATAGCAGTATTATTCACCAAAGCTAAAACATGAAAGCAACCCAAGTGTCCATCGATATATGAATGGATAAGAAAATGTGGTATAGTCATCTCTCAGTATTCACAGGGTATCAGTTTCAGGATACCTATGGATACCAAAATCCCTTTTATAAAATGCATAGTATTGCATATAACCTATGCACATCTCTCGTATATATTAAATCATCTCTAGATTACCTAATAATACCTAATACAAAGTAAATGCTATATAAATAGTTGTTATACTACATTATTTTTATTTGTATTGTTTCATTGTTGGATTTTTAAAATATTTTTTAAAAAATATTTTTGATCTGTGGTTGGTTGAATTCATGAATGCAAAACCCATGGATATGGAGGACTGACTGTATATACATACAATGGAATATCATTCACTCTTAAAAAGGAGAAAATTCTGATACCTGCTACAACACAAATAACCTTGAGGATATTATGCTGAGTAAAATAAGCCAGTCGCAAAATGACAAATAATACATGATTCCATATATATAAAGTACCTGGAGTAGTCAAAATTATAGACAGAAAGTAGAATGGTTTCCAAGAGCTGAGCAGAGGGAGAAATGGAGACATATTGTTTAATGGGCATAGAATTTTAGTTTCGTGAAATGAAAAGAGTTCTGGAGATGGGTAATGGTGATTATTGCACAACAGTATAAATGTATTTAACACCACTGAACTGTACACTTAAAAATGGTTAAGATGGCAAATTTAATGGTATGTGTATTTTACCGAAATAAAAAAATCGAAAGAATAAAATGCATTAACAGAAGTGAGATTTTAGGTATAGTAGGCTGAATAGTGTCCCCCTGTCTTAACTTTAGCTGCTATAACAGAATATCATAAACTGGATAGCTCAAACAACAAACATTTATTTCTTACAATTCCAGTGACTGGGGAGTCCCAAATCAAGGTGATATCAGATTCTGGTATGGTAAAGGTCCCTCTTCCTGGCTTATAGATGGCTACCTCCTTACTGTATCCTCATGTGACAGAGAGAGAGCTCTGGTCTCTTCATTCACTTACAAGAACATCAAGTCCATCATGGGGGCTTCACCCCCATGACCTCATTCAAATCCAGTTACCTCCAAAGGCCTGATTCATGTTGGTGAGTAAGGCTTCAACATATAAATTCTCAGGAGACACAAATATTCAGTCCATAGCACTCTGCCATGACCCCACCCCCCAAATTCATGTCTTTCTCCCAGGCAAAATAATTCATTTCATCCCAACAACACCAAAAGTTTTAACTCATTCCAACATCAATTCTCAAGTCTAAATTCCAAAGCCTTATCTAAATATCATCTAAATCATATTTAAATGAAACTCAAGGTACAATTCATACTGAGGCAAAATTTCTCTCCAGCAGTAAACCTATAAAACCAGAGAAGTGATGGGCATCCAAAATATAGTGGGAGAACAGGCAGAGGATAAACATTTTCATTCCAAAAGGCAGAATCATGAAAGAAGAAAGGCGTGTCAGGTCCCAAGCAAGCCCAAAATTTAGCAAGGCAAACACCATCAGATCTTAAGACTCAGAAATAATCTTTGTTGGCTTGATGGTTTGTTTTCCAGACCCACTGAGGCAGCAGTCCCACTTTCAGAACCCACTAGGGTGACAACCACCATCTGGCCTGTCAGACAGAAAGTGAGGGTCCCACCTACACAGCTCTTCATACTAATACCCTTATCAAATGTTCAGTCAGCCACACCCTTGATGTTCTCTGCAATATGGATGGGCTGAAAATTTTGAAATCTTTAAGTTCTAGCTCGTTTTGGGGGAACAATTCCTTCTTTAATCCATTTCTCTTTTCTCACAATTTACTATAAGCAGAAATGAGTGACCAAACTGTTCAATACTTTGCCTTGAAATCTGGGCTAAACATCCAATTCTTTGCTCATGAGTTCTACCTTCAAAAAACCACTAGAACATGAACACAATTCAGCCAAGTTCTTTGCCATTTTACAAGAATAACCTCTTCTCCATTGCCCAATGACTTGTTCATTTCCATCTGAAACTTCATCAAAATGGCCCTTACTATCCATATTTTTATCAACATCTGTGTATGAATATTAATGTATTCTCTAAGAAGATGTAAGCATTCTCTACAGCACTCTACTTTTCTTTCTGAGCCCTTACCAGAATAACCTTTATCAATCCCTTCATAGCAATATCAGCTTTTTTCTAGCATGTACCTCAAAACTCTTCCAGCCTCTGCCTGTCACCCAGTTCCAAAGCCACTTCCATTTTTAGGTATTTATTACAGCAGCACCCCACTTCAATTACCAATTTCTTTCTTACCTCGGGCTGCTATAACAGAATACCATAGACTAGGTGGCTTAAACAACAAACATTTATTGATCAGAGTTCTCGAGGCTGGGAAGTCCAAGATCAAGGTGCCAGCAGATTCAGGTCTGGTGATTGACTTCTTCCTAGCTTGTAAATTGATGCCTTTCTGTTGTATCCTCACATGGTGGAGAGAAAGGGAGAGCTCTGGTCTTTTTATCCCCTTATAAGGGTACCAATCTCATCATAAGGTCTCTATCCCCATGACCTCATTCAAATCCATTTATTTTCCAAAGGCCCCACTGTCAAATACCATCACACTGGAGATTAGGACTTCAACATATGAATTCTAAGGGGAAAAAAATATTCAGTCCATAGGATCCCCCAAAATTTATGTCTACCTATAACCACAAAATGTGACCTTATTTGGAAATAGGGCCTTTGCACACGTAGTTTAGTTAATATGAGGACATACAGCAGTAGGGTAAACCCTAAATCCAATGTTTGGTATCCTTATAAGAAGAGGAGAGGACACATAGGGACACAGAGATACACAAAAAGAAGGCTATATGAAAACAGAGGTAGAGATTGGAGTGATGCAGCTATAAGCCAAGTAATCCCAAGGATTCCTGGGAGCTACCAGAAGCCAGGAGGAAGCAAGAAAAGATTTTTCCCTAGAGCCTTCAGAGGAAGCACGGATCTAATAACACCAATTTGGACTGCTGGCTTCCATAACCATAAAAGAACAAATTTGTATTGTTTTAAGTCACCAAGTTTGAAGTAATTTATTACAGCAGCCTAAGGAAACTAATACAGAAAGTGATCTTAATTTTTCTCTTCATGTGTATAGTTCTTATCATATTTTACAAATTAAACATGTCATTTTTGTAATGGTAAAATGTTATTAAAATGTATTTTGACTTAATAAGTAATCAAATATAACTGATAATTACACTCTTTTAAAACTAAAAAGTTCTAATCCACATATTTAAAAGAAAAAAAATCTATGTTCAAATACACTCTAAAATACTGATAAGTATCTGAAGCCTCAATACTTTTATTATTTATCTGCTAGATTTATGAGATTTGGGGATAAACAAGGAATATCTTTCTCCTCTATGATTGATCAAACATCACTAAGATATATTAATAATAAGGTCAAAGTAAAGTGAGCAGCTTGGTGAAAGCAATAAAGAACTCTGGAAGAGTAATCATGTTTGGTTCATATAATATTGATTTGGTTTTAGTAAATACAGACATTTCTCAGGTAGGCATTGAGAGAGTTCATTATGGAGCAAATAAGACAAAATATACTTGGGTACAAGACAGAAACAATCCAAATAACAAAACCTTGGTGTTGGAAGATTTAGACTTCATCTAGTACATGTTCTAATAATTCAAGAAGCCTTCAAACAACATTCCTGGCAGGTGATAATTCATTTAACAGAATGAAATTTTCTAAGCACCCATTTTTTGGCAAGGATATATGACTACATCATTCAGTGGCCGCCTCCAAATGCAGAAACTCACTTCTTTAGATAGCAGCCTCTTCTATTCTTTCTCAGTTTTAGTTCTTAGGAAATTTTTATGTTGAGATAAAATCTTCTCTATGGAGTAACTTAATTACTTTTATTCTCTTGACATATTTTCTTTTTTCTTTCCATTCATTTATCCTTCATAACCAACTTGGCTCATAATTTGAAGTTATAGATTTAAGGAATTTTGGAAAGGAAACCAAGAGATTACTAACTCCTCACCAATGGCAAAATTCCCTCTACAGTATTCTTTACTCAACTGCTATTCCCTCTGTTCTTGAATGCTTCCATTAGAAAAGAAAAATTCCTCCTCTTTTGTGGGTATGCAGATCTACTTTAAGCATGTTTTATGTGGAGCTGATCTCTGCCTCTCTGTGACCTTCACTGATTGGTTCTGCTCCTTCCTGTCAGAGACACAGTGAATGCTTTCAGTCTGAGTTATCAAGGCATCTGAAAATCACCGTCACCTCTCCCCTTTGATCTCTAACTTTTTTAGGAAAAACACTCCTGGTTACCTTTCCTGGTCTTGAGACCCTTTTTAATTCACCCTCCTGGTCAAATTTTTCTGAACGAATCCCAATATATCCATGTTTCTCTATCTACAACCTGATGCCAGGAACTCAATACATTACACACATGATATGGCCAGAGCAGCATTAATCTGACCACTGTGGTGCAAATCACACTAACCATAGTTAGAGAGAACAACATACTTACTATTAACTGGTCATATAAGATCTTGGCACATTTTTTATTAGAATCTTCTTTAATTCTTAGGGTTGTTTTTTTCCTTCCTATAAACAGGTAGTTTTTTTTTTCTTAACTAAAATGTGGAACTTTATATTTATCTCTATTAAATGTCATTGTATTAGTTCTCGCCTACCTTGCTAGCTTTTCTAGACCTTTCTAAACCCTAAATCTTTCATTCAAATAATATCCCTTAGATATTTGTATCATTCACAAATTTATTATAACAAGATCTTCCCTGACTTCTCTTAGCAGAAGACTTTACCATTCTTACTGTAAAGTTAAGGAGTTCCTCATGTATTAGTCATGATGACGATGACTACTGTTGAATGCCTCTTTCTATCAAACACTGTTCTAAGTGCTTGATATGTATTATCATACCTAATCTTCATAAAACCCTATAAGATAATGACTATTGCCATCCTCATTTTAAAATAAAGACACTGCTAGTAAGTGGTGGAGACAGGGCTGGTTATAAGCTAGTATGGCTATATCTGTTGTTTCAGGCTATGTCCATTCTGACTGGTCAAGGTCTAGCATTACCAGTTGTCAAATATTCTTAAAATAACCCCTGAGTGGTACCAGGATTTGATACTCAGCTGCCTGACTAGAGTCTGTCTACTTAACCAATTCCATTCTAGCTCCCCATGATGCATGAAGAAAAGGCCATATAAGTGGCAATCCAGTCTCCTATGTTTGCTTCAACCAGAGATGCTCTACTTTTATCTCATTGGGCATTTTACATATACATATTCAATGTGAAATTAAATTATTAAAGAATATCTTCTGCTAAGACTTTTTAAAGCACTAAAGGGTAAATGAAAATACAGCAAATAACTGAACTTAACATGGCTGGCTCCTCCCGTGCCATGAAAAATGTATTTATTAATACTGAATATATCATTAAAAACAACCTTCTAAAATTATATGTAACGTTATGTGTAGATAAGACAAAGCATTTTTTTCCCTGAGAGATGATGCACAGCTTTTATTAGATTCTTAAATGAACTACACACATACAAAAAGTCAGCATTGCAGATGTCTCTGATCAATTATATACATAAATTTGTCCATCTTTTTCAAGGACATGAGACAGTAGTGCCATATTAAAATCACAAGATCTATAATTTGGAAAGGAGAACTTTATTTTTTATGATAGGTTGCAACCTGCAGGCTGGGAATCAGAGCCTTCAGCTAACACCCAAAGCAGGCACTTCACTAGAGGAAGGGTGGGATAGGAGTTTCATGCTAAACAGGCTGGATAAACATAGATATCTAATGGATTATCAGAGGAGCTATTAATATTCATGAAGGAGGTTTGTGCACATGTAAGCAAATATATATGTTACATATATCCGATGTTCACTTTGAGATGGAGATTTAAGATTAAAATGCAGTAAAACTAGGCTTTTTATATGTCAAAAGGTGAAACAGAGAACACAGAGGTGCTTCGTGTGCAGCCTCTGTAAAGCAGACAGGGCCAGTGTGTGATTGGTGGTCATTTATCAGAAAGGAATGCTTTGTAAACTGGTCAGCTATCATGTCTGAATTGTGAAAAAAGTGGAGTGGGTGGGATCTGGCTGTGGCATGAGATGGTTGATCTTCTGTTCTTTGTTTTCCAGGGCTGGTTTCTTAGGGAAAAATAATATGGTGACAGGTAATGAAAAAGGGGGTGTACTGAGGCATGATCAACCTCCAATTTCATCATGGCTGGGAAACTTAGTTTTTAAAAGTTTTTCTGGAGTTTCCTTGGTCAAGAGGGGTCAATTTGATTTGGGGGCTTAGGACTTTATTTTATTTCCACAATAGGAAAATTTCTTGTTGAAATCAGATGATCTGTGATTGTGACTTTCAAATGCAGGAATTTGATTATTTATTTATTATTATTTATTGCTTCTGAGCCTCAGTTTCACATTTGTGAAACAGAGGTGAAAATAGTATCCACCCCTGATTGCCATGATAGAAAGGTGAACCAATAAATATAAAATGCTTGGAATAATTTCTGGCACATAGTTAATGCTTAAAATATATTAAAATTATTCTGAGGAATGCTATGATAATATTAATTATGGTGTGCCAGAATTTTTAAAGCTAAAGGATGAGCAAAGCACATCTTCCCAAGAGATTTGCTCCTGATGATTTGGGAAAATTAATATTATTTATACCTTAAAACAAACAAATATTTTATTGAATAGAAAAAAAAATCCTCTGCCAAAATATTTAAGACAAAATGAGTGACTTCAAAATTCATTCATGAGGCAGACCTCTTCTTTTGGGATACTTAAGTGGAAACATTTGATATGTATTGATGTGGAAATTTCCCAATTGAGTAGTTTAATAACACTCTCAAAAAAGGAAATTACTTCTTCAGTCTAACAAAAAAAGAAACCAAGAAGAAAAGTGTTAAGTTTTGTTATTTAATTTTAATTTTTAAACTCAGTATGGCATGTACTGTCAGAAGACAATTCTCCATGGGTCTCTCACATTTCTGCATGTCTTGGGAGCAGAGACACTAACAGGCATTTGTTCTGAACTATCATTTAAAGAAGTTTATTTAGCAACGGCATTGGGAAATAGAGATAGGGAAGGCTTGTTTGCTGTCCAGTATAATAATGTCTCGCTCTAGGGCAAATGTTGTGTTGATTTGCTTGCTATTAGAAAATACTGGGATTTCCTAAGTTTGGAGTTATTTCCATGTAATACAACCAACCCACTGCATATGCAAGCATCACGTGACCTTTGTCACATTGCCCTGTGAGAATTAAAGCTTGGAAACCAGCTTAAGAAAATACTGATTTCTGGTTACTGTTAACACTGCGAGTAATAAACTATCCATTTTCTCTGATCCACAAGTGTCATGTGTTCTTCTAGCATCCATGAAACTGTGGCAATTTAAATTGTTAGCTTACAAGTGGGTTAAATCTGAGACTCTTCACAATTATTGACTTATACAATATAACTGAGTCTGAAATGTAAATGACAAACAAGAAAAATATTTTCAACTATATGAAATACAATATGTTAATAGCCTAAATATGAAAAGAGCTTTCACAAATTGATAGGAAAAAGATGAATATGTACAGAAAAAATGGGCTAGACATATGAACATATAATTACTCCCAAATTAAATAAAAATGTAAAATACATACGTGAAAAAATATAAACCTTTTAATAATCAAAGAAAAATATATTTTACCACAGAAAACTTTAAACTGGGAAAAAATATTAAGTAGTGGTAACATTGAAGTTAATATAGGTGTTGAAAAAGTTTTTGTGTCATTACCAGCTGGTGGTATTGTAAATTGTGAAACATTTTTTGAAGAGAAATTTATAATGTTTACCACAATTCCTTAAAAAGTGCATATCCTTTGATGTTATCATCCTATTTTAGTAATATAATGTCTGACAGAAACAATTAGATAAGATAATATATTTTATCTTTTCATATAATTCTGTACAAAAGGAAACAGCATACATTTCCAATGACAAATAAATGTTTAATTATAATATAGAATAGAATATTATAGCATGCTATTAAAATAATTTAAATACATATTTACTAACAGGAGAGGGCATTTATGATGTATTGTGAAATGGAAATAGAAACATTACAGAAAAATTGATATATTAGGATCCTAATTTCTATTAAAAATAAAAATATATATTTATATGTATAATTTTTCATATGAAATTTCTCATAAGTAATGTGCTTATAATAAAAAATAACAGTGATTTTTATCTAAAATATAGTATTAAAAGTAATTTTAAGTCAATTTTTTCTATGTCTGATGCTTTTCTGATGTATTTATGAACTTTTAAAATTCTAAAAGCAAATTAATTACCTTTTCATCACTTGTTCTTTGTTTCTGTCTTGTCCCTTTGTAATCTCTATCTCTTTAAAAAGTGTTCAAAACCCATCTGTTAATAAAGATTTTTATTCCTCTCTATATAGTGGTCAGTGTCACTTGTCTAAAAAATCTGCAATTTACCTTCTCTTGCATTTTAAAAATAAATGAGTCTTTATCATCTTCTGCTCTCTGGAGTCACAGTGTACACCCTATTTTGTGGCACAGTCCTTTCAATATTTAAAGACTTTGCCTATTTCTCTTACCCACTTTCATTTTATAATATTTTCACTTCTGTGATTTAAATATATGGTTTCCTCAATCATCCCTTGTATATTTTAATTCCTAGGCCTCTCTCCATTGAAGTCACCTGTTCTCACATTGCCTGCAGCTTTGTGGTAAATGCCTTTTTAAAACTTCAGAGAAAACATTCCTCAATGCCCAGAATGACAAACACAGAGTTCAGATGACCATAATTTTCATCATCTGTACATTTAACTTCTATTAATGCACCTGTTTTTGTATCTTTTTTTATATAGTCACATCACACTCCTGTTGCATATTGAACTTTTACTAAAACTTTGCTTTCATAAAAATATTGCCAAATCAAGTCTCTATCATTTCGTATTTTCCTGATTTTCTATTTAGGTATTTGTATTCATGAAATAAAATTTGTGTATTGATATTTAAAGTAAATTTAGGATTTCACATTTTCCCAACATATTTAATTCTATTAATTCTAGTCCTTATTCCTGTAAGAACACAATAATATATCTTCTAAGCTTGACGAATGTGAATGAATTTTGTGTGCCTGTAACTGTTCACTTTTGTATATTTCTTACACACATTATCTTAAAAAATGTAGTCAAGTAGTTTCTGATGTCCCTCAGAGAGTAGGTTGTCATCTTGAAAGGATCCTAAGTGAAGGCACTAGAAACTTAAAAGGGGAGAACAGATCATTTTAACAAGATCCTCAGTCCTCTGAGGGTGCACAAACTCGGAGGCAGGTAACATGAATGCCTGAAGCAGGTGCAAGCTGGAGAGCCCTTGATCCACCAGAGGGGGTGGCCTCTTCTGACTGCTGTCATAGAGGAATGTACTGATGTTCTGATTTTTCATGAGAATCCAGAAATCTGGATTTTTTTAATGTAAAATCATTCCATTTTTAAATGGCTTCACATAATTAAAAAAACTTAACAATTTATTTCTCCCATATTAAATATATTCATAGGCCAAAAGATCCCTGTGGATGGCCAATCTGTGACCCCTGAAGCTAAGAGAGGAAGAGAGAGTCTTTCCATTCAACTCACCACTTCTGATGATATGTCAGGATTGGCAGTTTCATGATTTTACATTTATTGGAAGCTCACATAATTCTAGATACTTTATCAAGCATGGATTCAAAAGCTAACTATTGATCTTTTTCTATATTCTATAATGTTATTAATGAAAAAATCAACATTATCAATCGACTAGTATCTAATCAGAATCCAGAGTAATTTCAAGAAAGTCAAATTTAAAGTTTCAAATGTGAGTCTCTCTAAAAGTCTTAAGAGAGATCTTTTATATCAGAATTTATCATTGAAAATGTTTACTCAGTATCTCACTTTTGCCAAGAGGAAAATTAAACTCACATCTTTTATACTTTGAAGGTATTTTAGTATTTTAGGATTCTTAATGAAACTTCTTGGGAACCTCACTTTTGTTAAGTATAACCAGTTATACCTCCATTGACACAATGTCAGAATTCCATATGCAAAAAACACTATCTCCTTTGACCTATAGCAACTGTACAATTCTATTCCACACCTGACAGCTGATTCTCACAAGACCTCTGGCATGCCAAACATAATCCATGACAGCTGATTCTAGCAAACAGCAATCACTGCAGACAAACAATTCTTTCTCACTAGTTATCTGAAAGAAGCAAGCATGAATTATTACATATGTGATTTGACCATGTGCAAAGATAGTCTTTCACTAGATCAAAATCTGGAATGACCGGGAAAATGTCCACTTTGTAAACTGACATATTACTTAGGAAATACAGAAGAGCACTTAGATGGCTTGCATTCCAATAATAATACTAGTGTTCAGATTTTTCTTCATCCCTTTCCAGAATCCATTCTTTAAGAAAAAGGGAATTCTGGTGAACATACAGGATTCCAGGTCAAAAGCCGGAAAGTCTTACTCATCAACCTGGAGACAGTCCAGGAGTCTACATTTCATTTCATTGGGCACCCTTGGGGGTTAAAAAGCAGGGCATCTGCAAACTATATTTTTAGAGACATTTCCTAATCCCTATCTCTTCCATGAAGGTTAACCATAATAAAACTACCCACTCTGAATTCTCCAACCCCTCCATATGAATATTACATAGTATCCATATCACTTTCAGAAAACATAATGTAAAAAAGTCTGAACAAGGCATAGGCTCCAATTTGTTTATGTGATTGAGAGTCCCTGTTAGCCGTATCTCCAATTCTCTCTACCACTTACCCCCTAAAGTGAGTCCAACAGAAACTGGTCAAACTTCAATTTTTCCCAATATAAAAGCATTTATATCAATATATAGAGGTATGAAATAAAGGTTGCTACTCCCTCCTGTATAAGAATGACCTTGTAGCCAGCCCAAGTTTCAGCCACAGCTAGTTCATAAGTGTACAATGAGCCCAAATTTGGGCCAGCCTCCATGGCCAGATGGCACATTGGCCAAGCCCCTGAGAAAGGTGGCTCCAAAATTTATTTGTGTCGATCAGCTGTAGCTGTCTCTGGAGGAGTTTTGGCTCTATCCCACCAAACCAATTAAGCAAGGTCAGATTTCATGTATGGGTTTCTTCAGCTTAGGTTTCTCTGGTGAATAGTTATTGCCAGCTGTGGGCAGCGATTTGACTGTGGATCAAGGCTCCTTTAATTGAATTCCTCCAAAGAAAGTTCAGCACTGGCAATAAGCCCCATTAACTGCAAATGTTGGCTTATCTGATAAGAGACAGAAAATAAGGATCAATTATGTGGGTAAGGGTGAGTGTAAGCACTGAGCATTACAAACTTCCCTGACAAAGAAGTAACCCAGCTATGACACTAACTAGCCATATTATTTTAGCAAGTACTTTAACTTGAACTTCAATTCTTTACATACCGGATGGGATCAGATTGAGTGATAGAAAAAGATTCTTCCTTTAATGCTCCAGTTTTAATTCAAATACAAATTGTGTTGCATTATTATTTAAATATTTCATTTAGATATTTCACTAACAAAACTGCAAACTTTGTGATGATATTGTGTCTTTTACTTTTTTCCTTTATCTATCATATGCTAGAAGCACCCTGTTCTTTTCATTCAGAATCACTGGACAGAGACTGTTTAATGATTTCCCTCTTCTTCTGGGGCACAAACTAAACTATATTCTCTTTCTCCCCTTGGAGTCATCTATGATCATGTGACTGAGTTCTGAGCAACAGAATGTGGACAGAATGAGGTGCACCTCTTCTAAGCCAAGCCCATAAAATCCTGCCATATACAATCTTCCAGCCTTTTCTCCCACATTCCGGCTAAACAGAGAAAAGTTGAAGGTCTGGAAGAAAACTGAGTCACAACATACAGAAAACTGGATTATTGTTTTTGAGGATTTACTCAGATTGCTGCCTAACAAGGAGCAACCGGGTAGAATGAGTAAGAAATACAACTCTATCTCATGAAAAACTCCTGAAATTCTGAGTTGTTTTTTTTTTTTATGGGCCTTTAGCCTACTTTAAACATAGCACTTATCTCAATTGTTATTATATGTCATTTATTTATTTATCTTCCTAAATAGTCTAGAAGCTCTTTAAAGGCTGAAAAGATGCCTGGTTTTCCTCATGAGCAAGTCACTACGCCTAGTACAGTGCCTGGGAAACAGGTTCTCAATAAATCCTATTGAATGTATGAATACAGAAAAATATGCATAAAGAGGAATAATTTAACAAATTCTTATTGAGTTGAAGTACAGAAGCAATAAAAGTAATCCAAAAGTAAATTTTAGAAAATGCCTTTCATTTCTTATTTTGTCTTTGCTCTTCTGATTCAAACCATTTCAAAATACTTGAAAGCAAATTTTAGTGGGTGTTATAAGTACTTGAATAAATTCAATCATATCATGGCTACCTAACAAATGCCCTATGATATTTTCTGTTCTCACCCCATATATATGTAGATTTTCTTCCTTTATTGAATGTGATTGTGTTGTTATGTGACATATTCTAGTAGTCAACCACTATTACACCTATATTGGCACCATTCAAATGCTATGCTAATTTTGCCTAATTCATTCTAATATCCAATAACTTCTTTCAGCTAGACAGCTCCAGATGCCTGTCTAATACAACTTGCATCTTTATATGAGGTCCTGTGTAGATCAGATTAGATCGACAACTCAGGCGCGAAACACTGCAAAGTAATATCTCTTTGTCTTCTCTGACTGCAAAGCCAAATCAATGCCAACAGGCGTCTTTACATGTTATTGCATTTACTGTCAGTCAATGCCAAAATAGACTATTTTAACAGGGTTACGAGTAGCAGTGTGGTACTTAAAGTATGTGTGCTGCCAAGACAACAGGGCGTATTGCATCTGTTGCCTGGGATACATATCGACAACATCCAACAAACAGCTATATAGTTTAGTGTTTGAGAAAAGCCCAGGACATGCATAACAATTAAAAATTTTGGGAGGAACAACCTTAGAAGACAAGCACAATCCAAGTAGCCACAAAAAGGATCGAGGCCAAGGCACTAGCTATATATCAGATCTGTACATCAAATTTTCATAGGGATCCATAAAGATCTCTTACCTGCTAAACTTCTCTTTACCCAATGGCAATCTGCTTTAGATAGCACCTCTTCACCAGGACTACGTGAAGTGAAGAAATCAGTTTGACAATAAAAATAATTTTTCATTAACATTTATCTATACATATTAACAATATTGGTTTTTCCCAAGACTCATTTTTCTGAGATGTTCTGTTTTGTGCATGATTGTTATGGCAGATTAAAGAGGGACACCAATTCCTAGATACCTACCTTTCTCATCAAGGGATTCAGTCCATTTGCTCTCCTCTTGAATCTGAGCTGGCCTGTGACTATCTGGACAGATGTGTAGAGTAAAAGTGATGTTATTTCAGCCTTAACCTCACCTTTAAAAAAAACTGGCAGCTTCCACTTTGGTCCCTTGGAGACCCGAGCCTCCAGGTAAGAAGTTTGATAACCATGCTGGAGAGACAGCACAGAGAGAGACAACTACTTGTGGGAGGGGGGGGCAGGTGATCCCAGCTTTCCAGCTGTCCCCATCAAAACACCAGGCTTATGAGTGGAGCTGTCTTATTCTCTTCAGACTGGCCAAGATGCCAGCTGGATGTCTCCAAGAGATCCCAGATGACACCTTATGAAGCCGAAGAATCACCCAGCCAAGCCCGAATGGAATTTCTGACACATAAAATTGTCAGATATAATAAAATGGTGGTTGTCTCAAGGTACTAAGTTTTGAGGGTATTTTTTTAATGCAGCAATAAAACAGATAACTGAAACACATGGACAACAAACACAAGAATTTGGTGGTGTGGCTTTTATATGAATTTAAGATCCACGCGTTGATGACCAAACAATAAAATGACCCCATCTGAAGAACAGGGGAAGAATCTAGGCAGACAGTTGACCACTGCAGGGGTAGGTGACCTCAGAGCAGGCCTAGCAGAATTGCAGTCCCTCCAACACTCAGCTCAGTCACCATTCCTTAGTTCTGCTGACTAGCCTCGGGGATTTTTTTCCAAAGGCCATAAAATTAAATTAGAATTCACTGCTTAAGCATAATGATTTCCCACTGTTTATGTGGGTTATCATTTACAACCAACTGGCATTTAATCAAACCACTATTTTTATTTCAGGACCAGAGGCCACAACATTGTGTATTTTTTCTACCTCCCTGTTGCGCAAAGCAGCTTCATCCAAGCTGTGAAGGGATATCAAATGGTTTATGAAAAATCAGCATGAAGTATTGTTTTCAAACATATTTACGATTTCACACCAACTTAGTATGGATTTTGTTCGTTTTGTTGATTGACACATAATTTTACATTTACATATATAATAATGTCAAAAAATAGGAATTACAGGAACATAAACATATTCTAACACAAATGTACTTATCCTCAATTTTGATTCTGCCCTAAACAGGAAGTATGTAGAGTATATACACTATTGCCCAGCCAAAGTGAATAATGCCTGCTTTGTGCAATTTGAATTTTCTAATGTCTACACTCTTTTCCTGCCCTTCCCTTGGCCTAAAATTTCTTCCCTCCTTCTTTCTTCTTCTTGAAATCAAGACTCTGCTAACTACCATGCTTGTAATGGCCACCCTGGGGCTTGTCTGCCCTAAACATCTTCTAATTTTGAGAAATATCACTCTCCTTCCATGCAAGCCCTGTTCTTCTTCCCACACTGACCCTAAAAATCCACATGGCTGTAGGAAAATAAAATGCAAATAAACAAAACACATTTCTCTCTTTAAACTAAATTCACTTGCAACTACATTAGTCCTGAACTATTCCTTTTGAAGACTTTTCTGTCCCATCAAACTATAAATTGTTACCCCTAAATACCTATAGCTAATGTTAAGTGTATGTTTATTCCAGTCTTAAAGTTCTTATTCCAAAAAACTTGCAATAAGTTATTTATGTCTTCCTTTCCTAATAAATTGGAAATTCCTTATGGTAGGTAGGTTCCTGATTCATTTATCTCCCTACTACCAAGCACAGAGCCTTCCTTATACATGATAGGTATTTATTTAGCAAATGGTGTTAAATCATGTAACATCTGTCAAAATATTAAAATAAACAGAGAACTACAGAGGGTTTTTTTTCGCCCCTTTGATAAACTGTAATGACAGCGCAAATGCAACATGGTAATACACTAGTTGTTTACTATGAAAATCACATATGTAATCCCTCTCCTACCATGGAGTTCCTTGACAGCGCTGATGCTGGAGAAAAGGACAAATTTCTGCCTATTAAATAACTGTTTAGTTATTATTAGGTTTGCAGTATCTGTGTGATTTGAGCCATGGTATAATTAATTTCATATAAGAAGCTGTATTCTGATAAGGCCTATTAATTTATTCATTTAAAAGAATTCATTGGCTTCAAAATCTCTTAAGAGCTCCTAAGGCAAAACTTTTGAAAATAAATAAAGCTTTATGGTGTTTCAGATGAATCGCCAATAAAGCAAAAAGGTACAGTTAAGTAGGGAATTTACATATATGGGCAATCTCAGTTCAGGGAAATGTACATTGCATTTCATACGTGCTGGTAGCTGTCATGGCCGCGCTGCAGCTGTTAGAAATTACAGGTTTTCAGTGGCAAGCGTCAGCCATCACTGTAATTATTATTATTTTATCAAAAACAATCACAGGGAGTATTTTAGGCTGACAAAAGCCTTCTAGGTCTTTGTTTATTCACTGCACCATATATTCTGCCCTCCATGCCAACTGAGTTAAAGTTCTCTTCCTCCTGATTTAAAACCTATCATTAGAGAAAGCAAAGGTTCCCATCTTTAACACAAAGTAAGATTGGTGCTTGGATAGAGTGAACACTAGTCTCGGAATGTAAATAAAATAATGCACAACCTGAGAAGCCTTATTCAGCAGGCTTTCGGCAACATTCCCAGAGAGGGATTGCAGTTTGCTACGCAATGTCAAGTCAAAAGAAGTAAGGAAATGGGCAAATGCCAGGCTGAACAAATTCAAAACCTCAGATACAAGACTAGCAGCTCAAGGAGGTCCAGTTTTCTACCTAAGTGGCAGTCCCAGCAAAAACTGATACCTCTGCGGCCTGGATATTTCACCTCTGATAGCAAAAGATTACTGTCGTGAAAAGTCTCTCATGGCACAGAGGGATCTTTTTCTCCTTTACACTCTGCAGAGAGCCTGTAGAAGAAGCATTCCAGCAAAGGCAGAGAACTCAGTGATACGGAGCCTAGGAGAGATGTGACAGTACTAACGACTTGTTGAGGAAGCCCAGCTGTTGGAGGCAGGTAGATTACTGGACTAGGCACTTCTAACAGTCTAGGCTGTAGCCACTACCACCAGCAAGCATTTTAAACTGTATATCACACATTAATATTACACATACTTTTAGTGCCCAGTTATGGCAATGGCAGGATAGTGGGATGATAGAGGTTTCATTTCTTAAGGCACTATTCAGGAAAAAAGGGATGTTCTACAACTGCTTATTAAGTAAAACAGGGAAAAAAGAGCTCTAAAGCCTTCAGCCTATATTTTGCAAAGAAACTTTAAATATTTCTATTAATGATGTGAAGTCCCACAGGAGCTGTTGCTACAGGGTAAGAATGACATCATCCCTAAAACGTTGTGGTATAGTAAGTATATATACTTACAAATATGAAGTTGGATGCTATTGTTTGGCTCATAAAATTCAAAAATCATGAATAACAAGACAAGTTACAGTCTTGAGGTGATCTTTGAATGTGAAGCACCTTTTCCACATCCTTTCCCACCTAAATTAGGTACTTTTTTCTAAAGTACTTAAAAGAGTTTTAGCATTAAAATTAATGAATGTTTTAAAAGATGAGATCTTATTTGTGCATCTAACACAGCACTAAAAAATAAACAATTCAAACTGTAAGCTGAAATTCACATATTTGCCAAAGCTTAAATATTATTAGTTTCATTATAATATTAGAGTTTTATGTATTTTTAAAATTTTGGCTGTCTCTTGTACAGCAAAAAAACAGGGAGAGTGCAAATGCAGTCCTCACTACCATTAATTATACAGTGGAGTTTCCCACATGTGGAGAAACCACAGGGGTCAGCCCACCCAGAGTGCAATGGATAAGCTTTGCCCTGGGAAAACCACCTTTGTGATCATGGTTGCTTTCCTGCCAGGTAAATATATAATATTATCATAAAATATAATGCACATCATTACATTTCAAGTTTATATTTGCTATTATTTGCTTCTTTTAGGAGCTTCCCACTTACTTCTATTGCCATACTCAAAATATAAAATGTGATTTTAGGCTCAGATGATACATGAGCTAAAGCTGGGCCTACTTAGAAATCACATACTTGCCAGCTTCCTAGTACTCAGCACAGGCTGTGTTCGTACACTGACTGCACAGAAAGAAGAGATGGAGTAAACCCCATACACACTCCCAGGCCCTGTGCCTCGTCTGTATTTTGAATAGGTAAACAAGGAAGGAAGGAAGGAAGGAAGGAAGGAAGGAAGGAAGGAAGGAAGGAAGGAAGGAAGGAAGGAAGGGAAGGAGAGAGAGAGAGAGAGAGAAAGAAGAAAGAAAGAAAGAGAAAACAAAGAAAAGAAAATACAAGAAATCATATACTTGCCCTGAAGTTGGAGAAAGGTTGTTTTTAGGAAAATCACAGTTTAACTCCATTAATCTTAAGAAAATAGAACATTATCCAGTTTGGGTCACTGGTCTGTCTTTTCACTGCCAAATTGACAGGCTATTCTATAAGGTCATGCTTGAATATTTAACCCAGTCAAATTTTCTTCTTTAATTTTCACAGTCCAGTAGTCTCACCATTAATTTCCCCTGCAAATTAACCTGTTGACATTTCTCTAAATGATCCTATTCTAAAATTAGCAATTATTCTCCTTCTTTGTTTTTTTATTTTAAAAAATCTGTTAAAAGGCTTTGAAAAGTAAAATTCACACATCATAAAAGTAGACATCAATAACATTCTCTCGGTTTCAGAAAAGTATTCTACCAAATAGGAAATGCACCAACATTTCTAAAAAGTGTCTGAAAAGAAAGGAATGGGGAACACTGACACCTTCAAATGTAAAAACTGAAATACAAAAATAATTCAAAGAAAAAATGACATAATCTTTAAAGCCACTGAAGTCAGCAATGAGAAGGAGTTAAGCTGGATATTACTCAATTTATATAAAGAAAGATGCAGCAAATACCCAAAATGCCTCAAGATATAAAATGGTTATTGTTGGCAGTTGGATGAGATTCCAACTCTGTGGAGAGGAATTGCAAAACCAATTTGTTATATCAAGCTAAATCTGAAATAAGTGCTAAATTTGCCCAGAGCACTAGGAACAAAAATCGGATCCTTTTTCCCTTTTATGCAAGCAGAGGACGGGCACCATGCATCATTTCTTCAAGTTTCTCTACATAGAGATAGTAACACACACAGGCATTTCTGCACAAAAGGTGACATGCTCACATCATGGCTGCCTTACATTCACCTTTGTCATAACCCTATGCATAAACGAGGTGAAAATACTTCCACCTAAGGAGTAAGCAGGGGGATCCCATTCAGACAACATAAGAAGGTATTCACTAAAAGGAAGATGTTCTTCTCCCCCACCCCAATGATTTCTTTCTTTTTGCTGAAAAGTCTCAGAAAAAAGACAGAAAAAAATATTTTGGGGGCAATTGAGAACATTTGGATTGTTCCAATTATCAAATGACATTGTGGAAGTACTCTTAATTGCTTAGGTGTGATAAAATACTGTAATTATGTATGATAATGTCCTTAGACTTAGAAAATGTATGCTGAAGTAATCAGAGATAAGTTCCAGGAAAAAATAGAGGCGTGAAAAAAAGAAAGATAAAGCAGATGTTACAAATGTAACAAAATAAAATGTCAAGAAATAACAATATTGCATAAATAGAAAAAATATGATCATAGACTTTGTGGATCTAAACTTTGGGTTTTTTTTATTTTTCATTTTTTATTTCAGCATATTATGGGAGGTACAAATGTTTAGGTTACATATATTGCCTTTGCCGCACCCGAGTCAGAGCTTCAAGTGTGTCCATCCCCCAGACTGTGTGCATCGTTTTATTTTTATGTCTTATTATTATTATTAATTGATACATGATAACTGCACACATTTATGGGGTATAGTGTGATATTTTGATAAATGTATATAATGTATAATGATCAAATAAGGGTAACTAGAATATCCATTACCTCAAACATTTATCATTTCTTTGTGTTGGGAACATTCAAAATCCTCCCTTCTCCCTATTTGAAAATATACAATAAATTGTTAACTATAGTCACCCTACAGTGCTATTGAACACTAGAACTTATTCCTCCTATCTAGCTGTTATTTCATACCCGTAACTACCCTCTCCCTATCCCCCATCCTCTCTACTCTTCTCAGTCTCTAGTAACCGCTATTCTCCTCTCTACTTCTATGCAAACAACTTTTTAGATTTCACATATGAGTGAGAACAGGTGGTATTTAACTTCCTGATCCTGGCTTATTTCAATTAAGATAATGTCCTCCAGGCTCATCCTTTTTGCTGCAAATGACAGGATTTCATTCTTTTTTTAAAACTGAATAGTATTCCATCTTGTATGATAACAATTTCTAATTATAAATGAGTTCATGATTATTTATTTTTGAAGAGTACATGAGTTACACTCAGCACAAAGCATGGTTTCTGGCACACACCTTTTCTTTGACCACTTTACCTTTCAATCCAATATAAGCCTCTTGTGGTATATAACTTCCAATCACCACTTTAGCCATTTGGTGGTATGTGTAGGGAGGACTGACCAGGACAGCTCTATGCTCTGTGGAGCAGAATTGCAAAGCCAATTTTCTCTATCAAGGTAAATCTGCAATGTCACAGATGCACAGAGATGCTAAGGGCTGAGAAGCTCAGGGGAAGAATGTTATATCGTGGATGGGAGAATGAGTAATTAAGCTTTTAGAAAGATCCTAAATAAGTAATGGACTACATATGCTTGTTGCTAGACAGGGTGGGGAGTAAAAGAGTCAAGTCAGGGGGAAGAGCACTAGTTCTTTAAGATACTTTTTGTTTCTTTTTTTTTTTAT
>VBSM01001562.1:25356820-25369702 GCA_008086735.1 Cheirogaleus medius | reverse complement strand
TACAAGATGGAATAAAAATAAATAAATAAATAAATAAATAAATAAATAAATAAAGTACTTGATTGGAGATATATGATATTCAGGTGAGAAAGATATGAGAATTGAATTGTCAATGAAAGAGGACTTGAATAATCAGGGAAGAGAATTCCAGACAACAGGAAAAACAAGGGCAAAGTAATAAAGATGTTAGAAGAAAAATGAGGTGTAAAGCTCCAGAGAGTGAGGATTTTTGTTGTTGAGATAGCTAGAGATACCTAGAGAGATATATGGCATAAACAATGTGGAAGCAGATTTTGGAAGTTTGAGAAAACAACTTAATTGAGAAGAAGTAGTATATAATGTAAAAAGTAGACTTTGATCCAAAATTTGAACTCTGGTATTGATATTGGTATTTAAGGGGAACAAAAGGTGAGTAAAATGCATCTCTTTCCCTCAGATAGCTTAATCTCTGAGTACTGAAGGGATTTGAGAAGATACAATTATGTATAATATAAGGGAGTTTGCTAAGCACCAATAAAAAGATACTGGATAAAGTAGACTAGGAATTCTAAGCTTTGTGGTTATGAAGGATTATAGTTTTAATGACAACAGAGAGACAATCTGAAAGTTAATTCTGAAACCACTGATCTCAAGTACTGGTTTTCTAAGGTTACCCTTTCCTCCAGTACCCAAATCAGCCATAATTTGAGCTTAAACCCTATGTGATTGTAAGAAGTCTGTTTTCTCCCCAAAGCTATCCTCATCAGATGTCTTGCTCCAGATCAATGCTCTGGGGATCCCCTCAACCCCAGAACTTCTGGCCATTCTGTAATTGCTTCTCAGTGAAGCTGCTGCTCAGTGGAGTTCACCTTGGTCCTAATGCCTGTACACGGGTCACTTGCTTCGTTCTCACAGGCATATGTAGGTCTGGCAATAAGATGTGGGATGAACACTAAGGGGAAGAAAATTTTAAAACTAGATATCAGGTATAACTGCCACAAAATTCATTGTCCAAAGTATCTCTTGATTAAGCTCTTACACAGAAAATTACATAATAACTATCTCTCTTCTGCACTCCACCTGCCATGCTAATCTATGGACCATCACTCTCTACTGACCAACTTGAGTCTCCCCTATTTCTGTGCTTTTTCACAAGGTCCAGCATCACAGCCTCACCATGAAAAGAAAAAAATAATTGTTATAATATCTTCCCACTATGAAATAAATAATATTTTATGTAACTGAATTATTATTTAACACTCCAAATTAAAGTATCTGCTCTTGGAATCACTGATTTTAAATTTCCAAAGCCATGGGTAGGACAATATGACTAAAAAGCTCTCAAAAGATTCTCCCTCAAAGACAAACTTTAGCTTTTACTCTAAAATTCAGAAACTGTTGTGATTTTAGAAGTACAGTTCTTCCTTATTTAAAAAGTAGGAATAGTAGGGGTAATGCTGTAATAAATTCATGCAAGAAATTCAGGTGGGCTCTCAGGATTCCTTAACTATTAATTTAACAGTTTTTAATTTTTAATCAGATCTGTCTCCACTTCCCTTTTTCCTTAGTTTGTCAAAGTCTCTCTCTTCTCCTCCTCCTCATCTTTCTCCTCTCTTGCCTTTTGTATTCCTGATTACTCTACCATCTCTATCAGTTCTCTTCATTCAGTGTATCAACATTATCAAGTTTATCCAATCTTAACATTTTTTCTCAGACTCCATATCCACTTCTTATTTCTATCCAGAGTCTCTTTTTTGCACTGTCAAAACTTTTTGGAAGTTTGGTTTCTGTTTGTCTGATTGATAATAGCATTTCGCCTTCCCTTTTGAATTATATTTTGGTTTGGTACAGAATTATAGACTGGTGTTTGTTTTATCCCAAGCTGTTGAATATATTATTGCATTATCTTCTGCTTTCTGTCATTGTTAGACAAAATTGCTACAGCTTAATTTAATTTCTATTATAAGTAATTTCATTTTTGTCTCAAATGCTTATAAGGCATTCTTTTTTTTCCATTGTTCTTTATTTTTATTATTGTGTATTTAGGTAAGGATTTAACTTTATCATATTTGTGATTTATTGGTCTTCATGAATTGGAAGATTTATGTTTTTTAATAATTCTAGCAAATCTCAGCCATTATTCCTTTACGTGGTGTCCCATTCACTTTTATTCTGTTCTCATCTTTTAGAACTCTAATTAGACATATTTTGGGCCTTCTTTTTATATCCTACATGGCTATTAACTCTCTTTTTATTTTTACTTTTTCTTTGTCTCTATATTCTGCATTTTGAGTAATTTCCTCAGATCCACTTTCTAGTTCTACAAAAACTTCTTTAACTGTGTCTAATCTACTGTTAACCCATTCACTGAATCTTTTTTAAGTAAATGAATTTATTTTCCATTTCTAGATGTTCTATATTTGTTCTTCTCTTTTGAAAACATTGTGTTCTTTCCCCGTGTTTTAGTTATTAGTTGCATATTTATTTCATAGTCCCAATAGTTCCATCACATGAAGATTTTAGTGTTTATCCTGTTGCTAACTCCCACTCATGGTAGATTATTTCCACATGCATTTTGTTAATTTGGATTTTAAGCAAATGTCAGAGGAAACTTAATTGATGATATTCTATAAGTCTTGGGTTGAAGTTATGTCATGCAGAAGGATTTTGCGTTTGATTCTTCTCAGTCAGGAGGTTTTACCACTTTTTTATGTTAATGTTAAGACAGGGTTCTTCAACTATGTGGATAGTACAAATCAGAACTCCAAATTGGTAGGAAGACAGATCTGTGACAAAGTCTTAGGGAAGAATGTTTTTCCATAAAGGCCTATATAAAGGCACAATGCCCCCTGGGCTGGTGGGTACACTTTTTTTTTTGTCTACATTTTTCTACTTTCTTTTATTCTTTTGCATACACCACAATCTACTTTACCAAATTATTCTATCTAATTACAAAATCTAATGAACACTTGGTTATACTTGACTTCTAGAACTTTTAAGAAATTCCTCTTTTTGTCCACTTTTTAATGGAGTTGTTTGATTGTTTTTTGGTTTTTTTGTTGTTGTTGTTGTTGATTTGCCTGAGTTCTATATAGATTCTAGTTATTAGCCCTTTATCAGATATGTAGCATGCAAATATTTTCTCCCATTCTGTGGATTATCTATTCACTCTAATGATTATTTCCTTGGCTGTGCAGAACCTTTTTAATTTGATCAAGTCCTATTTATTTATTTTTGTTGTTGCCGTGATTGCTTTTGGGATCTTCTTCATAAATTCTTTGCTTAGGCAGATGTCCATAAAAGTTTTTCCAAAATTTTCTTCTGGAATTCTTATGGTTTCATGCCTTAGTTTAGGTCTGTTATCCATTGTGAGTTGATTTTTGTGAAAGATGAGAGGAGCCGATCCTGTTTCAGTCTTCTACATGTGGCTGTCCAATTTTCCCAGCACATTTATTGAATAGAGATTATTTTCCCCAGTATGTTTTTGTCTGCTTTGTCAAATATCAGATGGCAATATGAGGATGGTTTTATATCTGGGCTCTCTGTTCTGTTTCATTGGTCTATGTTTCTGTTCTTGTGCCAGTAAAATGCTATTTTGGTTACTATGGCCTTATAATATAGCTTGAAGTCTGGTAAATTGATGCCTCCCAATTTGTTCTCTTGCTTAAGGTTACTTTGGCTATATGGGATCTTCCAAACAGAAACTTTTCAAAAGAAGATAGACTAATGGCCAACAAACATGTGAAAAAGTGCTCAACATCTCTAATCATCAGGGAAATGCAAATCAAAGCCACAACGAGATATCATTTAACTCCAGTGAGAATGGCTTTTATCAAAAAGTCCCAAAACAACAATGTTGGCATAGATGCAGAGAGATAAGAACACTCATACACTGCTGGTGGGACTGACAATTAGTACAACATCTATGGAAAGTAGTATCGAGATACCTCAAAGAACTAAAAGGTAGAACTATGATTTGATCCAGTAATCCCACTACTGGGTATCTATCCAAAGGAAAAAAAGACATGCTATAAAAAAGACACCTGCACTCGAATGTTTATAGCAGCACAATTCACAATTGCAAAGATGTGGAAACAACCTAAGTGCCCATCAATACATGAGTGGATTAATAAAATGTGGTATATGTATACCATGGAGTATTACTCAGCCATAAAAAATGGTGAACTAATAACTCTTGTATTATCCTGGATGGAGCTGGAACCCATTCTTCCAAGTGCAATATCACAAGAATGGAAAAATGAACACCACATGCACTCATCATTAAATTGGTACTAATTGATCAACACTTATGTGCACATATGGAAGTAACTTTCATTGGGGATTGGGCAGGTGGGAGGGGAAGGAGGGGATGGGTAAATTCACATTTAATGGGTGTCATGTGCACCATATGGGGGCTGAGCATGCTTGTAACTTTGACTCAGACAGTGCAAAGGCAATTTATGTGACCAAAGCATTTGTACTCCCATACTATTCTGAACTTAAAAAAAGAAATTTCTCCTTTTAAAAATGCTCTTTTCTGTTATATTTCACTAGTCTTTCTTTTGTGTCCCACAAGATTCTGTCTTGGCTTTCCTTCTGCTTTTGTCCTCCACTAGCGTATTAACTCTAACTTATGTGTCAATGACCTCCATTCCCATGAATTCAGAGTTGTATACCCAACTGTCTATAGTTTATCTCCACCTAGATGTCCCACAAAAACATCAGTCTCAAGTATTCAAAACTAAAATAGTTTCTCTTCCCTTCAACTCTTCTTCAACCTGATTGATAACACTACCATCCACTTAGTTTCACAAGAAAAAAGTATGACATTTATCCTAGCTTCTGGCCTATCTGTCACTCATCATATCTAGTTTAATAGAAAATCCTGTCCATTTTACTATTCAAACTATTCAAACTACCATCATTTCTCCACAGATTATAGCAATAGGTTCTTAAACTAGTTTCTCCCCATCTAATCTCATTCTTTGCATCCATATTTCATGCTACTATCAGAGTGCCTTTTCTAAAACATAAAATTACTTTTCTTCTTAATTTAAAGTCTTTCAAAGACTGCCTATTGTTTATAAAATTAAGTCCAAACTCTTTCAGATGTTCTACAATATTGATCAAGATTTGATCCCTTCTTGCCTAGCCTAATCCTCAGCTCTTTTTTTTTTCTTTGCCTCAAACATAACGTTCTATTAACTACTTCCAATTAGGAAGTGGTGGGAGAGGCAGATAACTAAAGAAGATCTGGCCTTCTAAAAGAGGCGATGGCTACTAGGCCCCAGAAAATTATTGCTATGAAGAAACCTAAAGTGAATATTGCCAAATCTTCTGATTTTCTAAAAGAGACACCAGTCTAGATTATTGTGTACAATACCCAATTTTTAAACATTGTATCTAATTCAAAAAAGTTTGTAAAATACTCTGCAACCCAAACTATCCATATATCATGATTTGATCAGTCTATGAACTTGTGAGTTCTGAACTAACATTCATTCCTGTGTAAGGGCAAATTCCAATGTCTAATAAAGTATTTGATATGTGGTGGCCTTCAAAAGAGAATTTTTGCATATGTACAAGATAAGATATAAGCTATTAATATCTAGATAGAAAAGGTAGTTAAAAAAACAATTGAAATGTTTGGAGATTTTAAAAATGATAAAGGTATTACATTAATTTATATTGACTCAGAGAACATTTAAAAATATTTCAATAACATTAAACATTTAAAAAATGTTCCCTAAATTCTCTTCATTTTGCCCCTCCGGCAACAGGTATATTGCACACAATGGGCAGAAAATCGAGATTGGCATGCTACAATTCTGCCCCTATTTTGCTTTCTCTGCCTCCACTCCCCAGTTGCACAGCTTGAATAAACAGAAAATAAAATTAATAAAATTCATTTCATTATAACTGACCCCCTATAAATTATTAGTGACTCCATGAATGTGAACACATGGCAAGCTTCAAAGTTGTTAAATAGACTTGCAAAATATTTACATAAATGGTCCTGTAATTTGGTTATAAATTATGTAAATTACCCAAAGGAAAGGTGCTGTGTAAATGTGAAATAATAATGATGATAGAATATCCATTATTAACCATATAAAAAGAAAATAAAATATTTCGTGTATACTTAACACATAAGCAAATTCTTTTACTAGAAACAATTAAACAGCAAATAAAACATGCTTATGTGCTGGAAATTGACAGCTGGATTTATGCCACTCTTGCAATATCTCCATCACGAGCCATATGGTTCTTGCTCATTAATGCAATTTTTCAAGAAAGTCTCACTTGAGAGTAAGTCTGAAATATAATAAATAAACAAAAACTTATTATATCATTGTTCCTTTTCTGCATATTAAGTATTTTTATTAAATTTACATCAGCAGTGGGTTTATCCCCAGCAATACCTCCAAATTCAATTCTATAAGTACTTGTCTTTTTTAACTTAGCAGATCTAGTGATTAGGTTTCTTTACACTAACAAAGAGTTATTTAGGACAATGAAGCTAACCATAGTTGATTGAGGCAGCAATAGGCCAAGTACGGTGGCTCACTCTTGTGATCCCAGCACTTTGGGAGGCTGAGGCAGGAGGATCACTTGTGGCCAGGAGTTTGCGACCAGCTTGGGCAACACGGTGAGACCCTGTCTCTACAAAAAATAATTTTAAAAAAATCAGCCATGCATGGTGGCATGTGCCTGTATTCCTAGCTACTCAGGAGGCTGAGGCAGAAAGATACTTGAGCCCAGGAGTTTAAGGCTGCTGTGAGCTAGAATCATGTCACTCTAGCCTGAGCAGCAAAGTGAGACTCTGTCTCTAAAAACAAAAGAAAGAAAGGGGGGGGAGGAGCAGCAATAGCATAGCAATATTTTCAGACATTCCAGTAACTATATTCAATTTAGTATGAGTATCTGTATTGTATTAGTCCGCATAGTGGTTAAATAAAAAAAATCTCACTATTCAAGAAACCAGCTGAATTTAAGGTTCATAGGATTTTGTTTCCAATTCTGGGACAATAAACACTACTCTGTGAGGTTTATTCAGAGATAACCAGCTCTTCTCTTAAAAGGAATGTAGTTGGAGGAGAATCTGCTTAAGAAGCCATTCAGAAGTCACATGTAAGGTGAGGAATATCTGTGAAAACTGCAAAATTCAACAATAGAGTGAGCATTCTTACTTCTATGCTTTATATTTGAACAAACATGTATCTTTTATCCCTCATCTACTGTAACAACTGCATTTTAGTAAATAGAAGGTAATGGAATGATAATGATAAAAGTGATGAGCTAAACATAAAAATATGTTTGTTTATATTGAATACTATAGAAAGGAAATGGCTACATTTAAGTTCATCCTAAAAATTATGGATTTATGGATAATTTTCTAAATTATGCATAAACTTCTAAACAGGTGGCAAAACATGTACAGATGTTAAGGACCAACAATTACCATTCTCCTTATTTGCCAGTCAAATTCCCACAAAATTGTCAAAAGGAAAATACCTTCAGCAACATAGGAAAGAAATCTAGTGTATTTCATACTCTGAAAGGCATTTTAACACTATTTAAGAAAGGATAAAAGAAAATTTAGCCTAGTGGTTCTAGACCACTTTCTAGACAAAATATCTGTCTTGGACAAAATATCTAGCCCAAAGCCACAGAAGTGAAAATCAGTCAGAGTCAGCCTCCGCTGACAACAGTCACAGCACATAACCAGAGTTGAACATTAAGTGGAGTGGCCTTCTAAAAAATCCACTGTAAAAATGAAAGAGTAAAATTGCTAATTATATAATCCTTCACACCAATTCTTGTGAAGCATAACAAATTAGGAATAAAGACTGCCTGTAATCTCCAACAGTCTGCCATATCAACCTAGGCTGGAATAATAGAGGAGGTAAATTAAGGCAATATCTCAAAGTGTTGTGCTTGTTAACTCCCAAAATTTAGAAATGGCTTCCCTGGATAATCTTCCCAAGGTTGAGCAATTAGCATAGGCTTAGAATTCACCCAGCTGCCTCAGCCTCCCTCTCTAACTATGGATCGTTCTTGTACCAAAATGGCTGCCAGCAACTTCCCATGGGGGCGCAGAATCTGAATGACTGAAGAAGGACTTCAGAGCAGCTTACAGTGAAGCCCATTCTCTAAGTATTATCAAAATAATTATAATAAAAAAGTAACTAATGAGGGGGGGCTACTGAAAATCACTTCAATAATTTGACTCCCATGAGAAAATTCTACATTAAAAAAAAAATGGAAGTTTCTTTAAGCATTTTTATGTTGTAATGTTTTGCTTTTCTTAAGTGCATGATATATTTCCTCTATTTTTTCTCTTTGTTTATGTGCATGGGGTCTTGTATTAATAAAATGTATGCCAATTAGTGTAAAGCATTGAACAAGTACCATACCCATGTACCAGCCTTTCTTCAACTGCAGACTGTGAACAGATCCTGAGTTCTCTATGAAGTGGTCTAGGGTAGTTTTAGTATGAAGTGGGAAAAGACAGGGGAAATTGAGTCAACATAGGTTCGTAGTAGTATAAAATGCCCGACTATGATGCTATCAGTACCCTGCTCACCTTTCAACCAAAAATGTTATGGCAGCAAAGAAACATAATTTTTCTTCTATATTTTTTGTTTAAATTTCATTATGTTCATAGTACTTTATGTATTGAATCAATAAGTTTACTTGGAGTTATATTTTTATAAGGGCTATTTGCATGTGGGATTTTGTCTATTTTATGTTTGAGCATGTTTAACTAAGATTATGTCAAAAACAAGTTAAGTCAACATACAGAATCCTGTAAGAACTTGGAGAGGGGCTTCAAAAGGAGTACAAAAAAAGCAAGCTTTAAAACTGAGCCATATGAAATACTAAAATTACCCTTATGACTGTAAAAATAAATTCAGACCCCAAGGGACTAAGTCAGAGTGATTCATTCATTAATCGTGTGATGCTGAATATTCATGGATCTCAATTAAGTAAAATATCAGAAACTCTCTCTATTATTTACTTCCACACTATTGAAATTCATGCAGCTGAAGTCTCAGGAAACAATCTTATGTCTACTCTGTATATAATAAAAACACCCTGAGTTTCGCCTTCTCAGGTACTGGTCATAACAAATGGGGCAAATATTTCACCTCTCATCTGAGCACTGGAATTGTGATTCTACTAAACACAGGTTTTAATTGCATACACCTACCCAGATACAGGAACTGCATTTAGTCTCCCAGAAGATAGCACAAAATATTACATTTCTACTGGCCATAAAATTAACCCAGCTTGTCTATTTCTAAACACTTTCTTCTCTATATTTTTTCTTGATAATGGTTCTCTCTCTCTCTCTCTCTCTCTCTCTCTCTCTCTGTCTCCCTCCCTCCTCCCTCTTTCAGTAGCTGCTTTTCTTCCTATAGATAAAAATGTGCCCTGCTATCTGCCAAAGCAACAAGTCATATTATCTATACTTTCACAACATGTTTAGCAACACTTGTTAGGTAAAATAGAAAAAATATGTCCTCTTAGGCCAATGTTTTTAAAAGAGCAAGAAGAAAGAAAAAAACTTCTCTTTATTTCTCTCATCTTTCCTCTTAACTCTCTAACTTAGCCTTGCAAAAGAGAACTTGTTGCCTAGTTCATAGATCCAATGTGAGCAAATAGGCCTCCTTTACAAGATAAACAATGTGCCAATTTGAGAAGTACTACCAGAGTAGAGTTTTGATAATTTATTAAGTTCAGGAGAGAATTTGGGGCATCACAGTACTCTTAGCTGCAAAACATGTCCAGGGAGATCTTAGGATTTAGACTACATTTCTAGCTGGCAAGGAAATATGTCGTGTTAGAACTGGCTATGTGGCATACATAGTAAGACATACAGATTCAAGTTATGAAACTGAACATTTTAGTTAGCTTAAGAGATAAAATATCATGGTTGTAGACATGGTAGGGAGGGGAAGCCCTAGAGCTTACAGGTGTATTTAATTTAGCTGAGAAAAATTTAAAACAATTTCTATTTGAAAATTTTTACACAGGGCACTCAAACCTTGCCTCCTATTTGTCTTACAGCAGACTGCTTCGCTTTCACTCGTTTATGTTACCTACCCAATATCTAAAGGCATTTGCTTTGAAATCCCTGGATAGCCTTTAAAAATTCTCTCTGTCACAGTTTATGGGTCCTGTCAATATCTGAAACAGTTTCTATGCCTAACAATCCTCTGTACTATTTCAGATTGGTATAATATTCAACATGCATTAAGTCCTTAGGGGATTTTATGGGAAAGGTCAGCTGTAAGTGCCGATTATTGCTCATTATTATTAAGACTCCTTTGTTCCATACAATCCCTTCATACAGTTTGGGAACACTTCTCAAGGGATGAGTTTATCTCTGTGTACTTTTGCAATAAAAGCACTATTCATTTGCAGTCTTTGCCTTCTTTCAATTTCTCCCTAGTCAAAGAAAGCCTCTTTCTCTGGTTAATGCTTTTAAATTATTACTTTAAAATCTATCACCTGTGATGTGTAGTAGATTTATCTTTACCTGTTACCTCTGAACTTACCGTGACTCTCCCCCAGACACTTAACCACTCCTAGGGGTTTTACATTTTTTTCCTAAACTTCACTCTTTCTGCGGGGCACTAGTTCATTATCTAAAAGATAAAAATTAATACAAAAGTACTTTTAAAAATTATATAATCATGACCATATTTTTAAATCACCCTTAAAATCATTATACCCTGGAATGAAGCATTTTTTTTTCTTTACTGGGAATCATATTTGTCATTATTTAATGTATATGGTTTTCTTTTTCTTTTAACAGGATACTTTATGCAGGTAACCGTGTGATGATATAATTATGAAAAATAACTAAAAACTGCCTGGGTTTTCCCCCTTTTGCTAAGTATGCAGATATCTATAAAGAATGTCGCTCAAACCTTAACAGTGAGAAAAATGTAGTTGACCAGTCAAAGAGTTGATGCGCAAGGCAACCAAGCTGGCTGAATTCCAAAGTGGGATAAGCTTCTCCAAAGAGAGACTGAATATGCAGACTGGCTCACTTGTGACAGACCATAGGAGAAAGGAGTGGTTGTTTCCATACAAGTGGGTTAGAAGAAATCAGCTACGATTTTCACAAACTATCAGACAGTATGTGTTAATGTGTCTGCCTGGAAGAGATGAGGGCTCCAGACATAGTTGGTTTCTTGTTTTACTCACTAGCAGGCTTCCCCACCCCTGAACCCACCATGAACTTCCACTGGGTGCTCATGAGAAAAAATATGGCAGAGCAGGAATTTGAAGATGGAACCCCTGGGTAGAACAGACCTGAAGGTAATTAGCAGATGTTAGGGAAAATATGAAAGCCTAGTGAGGGGCCACAGCATGGAGAAAAAACCCATGCACGTATGCAGGAATGAGTGACAGCTGAGAATAGGGTACAAACCCTCAGAATGTCCTCTGTCATCACAGCCCTCATCCTAAACATAGGGAATGGTAGCCCACCATTAGAGGAATTTGAAGCCTATGATGCCTTGAAAAACAAAACCCAAATCCAACACAACTCCTAAATAATATTTTCATGTTTCAACTATTTTATGCTTGGTATTTTACATTGAAGTAAAAATTATAAGAAATTCAAAAAAAAAAGAAAAAAACAAACTGTCATCAAGAGATAATGCAATCCATAAATAGAACTAGTCTCAGAGATGAACCAGCAGTTAAAATCATTAGATTGGGACTGTAAAATAACTGATTAATACATTGAAAACTCAAGTGAAAAAGGTGGACATCATGCTTAAGCAGATGAGGATTTTTGCAGAGAGATGGGAACTTTTGGCAAGAAACAAATGGAAATGTTAAACATAGAAAACATCATATCAGAGCATTATTCTGGCAGTCTCAGCACATGGCTTAAGAAAGAATCATCAAACCTGAAGACAGATCAATGTGACTTATCCTCACTGAAGCAAAGGGGTAAAAAAAATTACAGAAAATGAAAAAAAAAATACAGAATAGAGCATCAAACTACTGGATAATATCAAGTGGTCTAACATATGTGTAAATGGAGTCACAGAAGGAGATGAGAAAGACAAAAGGACAGAAGAAATATCTGAAGAGACAAAGGCTAAGAATTCTCAAAAAAAATTAGGAAATATATTCAACAACAGATCCAAAATTTAGAGAGCTCCAAGGTGAATAAATACCCAGATTAAAAGTAAAACAAAGTAAAATTACAATAATACACATAGATATATCATGCATAATAGTCAAAGTGCTTCAGAGACAAAGAAAAAATCTTGAAGGCAGCCAAGAAAAATAAAAGGCATATAAAAGGCATAAAAAAGGTATAAAAAAAGAACAAAGATAATAATTAAAGCAGACTTCTTGTCAGAAACAATGCAAAGCAAAAGACAATGGAACGACATCTTTAAAATACTGAAAGAAAACGTCCTGTCATCTGCAATTTCTTTTTTTAGTGTTTCATAGTTCTCCTTGTATAAATCTTTCGTATCTTTCATTAAGTATACTCCTAAGTATTTAATTTTCTTTGGGGCTATAGAAAAGGGTATTGCATTTTTGGTTTGAGTTTCTGCTTGATGGTTCTTGGCATATATGGATAGGTAGAATCAATATTGTTAAAATGTCAATATTACCAAAAGTGATCTACAGAATTAATGCAATCCCCATCAAAATACCACCAGCATTCTTTACAGACCTAGAAAAAATAATTCTCCACTTTGTATGGAACCAGAAAAAACCTCATATAGCCAAAACAATTTTAAGTAAAAAGAACAAACTGGGAGGCATCAGTCTTCTTGACCTCAAGATGTACTACAAAGCAATCAACCTGGTACTGGCACAAGAACAGAAGCATAGATACCTGGAATAGATCTGAGATAC
>VBSM01001562.1:25322882-25343644 GCA_008086735.1 Cheirogaleus medius | reverse complement strand
CAACAGTGAGCTAGCACCATTTATGCTATCCTGGATAAAGCTTAAGCCCATTATTCAAAGTAAGGCAACACAAGATCTGGAAAATGGGCTCCACATCTACTCGCCATCAAATTGGTACTGACTGATTTAAACTATGGTGCTCAAATGGTGGTAGTGTTCACCAGGGATTCGGGGGGGAGACTCACATCTTAGGGAAGTGACATACGTTGTGGGGGAAAGGGATTACCTCTAACCCTTCTTAGGGAGAGGTGAAGATATACAATGTAACCAAAATGTCAAAAAAAAAAAATCTTTTATCAAGTGGTGGACAGGTGGGAGGGGGTAGGAGGGGAAAGGTGTATATCTACATAATGGGTGTGGTATGCACCACCTGAGGGTTGGACACGCTTGAAGCTCTGGCACAGTGGGGTGGGGGAGGGGTGGCAGGGGCAATATATGTATCCCTAACAATACTTGTACCTCTATAATAAGAGGAAATAAAAAAAAAGAAAAGAAAAAGAAAAAAAAAAGACCCAGTTCTGTGCTGCCTATTAGAAACCTGCTTTAAATATAAGACATAGATCGCTTAAAAGTAAAAGGATTGAAAAGGGTATACCATGCTAACACTAACCAAAAGAAAGCTGGAATGACTATGTTAACAAAAGACAAAGGATATTTCAGAGCAAAGAATAAGTAAGGATCACCTCATAATGATAAAACTTCTAATTCATTCTTTTATGAATGTAAGACATAATAATCCTTTTTTTTATGCATGTAATAAGAGAGCTTCAAAAGACATGAAGCAAAAACTTCTCAGAAACTATGAACTCCAGAAGACATGAGAAATACATATTGAAAATGCTAAAGAAAAAAACAAAAGTCAACTGAGAATAAATATCTATGGAAGCTATCTTCTAAAAAGAAAGTAAAAAAAGATTATTGAAGGCTTAACAGAAAATAAAAGAATTTGTTGCCAGGAGAAATAAGTTCTTTGTCTGAAGTAAAAGATAATTAGACATCACCTTGAAACTATAAGTAATAAGGAGCACCATAAATTATAAATAAGTGATTAAAAATAAGGTAATATATATTTTCATTTGCTTAAGGAATACATAGAAATCTGGTAAAACATCATTTTTGGGTGTGTCTGTGAGGGTGTTTCCAGAGCAGATTAGCATGTGAGTCTGAGTGGACTAAGTGGGGAAGAGCTGCCCTCAATGTGGGCAGGCAACATCCAATCTGCTGGGGCCCAGAGAGAACAAAAACAGAGAAAAGGTGAATATGTCAGTATCTCTGCTGAAGTTGGAATACACTCTTCCTCTCCTGTCCTTGGACAACAATTCCGGGTTACCCCACCTTTGGACTCCAGGACTTACAACAGAAGCCCCTTAAGTTCTCAGGCCTTTGGCCTCAGACTGAGAGTTACACCATTAGCTTCCCTGGTTCTGAGGCCTTAGGACTTGGACTGAAGAGTGCTACCAGTATCCCAGGGTCTACAGTTTTATATATCCTCACTAATATAATTACTTTAAGATATATATTTTTAATGCTAAGTACAAAACACTATATTAATAAATTCATAATGTATGCATATATATGCATATATATGGAATATAAACTCCAATCAAAAGTCAGAGATTGACAGACTCAATAAAAAAGCAAGAATTACCTATATGCTATCTGCAAGAGACACAAATATAGTCACAAGTAATCAAACATAATATGCTGGGAAAAGATATGTCATGTAAAACAGCAAGATTTAAAAAGTTAGAGTTTCTTATATAGAGACTTATAAGGCTATATTAATAGCAGAACAATAGACATCTAGACTGCACATTACTAGAGACAAGTAGGGTAGTGTTATAATAATAAAGGGGTCAATACATCAGGAATATATAACAATTATACATATATGTGTACTTCACAGTAGAGTTTCAAAATACATGAAGCAAAAACTTACAGAAATAAAGGAAATTGTACACAAATACACAAATGTAGTTGGAATATTTAATACCCCAGTTTCAGTAATTGATGCAACTAGAGAAATAAAATCAGTAAAGGTAGAAAATGTCTGAGAAACACTAACAACTACTTTAATCTCATTGGCATTTATAGAACACTGCACTTAACAATTGCAGACTGTCAGCAAGGAAGTAAGAAGAAGAAGATGGCTATGGGGGGGGGCAACAAAGAGTGTGTGCTGTGTTTCCTTCATCAGGTCTCTCTTAGATTTTTCCTTCTCCTCTCAAAGGCGCCACTTGCCAGTATTATGATGTCTACATTTAGGAAAATTAAAGATAAAGGAAAGAAGAAAATGATTGCTCTCTTCTTAAGCCAAAAATTGAATATTAATCTACCTCTGTCCGATCTTTTCTTATTTATATTAGGGTTCTCTCTTTTACCTCTACACAATTTGTTTGGTATTTTGCTAACATTGGCTTGCCCTTTTGACCACAACTTCTTGTGCTTTTTTCCTAAATGTTCTTCCACATAGTGGTTAGTGTTGCCATCTCTAAAATCAGACTCCAGGTTCAAATCATGTCCTTACCACTTAAGAGTTATGTGACTTTGGATAAGTTACCTAAACTCTTTGTTCTAGTTTTTTTCCTCACATATAAAATAAGTATGATATCTACATTATAGAGTTTTGAAGATTAAATGATGTATAAAGCATTTTGAATAATAAGTATTCAATAAGCATTAGCTATTACTATTATTATTGTTGTTATTATTATTCCAAATTGAGGAATAAACATTCTTGGGGAGCTTATGGGATCAAAAGAAAAGCAATGGTTACTACAACTCAAATCATTTTTGGAGCCAGTTAGTGGGCTAGTTGGCTAACAAACAGCCTTTATTCCTATGGTTCTTTTAAATTTTCAAACATATTTTTGCATACATTTTCTATTCAATATCATTTCAAAAACCCTACGATTCTTTTTTAAGCTTCTGGTAAAGAGTTTCTAAAATACCAGAGGGTAACGTTTTATCCAGTGGCTGACAGTATTCTTAGCTGAGGAGTGTATTTTATGACCTCTTTATGGTGTTCTCTGAAAATTAACAAGGTGACTACATTAAAATGTCTATTAGTCTGTTTATGCTTTGGCACTCCTTTTAGACTTATTTAATTTCCAAGAGGGATAATGATTGAAAGAAAGGTTCCACACAAACAGAAAATGTGAGTGTCAATGAAAACTGGTATATATCGTAATAGAATCCAGATGTCCTGAGTGCTGTGAAAATGCTGCCTCTGATACAACTATACGATGTTAGAGTCTAGAGATTTCTTGAATTACAAATTTTTGTAGTTGAATTATATATATGTGTGAAATTATTTTGACTAATTTCTCATTTTAAAGGTGTGGAAAACAACTGAGACAAGTTTAAGAGAGATTCAGTAACTGACTCAAGGTTAGATCTCCAAACAAGACGATGGGCCTCTGACTCAGTGCAATTTTCTTTCCTCTATGCCAGTTTCCTCTCTTGTTGCTTTCCTTTCCCTGAATGATAGTTCCTAAATTTGAAGCTAAATGTACTTTTCCATAGCTCAAATAGACTTTCATTCAGAAATATTTCCAGTAATCATTAAAATAGTTGATTGAGACTTAAATATGACTCTTTAAATTCTTTTGCATTTACCTGACAAGTCTTCCTTCCTCTTAAATATCAGGACTCTAAGTTACTTATAAGATTTATAAATAGACTGTGACCAAAATTATTAATGCATAACTAAGGCATCAATAAGTAACCAAAGGAGTATGTGGGACTTCTGCTGACAATGACTTCCTTAAGGATAACCAAAATTTTATTTCTCAAAGAGCGGGAGTTCAACTGCTCTGATTTTAACAGTAAGAGCACCCAGGATGGGTCATTTGCACCATTTAATCTATTTAACTTGATGGATGCATTTTATATATAGACAATATTGATTTGAGTTATTCAGTTTGAAAAACTTTTGCTAGAGATTTTTGAAAATGATACTTCTCTTTTTATTATTATTTCAGTATATTTGGGGGCACAAGTTGAATTCTGTTACATTTATATATTGTATATTGGTGAAGTCTGGTCTTTTAGTGTACCCATCACCCAAAGAGTATATACATTATATAGGTAATTATAATTATATAGGTAATTTTTCATCCCTAACTTCTCTCATCCTCCCCGCTTTTAAGTCTCCAGTGTCCATTATACCACTCTGTGTGTCCTTGTGTAGCCATAGTTCAGCTCCCACTTAAAAGTAAGAATATGTGGCATTTATTTTTCTGTTCCTGGGTTACTTCACTTAGCATAATGGCCTCCAGTTACATTCTTTCTTATGGCTGAATAATATTCCATGAAGTGTGTGTGTGTGTGTGTGTGTGTGTGTATAATGGATACATGGATACAATGGCTGGATACTTTCTGTACAGTCCTCGTGTTTGTGTGTGTATAGATAGATAGATAGATAGATGTATGTATCTCACATTTTCTTTATCCACTCATCAGTTGATAGGCACTTAGGTTGATTCCATATCTTTGCATTTGTGCTGCGATAAACATATGAGTGCAGGTGTCTTTTTGATATAATGATTTCTTTTCCTTTGAGTAGATACCAAGTAGCGGTATTGCAGAATTGAATGATAGATCTTTTAGTTCTTTGAGAAATCTCCATACTGATTTTCATAACGGTTGTACTAATTTACATTCCCACCAACAGTGTATAAGTGTTCCCTTTTCATGATATCCACACCAACATCTATTGGTTTTTGACTTTTTAATAATGGCCATTCTAATTAGAGTAAGATGGTATATCATGGTGGTTTTAACTTGCATTTTCCTGATGCTTAGTGATGTTGAGCATTTTTATATACTTGTTGGCCATTTATATATCTTCTTTTGAAAAATGCCTGTTTCTGTCATTTGGTCACTTTTTAATCTTTTTTTCTTACTAAGTTGTTTGAGTTCTTTGTAGTTCTAGATATTGGTCCTTTTTTAGAAACATAATTTGTGAATATTTTCTCCTATAGCTTACCTATTTACTCTTTTGAGTATTTATTTTGCTGTGCAGAGCTTTTTAGTTTAATTAAATCTCACTTGTCTATTTTTTGGTCACATTTGCTTTTGGGGTCTTAGTCATAAATTCTTTGCCTAGGTTAATTTCCATGAGTTTTTCCTAGGTTTTCTTCTGGAAATTTTATAGTTTCAGGCCTTATATTTAAGTCTTTAATCCATCTTGAGTTAATTTTTATATATGGTAAGAGATAGGGATCTAGTTTCATTCTTCTACATATGACTCTCCAATTTTCCCAGCACCATTTTTTGAATAGTGTGTCCTTTCTCCATTGTATGTTTTTGTTTACTTTGTCAAATATCAGTTGGTTGTAGTTATATATTTTTATTTCTGGATTTTCTGTTTTGTTTCATTAATCTATGTGTCTACTTTTATACCAATATCATGCTGTTTTGAGGAAACCACATTTCTTAACAGTGTCAAACTATGTGTGGAATTATCCCCATGCAGAAAACAAATCTGGAAAATCTTATTAAGTAACAAGGGGGAAAATTGAACAAACCAGTATCAGACTCAATGTCCTTACCTAAAAATTATTTATATATGGAGCATATTGTGGTAGTTTAAATCCTAAAATTAAGGTCCAATACTTTGTGCTGCTTTGACACCAGGTGAAATCAGGAGGGCCTCAAATGGCCTAAGTGCAAGTTACCCTCTTCACTCTGTTCCCATGGGTGTGTTTCCCTAACTAAACAACTGCCCTTATCAAACAGACTAGGTACCATTCCTGCTTATCACTGAGTAGTAGGTTTCAGTTCCCTGCCCATATGCAGAATTATTCCAACAAGCCAATCTCATCCTCCCTTGGGAACCAAGGGTACCCCACCACTATTATTATGAATCCTGTCCACCACAGCTCTTGGTTTTCACCCTGTTCCCATGGGCAATCCCCTGTGGCCCTCCATAGTATGCAGTGTCCTCCTCTCCTAGGCTGTGAGTACACTGACTAATTGATCTCATCTGTTGATCTCATCTGTCTAGCATTGGGTGTCCTATATTCGGCCATCCCAATACCTTTAAGGGAGGAATCCTTCTACCTGCGAGGTGAATAGGAGACAATTAAAACACACACATAAGTGTTAGCTGAAAGCAGAGACACCATTGGGCTGGTATTCTTCCATACTGTCTACATTACATATTCATACATCCTTGGCCCATGCACCCCCTTTAAGGTATATAATTACTAAAATTACAAAACAAACCTTTTATACTTTTCATCCTTTTTCCTATGGGTAGCCAGCTGTTTCCATTTCAGACAACAAAATGAACCAAGGAAATGAATGAAATGCTGAATGAGATTACATAAAAGCAAGTAACAGCTGTTAAACATTCTACTGGATGTGCTTCATTATCATATAAAAAAATAGACTATCATTTTTAATTTAATATAAGGAAAAAAATAACAAATGGTTTCACATTGATGTTTAATACTATAAATATACCAGAATTTAAAAATATTTGTTATAAAACACAGGAGTTTTACAGGTCATGATAGTAGAATTAAAACAGATTTATATCCTTTGCCTCCTGAGGAATCATTGAAATGTTAGTTAGTAAAGAAATAAACATAGTATAAACTAACAACAGCAAAAATATTGAGAAATGGAACTATGACAATGAAAGTAATTTTAATGAATTTCTAAAGAAATGATTGCATACTGACCACCGAGGCAAAGCAGAAGTTATAGTCCAGAAAATATGCCAAGGACTCTGTAAGAGAGAGAGGTAGCTGACCCAAAGAAGGTGGATTCAGAGTCTACAAGTCAGAGAGAGAGAGAGAGAGAGAGGGCAGAAGCAAAAGAGAGGGCAAAAAGCAGGAGGGGACATTTATGAGACTGAAAACAGAATAATATTGACCCCACACCCACTCTCCCAATCTAGAGGGCATAATAACAACTAGCCCACAACCAAGAGAATTTTATATTCCTGATATTGTTGTGTGTCTATTTTTTAAAATTGATCATTTCTGGGGTGAGGCAAGCTTCTTCAATCTAAAAACTCAAATGTTTTTCATCTCAAAGAAGTTTTACTATCATTTGGATTATTATATCTTCCAGTGTATATTGATCATTTGAAGTTGCTTAACATCTTGAAATATCATCCCTAAATATTATAGTATAATTTAATACAGGAAAAGAAAATTATTTAGCTTTAGTTCTCACTGTATGTATCTCAGATCTAATGTTTTAGATTAAAAAGATGACAGTATGTGAGAGCCTGATGGCCTTCAAATATTTCACCCAGTTGAGAGGACTGTCCTCATGTTTTTGCTGTATGTAAATGTTGCCAGAGACTGTCTGTCCCTAAGGATATTTCAGCACTCAACCATAACGATGGTATTAGGACCGCTTGACACATGTATGTGAAAGGAGCGTGTCTTCACCTCCACAGTATACTTCAGTAGTGATGGCTTAGCTTGCCAATACTTTTGCTAATAGCTAATTGGAGAAAAATAAGAGAAGAGAAACTAAACTATGAAATTTTTTCTTTTAAAGATTCAAGCAACTTATAAATAGCACATGAGTCAAAGAAGAATTTCAAGAGAAACCTTAAAATATTTTGAACTAAGTGGAAATTAAAATATAATTCATCAAAATTTGTGGGATGCAGTGAAAAAAAAGGTTTAGGGGAAAATGCACACCATTAAATGCATGTATTAGAAAAGAAGAAAGATCTGAGATCAACCATCTAGCCTTCTGCCTTGGGAAACTAAAGAAAGAAGAGCAATTTAAGCCTAAAAACAAGAAGAAAATAAATTAAAAAGTGTTAGAATAGAAATTAATAAAATAGGAAAACAATAGTGAAAAATCAATGAAAACAAAAGCTCATTCTTTGAAAAGATCAATAACTTTGATAGACATGTAGTCAGTCTAAGCAAGAATAAAAGAAAAGATGCAAGTTCCTAATATAAAAAATGAAGTAGACATTGTCATTACTAATCCCATGAATTTTAAAAGAATAATAAAGAAATACTATAAACAATTGTATGACTACAAATTTGATAATTAAAATGAAAAAGACCAATTCCTTGAAAGACACATACTACCAAAACTGACACAAAGAAAAACAGATAATCTTTATAAGCTTATATATTAAAGTTATTGAATCAATAATAAATAAATTTCAAAAAAATAAAGTAATAGGTCCAGATGGTTTTATTAGTAAATTCTACTAAATATTTAAGGAAAGATAATATCATTTCTTCACATCTCTTCCAGAATATAGAAGCAAAAGAAATACTTCCTAATTCATTTTTTGAGGCCAGCATTACCTTAATATCAAAGCCAGATAAAGATATTATAAGAAAAGAAAACTACAGACCAATATCTCTCATGTGCATAGATATAAAAGTTCTCAAAAAATACTAGCAAATGAGCCCAACAATATGTAAAAAAAAAAATTATATACTATGACCAAGAGGGATTTATTCTACGTTTGCAAGGCTGATTCAGCACTTGAAAATTAACTAATGTAATCCATCATATCAACAAGCTAAAGAAAAAAAATAATTTGATTATATGAATTAATGGAGAAAAAGCATTTGATAAAATCCAACACCTATTCTTGATAAAAACTCTTGAACAAGCCAGAAATAGAAAGGAATTCCCTCAACTTGATAAAGAACATCTACAAAAACTTATACCTAACATCCTATTTAATAATGAGAAATGGATGCTTTCCCCTAAGATTAGGAACAAGGAAAGGATATCCCCTATCAGCATTTCTATTCAACATCATACTGGAAGTTCTGGCTAGTGAAATAAGGCAAGAAAAGGAAATAAAAAGCATATGATTGGGAAGGAATAAAATAGACTTGTGTGCAGATGACGTGATTGTCTATATAAAAAAATTCTATACAATTGACCTAAAACAAAAAACAAAAACTCCTAAAACTAATAAGCGATTATAGCAAAGTTGCACGAATACAAGTTTAATAAGAAAATCAACTGCTTCTCTATGTACCAGCAATGCATAATTAGAATTTGAAATTAAAAACACAATACCATTTACAATTGCTAAAATAAAGGATCTACATGAAGAAAACTATAAAACTCTAATGAAAAAAATTAAAGATGACCTAAATCAATAGAAAGGTATTCCATATTGATTAATTGGAAGACTCAAAATTGTTAAGACATCAATTCTTCTGAACTTAATCTGTAGATTCAATGAAATTCTAATTAAAGTCATATAAAGCTATTTTGTGGATATTAAAAAAATGATTCTAAAATTCATATGGAAGGCAAAATCTCAGAAAAATCAATACAATACTTACAAAGAACAAAGTTAGAGAACTGACACCACCTGACTTATTATAAATCTACAGTAACCAAGACAGTGTGGTGTCAGTGAAAGAATAGGCACACAAATCACTGAAAAAGAATAAAGACTTTAGAAATAGAATCAAACAAATATAGTCAACTGAACTTTGACAAAGGAACAAAAGCAATTCAGTGGAGAAAAGATAGGCGCTTCAAAAAAACAGGGCTGGAACAAGTGGATATCTATATACAAGGAAATGAAACTAGACATAGACTTTTCACAAAAACTAATCCAAAATGGATCATAGATTTAAATATAAAACATAATATCATAAAACTTCTAGAAGATAACATGGCTTGATAGCTCATTTATATCAAAAACCTAGGCTTTGGTTTCGTGATGAGCTTTTAAACATAATAACAAAGATATTCATGAAAGAAAAAATTGATAAATTAGAATATATTAAAAGTAAAAATGTCTGCTCTGTGAAAGACACTGTTAAAAGAATCAAAACACAAGCCATACTGAGATAAAATATTTACAAAATATGTATCTAATAAAGAACTTGAATCCAAAATATACAAAAATACTTTTGAAACTCAACAGTGAGAAAAGAAAAAAAAAATTTAGAATTTGGCAAAAGATCTGAACTGATACCTCAACAAACACTATATACAGGTGGTAAAAAGCATATGAAAAGATGTTCATCATCTTTTGTCATTAGGGAATTGCAAATTAAAACAACAATGAAGTACACAGCTATTAGTATGGCTAAAATCCAAGTCCTGACAATACCAAATGCCAGTGAGGATATAGAACAACAGAAACTCTTATTCATTGCTGGCAGTAATGACAAATTCTATAGCCATTGGAAGACAATTTGGTAATCTATTATATAGCTGAACACAGGCTTACCAAATGATCCAGCAATCACTTTTCTAGGTATTTACTCATTTGAAAACCTATGTTCACACAAAAATCTGCATGCAAATATTTATAGCAGCTTTATTCATAATTGTCAAAAATTGGAAGCACCAAAGATGTCTTTCAATAGGTAGGTGAATGAATAAACATTTATATGATGCAATATTATTCGTCAATAAAAAGAAATGAGCTATCAAGCCATGAAAAGACACAGAGAAGCCTTAAATGCATATTGCTACATCTGAAAAGGATACATTCAGTATGATTTCAATTATCTTATGTTCTAAAAAGGGTAAAAGTCAAATGATGGTAAAAAGACCAAAAGTTGCTAAGGGTTTAGGGGAGTTGGGAGAGTTAAATAGGTGAAGCTTTTAGTGGATCTAGTGGATCTTTTGAGTGATGAAATTATTCTGCATGATATTGTAATTGTGGGTACATGACACTATACATTTGTGAAAACCCATAAACCTCACAACACAAAGAGATAAATTTAATGTATGCAATGTTTTAAAAAATTATTTAAAAGTTTGGGGACTCTCAGCATGGAATGCAGAATGTGACAAAAAAATCTGACTATATGATAAGCATATAAAACTATCTTACAGATGAGGGTAGAAGAACCAGTCCTGAATTAAGTAACTGTGGAAATGAGCACAGCTGGCAAAACCAAAGGCAAAAAACCCTGTACACAAGCACTGTACTTTAGTTGAGAAAGTTGTTTCCCATGGGAGTACATATAGGTTAAGAATTCTTCTGTTTATTTTTTTAGAGACAAAGTCTCATTATGTTGCCCAGTCTGGCCTCTAACTCCTGGGCTCAAGCAATCCTCCTGCCTCAGCCTCATGAGTAGCTGGTATTATAGGCACATGCCACCACATCCAGCTTGCAGATTAAGATTCTGACACCACTACATACATACACTAGAACTGAACAATTAAGTAAATAGGTGGCTGATGGTGGGAGCCAGGTTCCTCACTGCTGGAGTGGGAAGGTTATAGATAAGCACATGAGGCTAGAATGATCCATATGGATTATATGCACTGCAGATATCAATATGAGCTCATGTTTAGTTTAATATAAACACAGATGGTTTCATATAAAAATATTTATAGATGTGTGTATATACATGGTTAGCATACATGCATATATTTCCTTGCTCTGTCAATTGAGAAGGCCTAGAAGCAAAGACATTTCAGTAGCAATAAGCACATCCAGCACCAGATTTTGGCTTCTAATACCATTCTTCACTAAAATGAACCAAGGTTCCTTGGGGAAATGGCTGCTTCTAGGATTGGGGCATTTTGTAGTACCAGAAAGCAAAAAAGTGCCAAAACAAACAAACAAACAAAAACCATAATGATAGTGTAATGTCAAAGGGACACAGGAGTCAACTGAAAGAGCTCTCAGTGGTCAAAGCTGGAACAATATGGGCAACAAAATAAATAAAGTAGCATTGGTTATAACCCAAAGTACAAAATAAATATCCATTAGTCTATACTGATACAAATAAATAAATGGGGAGAACAGATAAATCTCCCTTGCAGAAGAACTCCCAATAAATTATATACATACTCCACTCTCAAGCAAATGGAGCATAACTCCCCAGTCCTTAATGTGGGTTGTACATAGTGACTTTTTTCCACCTAATATGAAAAGGGTACAAAAAGAACAACTTCATATTGGAAAATCCTGACAACCCCACCTCAGCCAGGTGATCAAGATCAACATTAAGAGTGTTAAGTCATGTTGACAGTATATTCCCTAGATGTGCTATAAATCATCTTTGAAGTCTTCCTCTCAAAAAGCAAGAACCCAATCTAATTATGAGAAACACATCATGCAGTACCCACTTAAAGGACATTCTTCAAAGTACCTGACTAGTACTCCTCAAAACTGTCAAGGTCATTAAAAACAAGGAAAGTCTGAAAAACTGTCATATCTAATAGGAACCTAAGGAAAGGGAACAACTAAATGTAATGAGTCCTGGATGAAACCTGGAACAGAAAAATGACATTAGTTGAAAACTAAGGAAAACTGAATAAAGCATAGACCTTAATTAATAATGCATATTAATATCAGTTCACTAATTATAAGAAATGTACTATAGTTATGTAAATATTAATAATAATGGAAACTGAGGCAGGAGATATATGGGAACTCTGTACTACTGTCACAGATTTTCTGTAAATCTAAAGCTGTTTTACTCCTAAACAGACCAATAATGAGCAATGAAATTGAAGCAGTAATAAAAAATTTTGCAACAAATTTTTGTTGTTTATTTCCAACAAAATAAAGCCCTGGACCAGATGGATTCCCATTCTGCAGAAATCATTCCATAACATCTAAAAGTAGGGAATCCTCCTCAGGGATGCAAGGATGGTTCAACATACATAAATCAATAAATGTGATTCGCCAAATAAAAAGAAGCAAAAACAAGGATCACATGATCATCTCAACAAATGCAGAAGAGGCATTTGACAAAATTAGTACCCTTTCATGAAAAAAAACCCTCAACAAACTTGGCATGGAAGGAAATATCACAAAATTATAAAAGCCATATATGACAAAGGAACAAAAGACATTCTATAAAAAAGACATCTGCACTAGAATGTTTATAGCAGCACAATACACAATTGCAAAGATGTGGAAACAACCCAAGTGCCCATCAATACATGAGTAGATTAAGAAAATGTGGTATATGTATACCACGGAGTTCTACTCAGCCACAAAAAACAATGGTAATCTAGCACCCCCTGTATTATCCTGAATAGAGCTGGAGCCCATTCTTCTAAGTGAAGTATCACAAGAATGGAAAAAGAAGCACCACATGTATTCACCATCAAATTTGTATTAACTGATCAACACCTAAGTGCACATATAGTAATAACATTCATTGGGTGTCAGGCAGATGGGAGGGGGGAGGAGGGGATGGGTATATTCACACTTAATGGATGCTGTGCGCACCGTCTGGGGGATGGACACACCTGAAGCTCTGACTCGGGTGGGGCAAAGGCAATATTTGTAACCTAAACATTTGTAACCCCGTAATATGCTGAAATTAAAAAATATATTTCAAGTATTAAAATTTAGCTATATTCCACCAATTCTAAACAAATGTTTTAAATATTTATTCATTTGAAAAATTTATACCCTTCAAACTGGTTTTCAATGGGAGTCATTTAGATTTCAAAACATAATATTTTGATATGATATACTTGCTGAAAATGTTCATATTTGAATAAAATTTTGGATCATGCATTATTAGACAATATTATGTTGTTATTAATATTAGACTGCTATGTAATTAAATTTTGAAGTTCAATTTTTGTGTTCTTTTAAAAAAATCACAGAAATGATATAGTAGTTTATGACTCAAGGGAACAAGTAGTGATAGACTAAGAGTTAAATTAATGATCAATTTCTAAATTCAACGAAATAAATTGATATAAGCTAATCATCTGACTAATTAAGGCCAAAATATTTTATCATTTTTCAAGAACAAAATTTCAATCTGAAGCATCCAGTTACTGCAACACTTCCTTCAATTTGCCAATTTGTTCTATCAGTCAACCCTTCATTTATCTTTTCAAGGATTTTTTGAGTGTGTGACAGGCAATACACCAGGTTCAGGACAACAGAACTAGTTAACAATGGTCCTCATGCTGGAAAAGGTCAGTCTCACAGGCATTGCTAATGGGAAAAAAATGTGTATATCTCTTTAATAAGGGCAACAAGACTTCAAAGATTAATATTCCAAGTAAATAACCAAACTCAAAATATACTTTTTGAGGTAGAGCTGCTAGCTTAACTATTTACACTGACATTTTAAGTGGCTTCATTTTATACTGCAGTTTATTATAGGTAATATTGAAATTTAAGAGCATAGACCCTCGAGGCAGACTCTGTGGGTTTGAATGCCAGGTGTAATGCTTATGAAATGTGTGACTTTGATCACATCACTCAATCTCCCTGGCTCTCAGATTCCTCGTCTGCAAAATGTGGATTATAAGAGCACCTACCTCACAGGTTGCAAGGTTTAACTGCTTAGAACCATATCTAACAGAGTATAAGTTAGAGAAATGTTAGCTATTACTAACTGAAATAAAATATTGATCTAAATGAATTGTGATAATTGTAATTAAAATCCAATACATGATAATTGTGTATATTATACATATGTACAGATGTATACATAGATAGATGATAGACAAGGCACTGTCATGATACTAGTAAAATCAAAGTTATGGCTTAATTGAGGATACACTGCTTATGTCAAGATGGAACATAAACAAGACTTTCTCCTTTGTCATTTCACCAAAAAGTTGATCTTTACCTTTTTACAATGGATATGGGTTGAAGTGAAGTTGTGTTTATTTGCACTGGCATATCTTAGTAATCAATGTTGTACTCTTTCAACCCTGAGGATACAGAAAGGGAATGATTTTAATGAAATAGAATAATTCCTAGCCATAAACAGATATGTTTTTAAAAACTTAACTCCATTGGATTAATCTCTAGTACTACAAGAGTAGGATCTATTTATAGGTCTTATACAAAAACGTTTTACAGCTCTGGGTCTAATTTAGGACATGTGAAAATTCTTGTTTCTTAATGTTTCTTAAAAAATGTTTCTTAAAAAAACTTCAGCAAAATGCAGCACTCTCCCTTATTGAAATAAAATAATAAATGTACCATGATTTGAATCGGGTATTGCTTTATTTTAACAGAATTTGTCTTTTTCTTTGAATGGGACAAAATAAACAGGCTAGTTCCTGAAAAAAAGAAGAAGAAGAAGAAAGAAAATTAGAAAAATACATATATAAGCAAAAAGAAACCCAAAATGCAGCTTTTCATTTTTGCTAAAAGATCATCCCCCTTGTTTCTTATAACACCTATAGAATTTTATAAGACAATCAGAAAAGACTGTCAAGTCTTCATAATGTATTTGTTCCTATAAAATTTAACAGTTTCATCTATAATAAAGTATAATGGTTATTAGCTAAATTCCATGTAACTCTCACCAGTCTATAGATGGCTCTTCATTATTGTTGCAAATAGATTACTATTCATAAATATTAATATATGGTATTAACACTGAAAATCATTCCCCACGAAAACTAAGAGTACTATTGTGCTCATGCCAACTTCATCATCTCTTGGATTAATTTTCAATTAATTGTGTCTCCGTGGTGATTAGAGATAAGATTATGTTCATTAATGTTGGCCTTAAGTAGATATTGTTTAATGTAGGTACTGATTAAAATAAATGCTCAAGGAGGTATGGTGTGGTGATGAAACAATTGACAGGAAGAGAAAAATTACCAAGTACCTGTGCATCAACCAGTGTTCAATTGCAGATGACAGAAAACACTAGGACTATTGTAAACCAAAGGGATTTAACATGGAAAATGAGATGCATACAAAATTGCTACATAGTCTGGAAACACTTGCTCTGGACTGGGCCTCTAGGAACAGTTCCCAGGTCATCCCTGTAAAACTGGCTCCCAAGAGAACTGCTACCTGGGCTTCAGTCAGGAAACTGGGGAATTGAAGACAACTGCTCAGCTCAGCTCCAGGGATCAGGATGCTGCTGCCAGACTGCTGACTCCTGCATCAGGCCCTGCACCAAGGAAATGCACGACCCTCCCTTACCCTTCTTCACCTGCTCTGCATTCAAGCCTCTCCTGAATGCATCTGATTGACTTTAAATTACATCTGGAGCTTCTGCTCCAAAGGAAGGAAGGCTGAGAAATGTACTTTTAAGCTTCCTAGTTTCTGTCATACAGAAAACATTAAGGAGGATGGAATAAATGTTGAGTCAATTGATCTGGCTTCTCTACCACATGTGACATTAGATGACTATAGGTAGAATAATGCATTTGAGGGGTTATTACCAATGAGCCTCCTACGGGCAGCATAGTTTTCCTCTAGAGCAGGGGTCCCCAACCTATGGTGAGTTGTATAATTATTTCACTATATATTACAATGTAATAATAATGGAGATGAAGTGCACAATAAATATAATGCTCTTGAATCATCCCCACCCCAGGTCCATGGAAAAATTGTCTTCCATGAAACCAGTCCCTGGTGCCAAAAAGGTTGAGGACCATTTCTCTAGAATTTAACCAAGATCTATTTACATAGACCTGAGGCCAATATATCATCTAGATTCTCAAATGAACCAAAAGTATAGTCCCCCTCAAAATGTTACAGCTTGGTAGATCATTTGTTCTTCTAAAACATCTTCCTCCCCTAGGGTCTGCATCCAAAATTGCTTTTCAAAAATTTTCCTGAATTTTATATAAACTCTTTTTGGAGTTCTCAAAATATGCATGCATTCACATATATACATTGCACACACACAAAATCACTGGTATACTCTACTCAGATTTAATCAATCTGAGAAAGGCTCCTTCTGATGCATATATACATACCTATTAATCATCAAGATGTCTTGAGGAGCTTTGCCTAAGCTCACAACTTTAGTATTTGTCCTTCTAAATTAAAATATTTTCCCCTGGAATGGAATATTAGCCATTAATTCCTACCATAAACTTCTTAGTCACCAACGTAGTTTGATTTTCTATACACAAGAATAAATTATGAAATTTCTAGTCTATTAAATGATAAACTAAAGTTTATTTTAGGAAAATACAAAATGATATAAAAATTAGACCTGACTATACTTTGTACAGAGTAGTACCTTGTGACAGTGAGTTGAAAAAAGAAAACTCTATGAAAATACACAAACAAAAATTAGTAGAGGAAAACCTATAGGACTTGTTGAGATGAAGTGGGAAAAGTGATTATTGTAGTCAGAGGAATTATTGTTGAATGAGGCAGAATAATCTCTTAAACAGCAACAACGACAACCAAAAAGCCCTTGGGGAACTCCATTAGTCATGTGCCACTCCACTTTTGTCACAGTTGTGTGTAAAGACAGATGAAATGCAAGAAACTGCCAAAGGTCTTAAGACATTTCAAAGTGCCTCTCAATTACAGATGGCGCCACCAATGAAAACGCACAAGTTTGAAATAAAATCTTATTTTTTATTAGGAATAAAATTATTCTTTTTTCCCCATTCTTTAAATTCTTTCTAAATAATACATCTGCAATCAAAACTGTTATACCAAAAGAAAAATTCTTTAAAGTGACTGGAAATAACAATAAAGAAAAGATCTGAGCACAATATAAAAAACTAAAATAACCTTCTCTTCCCAGTCTATAAAGTTTCCCAGATAAATGTTTGAAATGAAGTATTCATCATTCAGAAAGAGTGGCAAGAACCAGTGGTTTAAGAGGACCCTCAATTTAACCTGCTTACAATTGAATTGCCACTATATCAAGAAAGGAATGTTCCACATTGAATTTACTAGTGCAAATCAATTTATTCATGAAACATCTATTCTTCTGTAAAATATAGTTCATTTTATCTTCACTTCTGTACACCACCCTTAAGAGGAGTTCTTCATAAATGCTTCCAGGAAAAAAAAAAGAAAGAAAGAAAAATTTTCACCATCAGGTTTTCACTAAAATTTGAAATTTACACTAAATTTTTGTGAGCCCAAATTAACAAAGAATATGAAAATAAATTTTTTTTATCAAAAAAGCTACTTTCTAAATACTTTTTAAAGCATGTTCTATATTATTTTCCCTTACACTTGAACTTTAAAAGAACTGTTTTATAATAAGACTAAATTAAAGCAGTATTTTTTCTCTGTTTTTCCCCTAAGTAGTGAAGATGGAACTATATTTAGCCTGTATGTTTCCTTTCCATAGTAAGCATCCAAATAACATAGCAGTCACAGGTTAGTAAAAATATTATCTCATAGTTTATTTTTCTATCAGACATTTCTATGACTTATTGTGCTTACAAACCGTAACCCTATCTTGTTTTCTCTCCTATTTTAACTACCAATTGAATAACGGTAACTTTAAAAATAAACAGCTGAAGTTTACCAAATAACAAAATTCTTTTGATTATGCACAGGGCAAAGAAACCAGCATTTATTAAGTGCCTACTATATATCTGGCAAGATGACTGAAGCACTCACATATACTCTTTTAATCTTCTCAACAGCTCCCTGGAGTAGGTATCAATAAACACTTTTATAGAGAAGAATAAAAAGAAGCTAAAGAATTTAAATATTGTATGAAAAGTTACATTACTGATGAGTGATAAAATTGTTATTCCAACCCAATTCTGTTATTCTTCAAAGTCATGGTCTTTCCATAACTGTACATATTTGCTGCTATGGGATTTATTGTTGCAAAAATTGAACAGAGCAAGCATTCTTTCCACTCATGCAGCAAGCCCAGAATATAAGTGCCTTGAGCACGAAGCTGCCCTGCAGAATGTCTCTGAACAGCTCTTCATTCAGACCACACTCTTATCTCATTTATTCTATGTTCCAAGATATGCAATGACACTGTGGCTTTCATCTACCAAGGTAATCCATCTTAGTGCAATAAGATCTTCCTCAATAAAAGAAAAAAAATTTTTTTAGAAGCCACCTGTTTTTCACAAGATTCCCATGCTATAATTAAATTTGGTAACTAATATGTAGTACAAAAAGGCACACCAAAAATCAAGCATGCAGTCTCCCAAAGTTCTCCCAAATAATTCCACATCCACACTTTCATTGCTATCACCATTTTGATGAAATGTTTTCATAAATGCTAAACAAGCACTATGGGAAATTCTGCTTAAGCTAGTTAGGAAGGGCAAAATTTCCTTGGAAAAAGAATCTTGAAGGAGGACTGTCTCTAAGTTTTGATCACATTTGTCCTCAGTGGCCTTTGTAAAGCAAACAAAAGTAAGGAGGGTGATGCTGAAGGATCCCGTGGATTAAATAGCTCTGAGATATTTCTTTCTTTCTCCAGAGGAGAATCATTCAGTTGATGCCAAAAAATAAATGATTTAAACTCATTTTGGGGTTTCACCCTAGTCTGGATAATCCTTTTGAATATCACAGAAGAAAAGGAACGATTAATAGCTATCCCCAAAGGTGTTCTTAATTATGCTCAAAGACTTACTCTGCTGAGATTTTTTTAAAACTGGACATTATGCTAGAGTGAAATGGTCCCCACCGAAGAGTACCACAAGCAACCCAACATCATCTTTTCTGTCCCAGTAGAATCACACCATGTCCCATCTTACTATGACACATGTTGTTATAATCTAGGCCAGACAGGTACCTGCAACCTGTCAGTTCTGGTGCAAGAGTCAGAGATAATTCTTAGTGCTCATTGAGGTTAATCCTATATTTCCCAACAAGGGCATTGTAAGAGTATTTTATAGAAATATTCATATTTCTCCTATTAAAAATATCTAGCTGAAGTGTAGAAAGGCTCAGAGGAAGAAAATTAAATGAGCTGGTATATGAGAGGATCCATCAACACTGCACATTTAATTGGGAGAAGTAGGACAATGGCTTCTAATATTAGAACCATCATAGCCTAAAGTATATTCCAAAGTTGATATCACTTTTCCTTACAAAATAACTACTGATTCTCTTGACAGGACTAGTTTATCTAGCTAAATTCTCTCTTTTTGAAGGGCAAGGATATGTTATCTAAAGGCCTATGAAGCTTGAGGACTCTAACAGATGTAACTCTAAACTGATCACATACAGTGTCAGATGTGATAATCCTTTGTTTTTCCCCCCAATCCTCCATCTCACATTGGGTTATCCCTAACCTAAATCAGCAGCCTTAGGGTTCAGGAAGCTGATGTTCTAGAGGAAGAAAACAGTTCAATTTCTTTGTCAGCTGTTAGTACATGGATATAGGAATATTTGGCTTTTGAGGGAAAGAAATAATCCATGTCAAAGATTTCTAATAAATATTATTGAAGTCAGTTTAAAATCAACAAAGTATGTGAATATTAAACATCTTTTTACATAAAGACAAAAAAGCAGTTCTTGTCAGAATTTTTTTAAATCATAGTAAGGCAAATAATAAAAGAGTTACACTGTAACTAGATAATACTCCATGTTTAATATTCAAGACAATAAAGTAAAGTTAATTATTCTTTAATTTTAAGTGTCAGACTCCTCCAGGAGCTAATAAGAGCTAGCTAGCTATGTTGAATTTGCACAAACTTCTCAAAGAAATTTTCATAAAAATATTGAAAGAAATATAAACTCATAACAGTAGTAGATGCCAAAGTTACCTATAAAAATGTTGCTAAACTCCAGGTTGAAATTCCCTTTATAAATTCCATAGATGAGCTGATTTAGATATGACCAATGTCCAGAGCTGGCTGTGTGATAGGAACATGTGGCCGACGAGCACTTGAGATGTGGCTATTTCAAACGGCCATTTTCTGTTAAGCGTAAAATAAACATCAGATTTCAAAGTCTTTAAACAAAAACAAGAATGTAAAATATCTCATGAAATCTTCATATTGATTACATGTTTAAATATTTTTATATATTGGGTTAAATACAATATATTATTAAAAATAATTTCACTTCTTTTCATTTATACTTTTTATTTTTTTTATTTATTTTTTTATTTCAGCATATTATGGGGGTACAAATA
>VBSM01001562.1:25299231-25314640 GCA_008086735.1 Cheirogaleus medius | reverse complement strand
TATCTCCATATTGCTTTCCACAGAGGCTGAACTAGTTTGCAGTCCCACTAGCAAAGATGAATAATCTCTTAGGTTATCAAGGAAGGGTTTTGTTGGAGGTCATAATAGCCATCCTGAACCTAAACTCTAGTTATGTGTGTAACACCTATCCATTCCCTCTACTTCACAATTTAACCTTGCCCCCAGAGCTTGGATTTTTGACATCCTGATGAAACCATTCTCAATGGTTCCTGCCATGTGCTACCTGACCATGATACTGTCTCTTGAATTAAGAAAACAAACTTTTGTCCACTTGTGCTCAGTTCACACTGACTTGACCCAAGCTTAGACACAAAACCTGTAGAACTCAATCACATCCCATGTGAACATTAACATAACCTGGAAGATATCACATTCTCAGCACGAGATTGAATGTCTGAATTTATTTTGAGGTTATAAGGAGCCAAGAGTTTTAAGCACTTGTTGGGTGGGGTAGGGGAACAAATATAACAGACATTTTAAGGAATATTAATCTTAGAACTGGGTTCAAAGTGAATTAATTGAACAGAACAAGGACTGTTTTGGTGCCAATAGTTTGGCAGTATATTTCATTATCAAGTTTACATATATTATCTCATGAATATTCAAAAATCTTAAAAGGTATTGATTAATTTATGGTATTCAGAAAGGAATTAAGGCAGTTTACAAAAATGCATATATCTGGATACATTTAAATTTTTAAAATGAGAAAATCAGATGAAGTGAAAAATGAAGGTAGGAAAGATATGATAAACCACGAGAAAGTGAGGTTGATACATAAAATCATGCTTTAAAGTTCTATAACTTTGTTAAAGAGAAGCCAAAAATATATCTGTGCATATTTTATAGCATCCTACAGAAGCAATCTGTTTCACAAGTTATAGTTATAATTTAAAAAAATAAAATGTCCTCATTTATTCAACAAATATTTATTGAGTACTACATGAAAGGTAAAAAGTAGAGACCTAACAGCTATCAGTACAGTGGTGAACAAGATGGGCAAAATTCCTGCCTCTTGGAGTTTGAAATTAGTTAAAGAGACAGATCACATACAAATAAACTTATACTATAATACCAACTAGTAATAAGATAGGGGAAATTAAGGTATGAATAGAGAGTGACTAAAATAGAAGACATAGTTATTTTAGATAAGATAGTCAAGAAAGTCATCTTTGAAGAGGTTAACATTTGAGCAAAGATATGAATGAAGTGAATTTCATTCTGAGCTTGACAGGAAGCCACTGAAGATTTTAAACAAGAAATGATGTGATCTGATGTAGGTGCTAACAGAATCCCTCTACCTTTTGTGCGGAGAACAGCCTGGGGGCTGGCAAGAGACAAAGCAAGGAAATGAGCTAGGAAGTTATTCCAGTAAGAGGACATAATGGCCTAGACAAGAGCAACAGCAGCGGAGGTGACAGAAGTAGTTGGATTTGGCATGTGTTGTGAAGAGGGCTTACACGTGGATTAGATGTGGGATGTAAAGAAAAATGAGGCATATAGGAAGGCCCCTAAAGTTTTATCTTAGCCAAGTGAGTGGTAAGTTTATTAATTGAGAGCTGTCTAGAAAAGAAATGGGCTTAGGAAGCAAAATTAAAACATTAATTTTGAGATGCCTACCAGATGGATATACAGGTTTGAAGAGGGAAGTCAGAGCTAAAGACATAAATCTAAGTGTCATGAATGTTTATATAGTATTTAAATTTTAAATTTTAGGTATAATTAATAAGATTCCCAGGGGGAGAGGGTAGATAGAGAAGAGACCATGCCTAAGGGCTGAGTCCTAGAGGCATTGAAACATTCAGAGGTTGGTGAGTTACTTTCTCTTTGAAGACCATCTCCTCTAGGATGATCAATCATTCCAATTTTCCCAGGACTCAGGGGTTTTGCAAGATTTCAAGACTCTGAGTGCTAAAACCAGAAAGTTCCAAGCAAACCTGAACGAGTTGGTCACTCTAGACCCTCAAGCCATATTCTCCACTCTTTTCTTCTCTGCCCTGTGTCCCTGGAGGCTGAACTCTACAGATCTCCATCACCCAGGCTCCCTTCCCCTCCTCCTCCTAGGATTTAGCAAAGGTGATCTATCAGCATATTAGAAGGTGGGAATAAAAAAATGCATGGATATTTATTACCCTCCCATCTCCCCACAAAAATGGCTGTTACAGCTCCTGTTCTGTGGCCTGTTTTTCATCATTCTAATGTCTTTGTCCAAGTTTCAATTACAGCATTTCCTCCCCCTTGCACCCTCAGACCTGAGGGTGGTAACAGCTTCCCGCTGACACTAACCTCCAGGTGCTGCTTTCACTGCTCCCACTAACCTGCACACATGTCTCTAAATAGCCCCTAAGTTAAACTCTCCCTGGTTAAACCTCATAGGCCTTACTGATACACAGTGTAGGAAAGGGTGGGGAGGCAAGTGAAGTAAAAGGAGCAAGGAGATTCAGCAGCCAAGAAGCCAGAGGGGCTATGACTTGTCCATGTCACTGATTTTCCATTTGGTAATATCTCTGCCTTTAAGGTATTTTAGAAATCAGTGGGGCTGTTTTTCACTCTCATAATGATTAGGAGTATGCTACTGGCACTGAGTGGGTAAATACTATGAATGCTAGAAGTCCTTCTTTATCCTAGAGGGTCCCAATTATCAAAGAATTGCCCCATGTCCCAAAGATTTTGAAATGCCTAGTTGAATGTTCCCGTAAGTGAAAAAAAAAAAAAAGGAAAAAGAAAATTAATCAGTTTTTGTCTAAGCTTGGAACATATTTTACACATAAAATACTTTTTCATAGTTTTAGTATACATTACATTCTGCATAAATGCAAACACCATGTAAATCAAAGGAAGGTTGTATAGGTTTATTTGGAAATTTACCAAAGTAGTTTATCATTTTAGAAAATTATGTTGCTGACTGCATGGTACTTAATTTTCCATCATAACACAGCCATATCAGTCTGTAATTCTATATTTATTGCAAGCAGATTACTATTTGTTTATGTCTATTGGTATAGTTGTGCTTGAGCAGTGACATATTAAAGTATATATTATTATTATACATGATTTTTTTCACATTACAGTGAGGTAATTATATTGACTTTTTAATATCACACATGCTGGTAGATGATACTATCTATGAAATTCATTTTAAGATAGTAAAAGGAACATTACAATATATTTGTTATTGGAAGATATTGGGTGTGATACAGTTGAGAATAACTGATAAACATGGGCATTGAAATGAATGAGAATGATGACAATTTACTAATAGAGAAAGCCAGCTGCCAAAAATCTTCAATGAATGAGAAGGAATGATTAGGACAGTGGCTCAGTTTTGCTGTATGTTAGAATCACTTGGGGAGCTTCTCTTTTTTTCAGATATGAGGGTCTTGTTTTGTTCCCCAGTCTGAAGTGCAGTGGCACAATCATAGCTCACTGCAGCCTCAAACTTCCACCTCAGCCTCCCAAGTAGCTGGGATACTGGGACTACTGCCACCAGCCACCACACCCAGCTTGGAGAGCTTTTATAAGTCCTAATGCCCAGGCTGGCCACATTAGAATCTGTAGGCGTGGGACATTTTTTAAAAACTTAGTGCAGCGAAATTTGACAATCACTGAAATAAGAGATCAGGAGAAAATTACAACGAGGAATTGAAGATGGTCAAGTATGATAGTATGCCATTTAAAGAATCAGCAGTTTTTCAGGAGTAGGAGAAGAGAAGAAATAGTCCAAACTTGACAATTTAGAGCAAGGAGAACCCCCACTCCCCCTCCAAGTCTGAGGAAAATGACAGTCACCATTGAAAAGACTGCAGGAAAACCAGAACCCTGAGGAGAGACAGGTTTCATTATGAGAAATAATTGTAAATTAGAGGAACACAGTAAAGGGGACATGTAAGGCTGAGGTTAGAGAGACAGGGATGTCCACTAAGTTCCAGAGGCACAATGGATATTCATAAAGTGGTTGGAGAAAAGTACAAGATTGAGTTATATTAGGAGATATACAGAGAATATGCTGGTAAAAAGAGGTCCAGGAATGACTTGGAAGAAGCAAATGTAATTGCATAATGGGATTGGTCCTGATGTCCTTAGGGGAAGATGGGCAAACAGTTCTAATTATAGCCCCTACACCAGACATTGCCAGTATTCTGCCTGAATCTTCTGGGATTCCTTTACCACTTCTGGTGTCCCCTCACCTCAGATTCTTTGCTTTTGTTTGCAAGAATTGGCACCTGCAACCCTCCCCAGAGGCTTGCCCTTGAGCTAATGGAACCACCTGGCAGAGCTGGAAGTGTATGGGACTTTACACTCCTACCAGACAGTCTTCTCCAATCCCTGACAGTTTCAGGAGCAGCAAGGCCTGGCTCCCTTGCTTCAAACAGGAAAAAAACTACACGGCTTAATTTATATTTCAGAGCTTCCCTGCAGGATCAAGCTGAAGTGATCCCTCCTGCTCTGCCTAAAATTGTCCTCTCTTGGCTTCTTCTCTTTCCCTGCCCTGATCACCCACTTTTATAGCAGTTTTTCCTTGCAAAGATTTCCTTAATAAATCACTTGCTCTTGAATCTATGTCTCAGGGTCAGGTTCTGAGGTCTCCACTGCAGACAGCCTTCTTCTTACAGTAGACAGGGAGCAGCATGAGTCAGCGGGAGCAGGAGATGCCCTGTGGGACGCCCTAAGCACAGGCTGAGAAGAGTATCACTGCACAAATGGGGGGAAAGTTTTGCCTTGTGCAAGTGGAATTACAAAGATGACTAATTTTGATATATCATAGGGTAAGTTTTTCCATGGGTCCTTGCCAAAAGGACAATATTCTCAATAACACTTTCCAGGAACTCTAGCACCAATTTTCAGAAGAATGTTTTTCTCACATCATCGTTCATCACTCACTAGGATCAAACGATGTCATTTAGAAATAAGAAACTATATAGAATGCCAAAACAGTGTGGTGGTATGTGTACCCAGTTCTCATGTAGCCTTCTGTACTCATCTACAGATAGAGTTTGGAGTATCTAGAAAATGAGACAGACTTGTATCCATCAGGCAATTCCCCTTAACATAGTTTTTAAATTAGTTAAGTTTTCAATATATATTGAGCATCAGTGAGTTCAAAGTTATTTTTTACAATTAGCATTCAGAACTAAATCTCAGTTGCTGATGAAACGAAGAGCAACATATTTCAAGTGTCAGTCAACATGGTACCATGGGCTGTAATTATCAGAGACTGTAAAGACAGGCAAAAATGAAGAAGCACAGGTAACCAAAATTAGTGCATCTCTGACTTCTGTCTAATTGTGTCTTGTCATCCCCTATATCTAATGCTTTGGGGACAGAGTTCATATAATTATATGAAAAAGACTGGGCCTTTCTACTTAAAACCAAAGTCCCAGCACCATCACAACAAAAAAAAGGAGATTTCACAAACACTGGAATGTTGTATCAGGAAATATATAGGCTTTTCTTCCTCTTTCCAAAAGTTCCCTTTAAGTCTCAAAGGGAAAGGAAAGGGAGAAAATATGTCCAAAGATTAATAAGCAGATAAATTATAGAGATAATAGATACAAATGACCAACAAAACACTCCTTTTAGGGAACATCTTGAGAAATCAAGTGGTGGCTATAATATGGAATTTTTCATCAATAGATTCTTCCAAGTTTAATACTTAATGTTAAATACTAATGTGGTAATGTGAAGATGAGATTGTAGCAATAACTGAAGTCACCAAATGATTTTCCTTCCCTCCTCTAGTGGGAATGCATTTTCAACACTCAGAGTAGCACAAAGTTATCTAAGCGTACAAGTGTACCACACAAGGTTGCCAAGGTTTCAGACAGCCCAGAGAAATGGAGGGACCACAACAGCCAGGCAATTGGGGTGGATTGCTCTATGTGGAGTTTGGGGTGTGAGGAGGAAAAATCTTCACAGTAGAGTGGGAATGGGGATGTCTCAATAGGGCTGTATACCCTAGGAACTGCACAGAGAAGGGTCCCCTTTGAAACACCCAAAGGACAAAAAGTTGCTATAGAAGAAAAACTACATTTGGAAGCCAGCTGCAGAGCCACAGACAGATGAAGGAGCAACAGTTCTCAGGCGAGGACCACAAATTCACCACCACATTCTACTAGGTGCTCCAAGAGGCAGAACTTCTCCCTCTTTATTCCTCCCAACTCCCTCAACAACCCTATTAAAAAGTAGGCAAAGGACATGAATAGAAACTTTTCAAAAGAAGACAAACTAATTAATGGTCAACAAACATGAAAAAATGCTCAACATCTCTAATCATCAGGGAAATGCAAATCAAAACCACAATGAGATATCACTTATCTCCAGTAAGAATGGCCTTTATCAAAAGTCCCAAAACAACAAATGTTGGCATGGATGAGGAGAGATAGGAACACTCCTATACTGCTGGTGGAACTGCAAACTAGTGCAACCTCTAAGGAAAGCAATATGGAGATACTTCAAAAAGCTACAAATAGAACTATCATTTGATCCAGCAATCCCATTATTGGGCATCTACCCAAAAGAAAAAAAGACATGGTATTAAAAAGACTTCTGCACTCAAATGTTTATAGCAGCACAATTCACAATTGCAAAGATGTGTAAAAAACCCAAGTGCCCATCAATACATGAGTAGATTAATAAAATGTGGTGTATGTATACCATGGAGTACTATTCATCCACAAAAAAACAACAGAGATCTAACACTTCTTGTATTATCCTGGATAGAGCTGGAGCCCATTTTGCTAAGTGAGGTATCACAAGAATGGAAAAACAAGTAGCACATGTATTCACCATCAAATTGGTATTAACTGATCAACGCTTATGTGCACATATTGTAGTAATATTCATTGGATGTCAGGCAGATAGGAAGGAGGAGGAGGGAATGGGTATATACACACCTAATGGGTGTGGTGTGCACCATATGGGGGATGGGCATGCTTGACGCTCTGACTTGGCCAGGCAAAGGCAATATATATAACCTAAACGTTTGTACCCCTGTAATATGCTGCAATTAAAAAAAGAAGTGGAGCCTAACTATATGACTGAAAAATAAAATTTGATTGATAAAACATGAATGGATGAGTTGTTGCTTTTCATGGGTGAGCAAAGAAAATGGTGTCTTGAGATGGAATCTGCTCCTAGTAAATATGCTGAGAACATTGTTGAAATGACAACAAAGGATTTAGAATGTTACATAAACTAAGTTGATAAAGGAACAGCAGGGTTAAGAGGATCGATTCTGATTTTAAAGAAGTTCTACTGTTGGTAAAATGCTATCAAACAGCATCTTATGCTACAGAGAAATCTTTCATGAAAGGAAGAGTCAATCGATGTGACAAATTTCACTGTTATCTTATTTTAAGAAATTTCCACAGCCACCCTCAGCAACCACCAACCTTATCAGTCAGCAGCCATTAACATTGAGGCAAGACCCTCCGCCAGCTAAAAATTTTATTCCTTCTATGAGTTGTTAAATTTTACCCCACTGAAAGATGGTTAGCATTTTTTAGCTTATTGCTAAAACTACCTTATTGGTATTTTAAATTTTTTAGTCATAATGCTATTGCACACTTAACGGATTACAATATAGTATAAATATAACTTTTATATGCACTGGAAAACCAAAAAATTTGTGTGACTTGTTTTATTGTAATGTTTGCTTTATTGCAGTGGTCTGGAACCAAACCCATGATACCTTTGAGGTATGCCTGTACAGAATTTTCTCTCCAAAGTGATTGCAAGTGATTAAAATGCTATTTGCTGTTAGGTTTTTATTGTCTTCTCAATCCACTGGAATACACCAGCTGGTATCTGCTATTAGTGACAATACAAAAAATGCTCTGTTTTTTCATTGCTAAGGTAAGAGCTTACATTTTTACAAGAGTCTGACCTCTGTAACCTAGATTTCAACAGATTGACCTTTAATCTAGTTGAATATTTAGTAAAGAAGAGAGTTGAAACTACATTCATGTGTTGCTTAACAACAGGGATACATTCTGAGAAATGCATCTGTAGGCAATTTCGTCATATCATAGAGTGTACTTACACAAACCTAGGTGGTATAGCCTACTGCATACCTATAACAGTTTATATGATATAGCCTATTGCTTCTACGCTACAAACCTATATAGTATGTTACTGAACTGAATACTGTAGGAAATTATAACCCAATGGTAAGTATTTCTGTATATGCACATATATAAACATAGAAAAGTTACAGTAAAAATGTGGTATTACAGTCTTATGAGACCACTGCCATATACACAGTCCTTCATTGATTCAAATGCTGTTATGTGGCACAGGATGGTATACCGGCCTATGTGTCAGTCTGGCTCCATAACATACCAACTTTATGATTTCAATAAAGTCTGCCTGCCCATCTATCTATCTTTCTTTCTTTCTTTCTTTCTTTCTTTCTTTCTTTCTTTCTTTCTTTCTCTTTCTTTTTTTAATAACTCTAAGTCTTAGTTTTCTAAAATTTAAAACAGTTGATAATACTTATTTAAACAATAAACACTCAACCTCAAGAAATGTTTGTTTCCATCTCCCTCATCTCCTCAACCACTAGACCAATCTTAAATGCTGTTTTTTCCCAAACAATGAATATATATTGCCTTAATCCCATTGGTGTTATCTTTCCAATTGGTGAGTTATTTCCTTCCTAATTATGCTAAAGAAGTTAATGGAGAATTTCCCTCTAGGATTTTTTTGTTTTGCATCTTTAAATGGTACTTAACATTTGGACAGCTATTGCACTATAATTCTAGAGTATGTATGAATTTAGAGCCCAAATTCACCTTAGCTTGTTAAATCTGTGACTTAACAGCTTTTGTAGAGCAGGGATACCAACATGTCCAAGCTGTATGTCTTCCCTGTGTGCATATTTGTCTTCCTTCATTGATATTTGAGTTAGTCCTTTTAATTTTTTTAAGACAACAGTATGTTTGCATTTGGCCTAGTTCAGCTATAATAAATTCTTGCTCTATCCCATGACAGGTTTTCTTAGGCTGCCATATAAGTGTCTTGTATCCTGTCAAATTTACTATTTAAATATTTGGATTTTTCTTCTTACTTTATTATGTCTTATCTTCCCTCTAGTTTTTGGTGGTGATTGTACCCTGACCCTCAAAGGCTCTAATCTGCATTCCCCTAGTAACCAGTTTATAGTTAGCTATTTTAATAGTCTCCAACAGTGCCTGGAGTCTTTAAAACAGTTCCCTGTAGCAAATCATATCTATAAACATTTTACAAGAAGGGTAAGTCAACATGTTTAAACAGGCTGCCTCAGAAAGGACCTGTATAATTTATGGAGTAGAATAGAAATACTGCTACCAGAAGCATTTTCTTATCCCACTTAAACTCTAGCATGGCTTCAGTGTTCAGTGACTCATTCTGTTTGGGGAAGAGATCCAGGAGGAGGAAATAAATTTTCAGGTACTCTTCTGGAATCTATTTGTCTTTCCATCTATACATGGATACAAATAGCTATGGACCACATCTCTTGAAATTTCCCTTGACTTTGGGCAAGTTACATTAGTAAGTTAGCTCTCTATACATCAATTTCCTCATCTGTAAAATGAGCATGATAATAGCAACCTCTTTCATAAGATTGTTGTAAAGATTGAATGACTTTATGCATAAAAAGCTCTAGGAATAACCCCTGACCCTCAGTAGGACCTCAGCAAGGGTGAGTTATTATTTTTATTCTTTCTGTCACCTGTTCAATGCCTTCCTCATCTCCTCCACTTCCTATCAAGTTAATGGGGTTAAGGAAGACAGCGAGGGATAAAGAGGCAAGACCAGCCCTGTTCTTGGGTTTGTTCCTCTCGAGTTCTGTTTTTTTCAGGGGGGAAGTTGAGTGGGTTTTTTTGGGGGGGGGTGTTTTTTTGACTATGCCATCAGTGAAGACTTTGGATCTTTTGTTCCAGCCCAATCAATGTTTGCCCACGTGGAGCTGTTCATTCCCCTTCTGTCCCCTGCTATCCCATAGTCTTCCCATATATCTCCTGAACCTTATTTCAGTGAACAAAACCATAAATAAAGCATGCTAGTGTTACTTTCAATTTATTATCACTGACACAGGGAACAAGCAGACAAATTAGGAGCAATCAGAGGTAAAATAAAGCAAGCTATGGACATGTGAGGACAATAATAACAAGTGAAAAAGCAGCTTCTGGTACCTGGCCTTCCTCAGGTTTCCAATGCTCAGTGCCTAATATCCCTTCATTACTAATAGCCATCGGAATAGCTGAGAGGTTTATTAGGTAACCAAACAGATGTTCTGCTTCCATGGATGTATTCTGGTCATTAAGAGAATAGCATATCATTCCCAGCTGCAACCAACATACATTGAAAAATACTTCCCTAGATCTAACTATTCAATAAATATCTATTCAATATCCACTATGTGCACTGAAGTATAAAATGATCAACAAAATACTGCAATATGCCTTCAAGTCACTCATGATCTAGTAGAGGAAATAAGCTAAGAACACAAATAGCTATAATATAAGGCAGCAACTATTATGCACTGTAGGCAACATATAAATAAAGTTCTCTCAGGCAAAAACTGAAAAGTGTAGTCAGTTCCCATGAATTTACCATGAAATTCATTTGTTGCATCAGAGTATCTATTAAAATAGCTATTTCACATTCAAATAAAATCTAAGCGCCTAGTCTGAGCAAGACACTGTACTGGATTCTACATCTGATATAAAAGAAAACAAGGAACCTATAATCTTGTAGGTGATGTAAGACATACAGACATACAATCAAATTAAAGGGTTGAATGTCAAAAGGAACATGGGAACACAGAGCAGAAAGTATTTCTAATCATATCCAGACAGGTGAGATGGATGGAAATGGTGACCTCCCTAGTCCAAGCCCACCTGTCTATTGCAGTCACTTTGCAGTGGTCTTCTTTCAATTTATTGATTGACTATTTCTTTTTACTGGTAATACTTTTTAAAAAAAATCCTGAGCACTTAACAACATGTTAGTAGCCGCTGAAAATGGTTATGTTCACAAGGCTATGAAAAAGGAACCTAACTCACCCATTGTACAAGTTGGAGAGAAGATGAGGCAGTTTGAGGGGTGGTTTTTTAAAGAGAGTTTGCATTTTACAATCATTTTCAATGCTTTTTAAAAATTGCATAATACCAACTACACAGAACAGTGTCGCCTCACATTGCCTGCCTGGACTTCTCCCCAAACTTCTTTACAGGATCCTCCAGTATTCTTTAGACTAGTTCAGATGTTTCCACCCTCCAATTCCTGCAGCATTGGGAGAAAGAAAAGACAGAAATGTACACAGAAACCAAAGGAAGAACAAGAAAACCTTGGAGGTGTTAACCCTCAGATGTTCAGTCCCTTACTTTAATCTATATCCACTCGATTTCCTTCTGCCTTTTGCTGCTCTGATAATGGGAAAATAGACAAATGGCATGCCACCTCCGCCTGAGGTCTATCACCTGCTGCAGTTGCCTTTCAAGCGCCTTCATTGTGTCTTGTTCCTGGTTGAACTACTAGAGTGCATTTCAATGTGCTGTTAATACTCAGGTTCATGCACCGTGCTTAATCAATTGACTCTGTATTTTAAAACATGATGGTTTCAGGTGAAAGATACAGAGAATGAATAAAATAGTTATGCAGGCCCTATTATATGGTACTAATTGATTTTTAGTACCTCTTATAAGCCAAAGAAATTTAAATGGGTTAATTTGGGATAGCTGTTAGCAACACTTAATCTTTTCATGCCTGAAATTCATACTTTATGGCTAAAATTAAGAAATCTCTTTGAAATACTTGGTTTCAAATAGAATGGAAAAGATAAGTTGGACTTTGTTTTAAATAGCTAATTCTCTAATCGTGATTTGAATCTTTTTGCTAATAGAAAGGCACAATAATTATTCCACAAATGTAAGATCGTGAAAGCAGATATTTTTATCTGTTGTGTTCACTATTGTACTCTCAGTGCTAAGAACAGTGCCTGGACCATCATAGGTGCTCAATTAACATGTGTTGCATAATGAATGAATAGTTAAAGCTCTAAAATAAGACTATCAAACAATGTACATGTCAAAAATATGGTTAACTTATTCTAGGTGCCAAATACTAAAATAATATCAAAAATAATAACACTATTACCATTTTTTAATATCTATCCCTTGCCAGCCCAAATTGAGTGTTTTATTCATAATACTTCATTGAATCCTTACAATGGATTTAATGCTACCATAAAATAGGTAGTAAGAATCCCATTCTCTAGATGAAAAAGCTGAGATTTATAGGAACTATTATTTGGAAAATCCAGGATTCACGTCCTCATCTATCTAGCTCCAAAGTCCAACCTCTTAAGCACAAAGCTACCCCTACAGTTTATATCACCAATGTGTAACATCTTAAACCAAGAATCCAAGATTTATTTCTTGAATCAGACAATCTCTCAAGACTTGGGCTCAGGCGGCTCTATATTTGAATGTCTACTTGGCAACTTTCCTCTGAGTGACAATGCACAAGTTATTTAATATCTCTGAGTCTCAGTTTCTTTCTCTGCAAAATGTGTTTAATTATCCTACCACACAGGATTTGATTAAAATTAGATGGGACATTCTTGTGAAGCTTGTCTAGTTTATAATCAGTGCTTATCTGGGGGATTCAGTGACTCCACCCACAAAAGTACAAGGAAGTACTAAGTTAAATTATTATGTTGTGAAATAAAAATGTGTAGAAATATCACCTAAGTAATTTCAACACTGAAGGCACTTATTGTCACTTTATTTTCTTTTCCTTTTGTCGGATGGGGATGGAAAAGACATTCACTTTCAGGATCCATGTCACTTTGGTAATAGAGAGAGCAATGTCTATTAAATCTTCAAGGCCCATTCTCAAGGAATACTAGCCACTGTTGATGATTGAACAAAGTAACAGAGGTCAAACTGACATTAAAATAAAATCATTCTTGTTTCATTTATTTATAGCTTTATTCTTAGGATCTAAGGAGAATGCAGAAAATTGAAGAAGAGAACATTGCTCGCTAATTACTTTTTTACTAACTCCTATTTACTAGCAGTATTTGTTTATTAAAATTCTGTTTTCTTCATAAGATCACATTTTCCTTCACTGCTTAATTTTTCCAAATTGCAGGTGAGTATGAGGAGTCCTCTGGGATCATCCTCCCTTCTCTACTTGTACTGAAGGGCATTTTTAATTACTTAAGCCTTTCAATTTTTTTCTGAGAATTATTACCTACCAGAGTAGAACATCTGGTAGCATCCAGAGCATCTTAAAATGAATATATTAATACTACCCAAGCCAATGTTTGTCTGAGTTCCTCATCTCCTTGAGGGCATCTACCTAAAAGAGGGCAAGCCACAGGGGGAAGGAATAAAATAGGAAAAAGATCAAGATCAATAGGGATGACTTCTAAAATTTATCATAACCCCTTATTTTGTTGACTTTGGGAATTATTAGCTTCTAATCTCTGGCAGATAGCTGACAAAAAAAAAAAAAGAAATGAAATGATGTCTTGATACAATGGTTAGAAAATGAAATACTAATGGAGGGGGTAGGGCATAATGTCATAGAACTGCTAGGTGACAGTTTTAAAATTGTGTTGGGTATGAGCCAAACAGGTGCAAAGCTGAAGTTCAGGTGAGACAAAGAAGGGTGCTATGGATTTGATTGAGAAGACAAGAGGGTAGGTCTGAAAACAATTTCAGAAAGCAAGTGGGACTAATGCAGTGGTTCTCAACTTTGCCTGGCCATGACAATCTCCTGGACAGCTTTTTAACATCCTGTGGCTTAGGCTTCCCTCCCCATCAGGGTCATCTAGGTCAGAATCTCTCAGAGTGAGATTTGGGCATCTATTGTTTTAATTGTACAAACTTATGATGTACATGAGAAATTTTATTATATGTATTTAATGCATAGTGATCAAGTCAGGATATTTAGTGTATTCATCACCCGAGTACAATACAGTTGTTTAAGCTCTGATGATTTCAATGAACAGCCAAGGCTGAGAACCACTGAAGTAAGGAGGTAGATTCAGCACATAATTCCTCCCCATTGCATCAAATTACACGGAAATCTTAGTAAGCAAAATCATTATATTTTAAAGAGAGAGTAGAAAAACAAGCATATTTTCTGTATGAATTTGCTGACTGATTTTCCTGACAACTCCTGCCTACTGTCAGAACAGGTGACAATGCTATGTGTAAGAAATGAACTGCAGCTCTGATTGGGTTTCTTGAATGGCAGACTTACAAACAAGGAGCTAGTGTGTCTCTGCACTCCTCTACAGCTGTTGAAACTCTAGAAGAGCAGCTGTAAGTAGAGCCTGTCCTTTTTCCAGCAGCCCAGGAAAACACTTGCCATCCCAAACCAGCTGTCCAAAGGCATGAATGAATTAACCTCTGCCAGGGATCACAAACAGCTGCTGAAGTCAGCTGCTTGGTGCAGGGTGAAGGGGAGGGTGGGAGGAACACTTCTATAACATTGTCAGCTCCCTGGGGAACACCATGGTCACTCTCAATGTAATGCAGGTGGCAGGGGACACAAAAGGGTGGAAGCTTGTGAAACAATTGCAAATAAATATTTGCAAATGAAATTACTAATTAAGGAGCACACACTTTGACAAGAAGCTATTAATGACTTTCCATTTAATTGGAAACTTAAATATCCAGCATTTTCAAAAATTATGTCTTGAAATGCTAAAATATATTTCAAATTCACAGGACTAATTTATTCTTTTCTCATCCATTGTTCCTTTTTTTTCTTTCTTTAATCTGGACATTAACAATTTTCTTCTTAGTATTTGTCAGGTTTTATAAACATGAGCTAACAATTTTTTTTCAAAGCCACTTTAAATGAATGAATTCTTCCTTATTCCAAACAGCAGCAGTTTACATATTTTAAAAATACATATTTAGTGAATTGGCAAGTATATTTAAAGGTGTTAAAATTCTGGAGCTTAGGATATATATTTCAATTTCTCTGGCACTTAGTGAATATTGCTAAGCAGTAAGCTTCAAATTCAGAAGCCATCAAGGTCCTATGCCTGCTTTAACACTTAATTCTTACCTGTTACCGTCGTGATAATGTTCTTACTTTGCTCCCTGCTCACTTAAATTTCTACACCTCAAATATCTTATGGCCTGATTTAGCTTTTAGTTCAAGATATGGTAGGTTAACCAACAGAGCTGTAGTAAAAAGTATAAACAAAGGATAGTTTTGAAGTAATCCCATAATAATTTCATGAAGTTTTATGGTTCAGGGTTTATAGATTCAAAATGACACCAATTCGGTTTTTCTAACTTAAAGCCTCCAATATATCAGTAAGGTTGCAAATATAGTATTAAGTCCATCACCAAAGTCTTTTTTTTTTTTTTTTTTTTTT